>NW_024121116.1:881390-1099447 GCF_016745375.1 Pimephales promelas
CCCGCCCTCTCTAGTTACTGTTGCTACGCCTGTCAAGCTTTCGCGGCTGGCCCATCTATTATAGTGTGGATGCACCCGGTATCAGACATTTCAATGAGATAATATTAGTAATTTTCGGCGAAGAAGTGAAATATCTGAGAGAGCAAGACAAAAGGGACTACAGTATTGCATTCGAGGGATATATTCACGACATTACATGCAACCGATTAGAGAATAATTTCTTTAAAATTGAAGTTAAAGCCTAACGTTATAGTCCCAGCGCAAGCAGCAGCGCCTCATACGCTGACCGTTTCAAATGGGAAACACAAATTGAGGAACAGCTATGTTCAATACACAGCAGGGTATGTGAAAATAATCGTAATAATTATAAATCAAACAGCTTATCAATAAATCTTGTGGAATAACACTAATACCGGGAGAGCCGCGATCAGATTGGGTTACTTTGTAAGGGGTAACGTTAGTAGGACGTCGATTAACAAAATGCTGAAATATATTTTAAAGTATGTCAGTGAGTCTTTGTCTTGTCTCTTTAATCGTCTTTTTTACGTTATCATCATGACCAAAGAATCGTCAATATTTCCAAGCAATAGGTGTTTTTGTTAAGCATGTCGACATTTACCAGTAGTTGTGAATGGGTCTCGCACATAGACGCTAGATCACGCCAATCATTTTCCCCTTGGTTTTTAGATTTTCTGGAAGAAAAACAATTCCTCTCCCCCGTCCAAACTCAACCCGATCTCACGACCAAGTCGTAGTGTTGCCAAACTTTTAGTATACCGGTAGCAGCTATCAGATTTGCACAATCCATACGCACAATGCTTCAGCATGTTTCCCTCGTTCGAAAGCTTGCCAGAACACCCGCGCATAGTCACGGTTGCTAAGACATGATTGGCCAGTGGCGGTTTTCGGGCGTTGGCTTAGCGAAGGGTCAATTACGAAATTGGCACGCTTCTCTTTTCCTTACTCATGACCGCATCCATATTCTCCTCTTTCGCTTCCTCTTTTTTTCAATGCACATAAAAACCACAATTGAAATCATCTTTCTCTATTTGTTTACCACTAGCACATGCTGATGATGTGTTATTCTTCTATACTAACTTGTGTCATAGCCTACGATTCAAAAGCTGTCATCATCATACACTCTACATACATGACCAACCCAAGTTTATTAGATCCATGACGTACAGTGAGATTTGTAATGCTCTTAGGTGTCACGGAACAGAAGGCGACAAACACAGGTATCCAAACCATGGTTTATTGCTTGAAATACCGATGGGAACAAGTGTTTTTTCATTGGTGGATCAATGCTGAAATGCTTATGGTGAGTGACAGATCTTATCTTTTGTAAGTTTAGATGATGCAGGCTGGATCGCAGGAGAAGACAGACGACTGAGGACTGAAGGATCAGAGGACTGAGGACTGATCAGGTTGATGGTTCTTGGGGGGGAACGAAGAAATCAGACAAGTGTGAACTGAAGAGTGTGTGTCTTGAGGTCAATGGCAGGTGTGATGATGGCTGACTGAGTGCAGATGGACCAGAAGGGATGCTGGGAAATGCAGCTTTGTGTTGGCACTGGGCTGTTGACAGAGGATTGTGACAATGATGATGAAATCGCACATTCTATAGCAGGTACCATAGTTGTTATCGAAAATAATGTTAAACATGCCATGCTATTTTATGTTTCTGTTCTCAAAGGCTAGAAGGTGGCTCTTCCATTGGTACGAATGGATGGCATGATGTTAGATGAGAATGAGAATGAGTAAGAGAGAGATGGCTCAATGTCAGCAGAGGTTAAATGGCTATGAGATTAGGCTTTGATAGCTAATGGTGGGAATGCTGCTGGTCGAGGCAGGGAAAAACAATATTGACAACCACTAGAAAAAAGGCTGAGATGTGAAGTGGTTACAAATTATTGGCCAAACGATGGGAAAAGAAACAGCTCTGCCTTAAAATCCATTTACTGGTTTCCAGCTGCTCATTAACTGGTCAATCAGCTGGCATATCCCAACAAAACATCTTGATCACCTTGAACTGGTATAAAAGAAACACAGCTACCATGGATGGATATTAGACGAAATGAAGATCTCTGTATCCTTGGGCAAAGTGATCTTATTCTTCATGTAGTTTTGATAAAAAAAAAAAAAAAAAAAAAAAAAAATCCTTGAACGTTTTATACAATGCCAAGCCAAATGTCTTTGTAAATGTCTTTGTGATGATTCAGATGTATTACAAGCTATGGGTGTTATTTGAGACTCTCATTAGTACATGTCCTCAGTGAAAAGGGCACACCTTTTCCTGTTGTATGACTGTCCCATAGGCCCCTTGTGGAAAAGAAGTGTGCTTTGTAGTGTATTTCAAACCTTAAAAGTATACTTGCTGATACTATGATATTAATGAAATAAAAAGCCACTTAAGTGCACTTAAAGAGAGTGCACTTATATGACTGTGTCAATCATGAAAATTAAGTCTTACTTTAAGGTACATTTAAAATGTTTATGTTTGAATCGTTTGTCTTGCTTTAGTAATATTGTGTTGAGTGACATAATAAAACACATCTTGCAAGTAATTATTGTAATTTAAATTGTAGTGTTATTATATAATGCATTTAAAGTTAAAATATTTTAAATGTACTAAATTAAATACAAAAATAAAAGTTAAGAAAAATACATACAATTTTAATTTATCATATATTTTGTCAGTATATTCAGCAGTACACATTAACCATATTTTAAAGACAGTAGAAATAATGATGAATTTACAAATAAAGGTCCTTAAGTCCATTTAAGTGGTTCAAAAAAACTCTTACGTTCAGCTAATTGAATTTAATATTGTCACGATTCCTGTCTTGTGTTTTCCTTGTCTTGTGTGCACTTTAGTTATTTCCTGTTCCGTGCCATGTTTTGTAGTCCTTTGTAGTTTTTCTTGTTAATTAGTTTCCCCAGGTGTTTCTGATTTGCCACGCCCCCTTATTCCCTTGTTTAGCTTGTTTGTCTGTGCATTTAAACCTCTTTGTTTCAGTTGTTGGGTTGTCGGTCGTTGTTAAATGTTATGCTGTTTTGAGTTCCCTGTTTTGTGTTCCCTGTTCTGAGTTTATCCTGTTTTATTTGTTTGGTGGATTATTAAAGTGCTTGCGTTTGGATTCCCTCTCCGCTTCATCTTCCCCTCATCATAACAAATATGAATTGAAACTTATAATATGCTTTCATTTAATTGTAAATAACACGCAATGAAGTGTCAAAAAGCATTACGTTCAGTTCACACTTATCTATATTATTTTAAAGTATATTACTTCTGTAATACTTACAATTCAACATAATGAAGTAAGAGAAAACTGCTTAATGTGAGAGAGAAATGGTTCGAGTATACCTGTTTGTGACTGTGTGTTGCCTTGAGCAGAAAACAGTGACATTTCTTGAGCTTTCTTTATAGATTGTGACAGAGCCTGGAGGTGTTTCTTAGAAAGGTGCATGGCACACTCAGGTACCGATATAAAGACAAGTGCTCCTGGAGATGAACAGGTACAGTATGTATGAATCTGTTGCAGAACAACTCATATTTTAACAGCACACCCTGAATTCTGAATGTCAATGTTAAAAACATTGTGTAAAATAAAACATTTATTTTATGCTGAGCATACACAAGTACATACTTATGTATGTACTTAATATAGCTATCCTGCAATTGTACTTTTGGTAAATTGTACAGTATCTGCCGGCCCAGAAAGTTGGTAAAGTCTTAAAAGTCCAACTGAATACAGTGGCTCAATCTTAAGTTTATCAAACGATGAGTTTTTGTCCGCAAACCCCGAATTTATTCAGCAATAACATTTTCTCAGTTCTCGTGCATGCGTTTTGGCGCTCTCGAGAACTCACTCGAGGACCACGGAGAAGAAAATGAACAGTTGAATAAACTATTATTTTTGTTGCGAACAAAAAGTATTCTCGTCGCTTGATAAACTTAAGGTTGAGCCACTGTAATCACTTATTTTAGCGATGACTATTTTAACGATGTGTTATCAATAATAACAGTCAATAACAACAGACTGGGTCATCTGACCAATCAGAACAGAGTAGGCTCTTGGAAAAGAGGGGTTTATAGAGACTGAATGTTCGAATGAACCGTTTTCATACTCTTTGATAAATTAGGTGATATCCAATGTATATTATGATAAATGTATATTATTAGTATTTTTCTTTTTACCTTGGATGCATTTAAACTTATTTATAGGATGCCTCCAAAACAGAATTAGGAACCGTTAAAATATATAAGGGCACTTTATCTTGTCCTCTTAAATGAATGTGAATTGCCAGATAAATAGATACAGTAGCTATAGTCTGGTCAACAGCTTCTCATTAGATATGCAGAGTGTTTCTCACAAACGCTGCAGTTTTCCTGTTGTAATCTAGTTTTGCTATTATCTCTAGAGAGCCCAGGCTTGATCAATATTCTAATGACAAATCTGCCTCAAGTAATTTTTCCACAAAAACAACACAAACCTCTGCAGAAAGCTCTCTCTTCTCTTCTCTTCCTCTTAACACCCTTCCTCTCCTCTTCATGCCTTGATGAGCAGTTTCATGGAGATTAAGGCTACCGTTTACACGTCTCTGTGTTGATTTAATCCAAATCAATATGGGAACAGCGGCTGTGGAACAGCGTTCTGCCTTGATCATTGCTGATAAACAGCATCCCTGGGTGTTCGGTACCTAGATAAAAATATGTGCGAAGATTGCTTATGATGTACACAAGAATGTATTTTTTTTTCTTCAATTTCTCACTTTAAGTGTCTGTTTTTGATTGGATATGACACCTCTCTCAAATGAAACTATTCCTTTGATCATAAATATCTGTGCGTGAGATATTCTCAGTGCCCTTTGCCCTTGTATTGTTAATAAAATATAATTAGATGAGATAACATCTGAATAGAAATGAGTTGAACTGCAGAGCTTCTTCATGTAGTTGAATTTACTGAATTTAGCATTCATAACTGCTTTTACAAAAAAAAAAACTGGTGTTTCTGCACAAGGCCTCTAGGCTTCAAACTAGACAAAGAATCAACTTTTGAATCAGCGCACCAAATTGATTTAAAAAGTGATCTGAATCAAGAATGAATCCAGAGTGAATGTGAATGAGAGCAATTTCGAGTACAGACTAAAAATAAGTGTTTGTGTAATTGAACATACATATTTTTTTAAATGTATGAAGGCTTTAGGGTTGAGACAGTCTAGCTTTAGGGTTCTAGGCAGTCATGTTTTATGAGACTAATCTGGTTCCATTAGGCAAGTGTTAATTAATGAAATTATTTTTAAGTTACATAAAAACATTAGTTTGTGTGCGTGTGAATCCCTCACAACCTAGACAAAGAATCAACCCCTAAACCAGTGGATCTGCTGAATTTCCAAGTAATCTGAATCCAGTCCGAATGTGAATGAGAGTAATCTGTAGCAGATTGTATGTTGGTGCTTTAGTTAAAAAGGGCAATTTTTCAGGGTATAAAGTTTTATGTATTAGAACTTTATGGGTCAATCATTGTGGTTCTACTGGGTTTGCAAGTGATCTGAATCCAGAGTGAATGTGAGTAATCTGGAACAGATTATAGAGTGTTTTTACTTAAAAAAGCAAAGTTACATAAAGGTTTATGTATTAAATTTAGGGATCAAACTATGCATCTTTCGAACCAGTGGATCTACAGGATTTACAAGTGATCTGAATTCAGAGTGAATGTGAGTAATATGGAACAGATTATAGAGTGTTTTTGGTAACACTTTACAATACGGGTGCACCAATATGCATTAATTCACGCTGAACTAATGCACAGATAATCATGAGTTAGTGTTAAACTCATGAAGAACTAAACCATTAATAAATGATTATTGCATCAGCAACTAATAAAGAGTCAATACGATTAATAGATTAAGTAATACATGAATTGCTATTAATTCAATGTGTCATTGTGTATTAATTCCTTAATAACATATTGTATTAACTAATAGTGTAAATGAATGTGTTAATTACCACAATTAGTCAAAGCTATGCACTTCCACTTCCAGTTGGCTGCTTTAATTAATCAGTAGCTAATGATTTGCAAAGGTATCATTATGTTATGACTTTACTTGTTGGGGCACATCATTATTAACTAGTCATTAATTAATTGTAGTAATTTGCACATGAATTTACACTAACAATGAAGTAATTAATCATGTATTAATACATATTAGTTTATCTGTCATATTATCTGGAAGTTTAAATACAAGGCTTTGGCTCATTCTGGTAATGAACATATTAATTAACACTATTAGTTAAAAAAATGAGTTATTATGGAATTAATCCACAATTACATATTTAATTAATAACAATTAATGTATGAACTAATACATTAAACTTACAGACTCTTAATTAGTTCCTAATATGGTAATCATTAATGAATAGCTTACATAATCATTAGTTACACATTAATTAAGTATTATCTGTTCATTAGTACAGCATGAGTTAATGCTTATTAGTGCACCCCTATTGTAAAGTGATACCGTGTTTTTTTTTTTTTACTATTGTAAAGTGATACCGTGTTTTTTTTTTTTTACTTAAAAAAAGCAACAAAAAATACCCCCAAAGGTTTATGTATTAACCCTTTAGGGATCAAACTATGCATCCTTTGAACCAGTGGATTTGCAATAGATCTGAATTCAGAGTGAATGTGAATGTGAATGCGAGTAATCAGAAGTAGATTATAGATTAGTGTTTTTACTTAAAAAAGCAAACGTTACATAAAGGTTTACGTATCAACCTGTTGGATATCAAACTATGCATCCTAAAACAAGGATTGTCTGGATTTCCAAGTGATCTGAATCCAGAGTGAATGTGAATGAGTAACCTGGAGTAGATTATAGATCAGTATTTGTAGTAAATTAAAGGATTCATAAATTACAACCATGCAGAGCAGCAAGCTTCATACAACAACAGATTGTATAACTCATTCAGGCAGACAGTCCGCCACCAGAGGGGCTCATATCCTCTCAGTTCAGAGGAAGTGTTTGTGTTAGTCCTAGAGGGAAACATTACAGTCTCAATCTTAAATGAGATCAATCTTAATAGGAAAAAAAGTCCCACGTCTTCTCCTCTGCGCACATGCTCTGCTATCTTTCTAATGTGAAAGTAACACACCTTGCATGCAAATACATAAGCATTATATCCAGACAGAGAAGTGTGTGCCTTGCAGCTGTGTCAGATCAATACACCATTAACTCGGTCCTCTTTCTGCTGTCCCTGTTCTTCCCTGCTTACATCAGCACTTTTACACCATCTATTCTACAGCCTCCACCCATAAGCACACATCTTCATCAAAGCTACAAATTCTTTCCAATCTCCTCTAATTGATTAATATCTGTGTTAAAATAACACAGAGATGAAAACTTGTAAATTTGTAAAGATGGGAAGAGCAAATAGGTGATGAGGGGAATTTAACAAAGAGCAGCAAGACATGAAGAAAAATGCGAGATGCCCAAGTTGCAGCGACAAGGGATAGTGGGAAAGAGAGAGGGAGAGACCCGACCAGAGACCAGAGGGGGAGGTGTCGAGTCAGTGAAATGAATGTGTAATCGTGCTGTAGGCGCTTGAGCCTTTAGAGCCGTTTTGACTGATGGTGCCGCATGCTGCAGAGAGATAGTAACTCACTGTGCAAACAATACACACGTTAAACACCTGTACACTTCACATTAGCAGTTACAACAGCTTCTCATTCCAAAACCTCCATAGGAGGCATGTTAAAGGAATATCCCAGGATCAGTTCATCTCTATCAACAGCCTTTACCATATGGAAGCTTGTTATATTTTAATAGAAACAAATAAAAATAATAATTGTGACTTTATTTTAGTTACACGACCTTTACAGTAACCGTTTTTCATTGCGGTCAGGTCTGTGATTAATTTGTTTTCCATAAACTTGTCTTTTGGTTTGTGCCCATCAAGTTTCAGGTTAAACCAAAAATAAACAACTTCTTCTTTTGTGATTTTTATTGGCAGTTTGCAATCTATGTACGTACATTACCGACATAAACTGGAATAAGGTGTGATCACATTGGGACATGAAATAAAAACAAAACAAAACAAAAAACCCAGAGAATTACAGCCCAAGCTATGCGTTTAGCTCCTCCAGCTTCAACCTCAACTAAGGCGGCTTTTACACTGGCCGTTTAGTTCGGAACGGGGCACGGTTCGCTCTATCACTAATGTGAATGCTGTCATGGGACCTGGGTGCACACTGGGGTACCGAACCCGAGACTACCTGGAGGAGGTGGTCTGAGTTCGGTTACTCCCAAACCGTGCTGCGGTTCGAGTGAATGTGAAAGCAACATCGACTCTGGTGCACACATGTTCAGGAGGTAAAGTGACCTGCATGCGTTTTAGCTTATTGTGATGCTATCAGTTAAATAAAACATTTGTAAGGGATGATAGTGTGTCACAAGAACAAGGCGGAAGCAAATGCAAGTTGATTCTTTATTTCACGGTCAGAAGACACAAAGACAATATCAGGGAAAGATGATGGTGATGGTGCAGCAGATGGTGGCACAGGGACTCAGTGGTCAACGTGCAGATGATGGTGAATCCAGTGCGGGTGACGATAAATCCAGTGCAGGTGAACATCCAGACAAGACAGGATACGAAGACACCGAACAGGAACTTAAACTGGAACAGACTGCAACAGAAACACGAAGCACGACACAGAGGACACCAAACCAACGATCTGACAAAGAGAGGAGATTGTGATGAGTCTTTATAGAGAGGTGAATTGGCAGCAGATGATGAGATCAGCTGGTGCGCTGATCAGCTGAACGAGCAGTAACGCCCACTCACACGCGTTCATACACACAGAACAACAATAACACGAGATATATAGGGAAAAAGTGAATTCATGAATCGTGACAGTACCCCCTCTCCTAGGGATGCCTCCTGGCGTCCCCAGACTCTCTTACCTGTCGATTGTAATCATCAATAAGGGAGTGATCCAGAATGTCTCTAGCAGGAACCCAACTTCCCTCTCCGGACCGTAACCTTCCCAGTCCACCAAGTACTGGAACCCGCGTCCCCTCCGCCTTGAGTCCAGAATATGTGGTCTCCCTGTCTACGAGTCGCGGCGGTGGGGGAACCGAGACAGGCGGATTAATACGAGAACAAAAAATGGCTTAATTTTGGATACATGAAAAACGGGATGACTTCTCCTGTACACTGGAATAAGGTTGAGGCGGACTGCCACCGGACTAATAATTTTGGTGACAGAAAACGGGCCAATGAATTTGGGATCAAGTTTATTTGAAACGGAACGGAGAGGAATGTTCTTGCTAGAAAGCCACACTTTGGAACCGATGACGTATACGGGAGGCCTCCGCCGGTGGCGATCGGCTTTGGCCTTGGTGCGTGCTCCCACTTGGAGTAGTGTCTGTGCGATGACACCTCTGGACAAAGGCGTGAGCAGAGGGAACCGCGACTTCGGGTTCCAGACTAGGAAAAATGGTGGCTGGTACCCTATGCTACACTCAAACGGAGATAGGCCCATGGATGATACTGGTAATGAATTGTGGGCGTACTCCACCATTGACTGTTGTTGGCTCCATGAGGAAGGATTCTTGGAAACCATACGTTCCCAACGTTCTCTCCAAACTCTGATGACAGACTAACAGTCGCCCCCAGTAATCTACAAAATTCTTGCGGAAATTTGGACACAAATTGGGGACCTCTGTCGGAAACCACGTCTGTCGGGAGGCCATGTAACCGAAAGAAGTGGTTAACGACTGTTACCGCTGTCTCCTTGGCTGAGGGCAATTTGGGCAAGGGAATAAAGTGGGCCGCCTTCGAGAACCGGTCCACCACGGTTAAAACTACCGAGAGTGAGGCTCTACTACTGAGAGGGTGGGAGGGCGGTTACAAAATCTAGAGCGATGTGGGACCAGGGTCTCAAAGGGACCGGCAGCGATTGAAGGAGCCCATCTGGGGGTTGATTGGAAGTCTTACCAGTGGCACAAACTGGGCAAGCCAAAACAAAACTGCGAGCCATACGTGGCCACCAAAATCGTTGCTTGACTAAAGATGTAGTGCGGCTAACTCCTGGATGACAAGCCACATTGGAACAATGCCCCACTGAATAACGTCAGACCGTAATTCCTCTGGCACAAATAAGTGGTTCGGTGGGCAGCCGACCGGAGGCATTACCCCTTGTAAGGCCGTCTTGACCTTCCATTCGACCTCCCATATGAGCGTAGAGATAATTAGAGTCTCTGGAAAAATGCACTCGGGAGTGGACGGGCGATCGGAATGGTCAAAAATGCGCGATAAAGAATCTGGATTGATGTTTTTGGAAGCCGGGCGGTACGAGGGAGAAAAGTCAAAACGGCCGAAAAAAAGTGCTCACCGAGCCTGCCTAGAGTTCAATCTTTTAGCAGTTCTGATATATTCCAAAATCTTATGGTCTGTCCAGACGACAAAAGGTACCCCCGACCCTTCTAACCAGTGGCGCCATTCTTCCAATGCCAACTTGACTGCCAACAACTCTCTATTACCAATATCATAGTTACGTTAGGTAGGCGATAATCGATGAGACAAAAATGCGCATGGGTGCATCTTGTCGTCTGTGATAGAGCGTTGGGATAGCACTGCACCTACCCCCACCTCTGACTCATCGACCTCCACCACGAACTGACGTGATGAATCAGGGGTAACTAGAATGGGGGCTGAAACAAAGCGGCCTTTCAGTTTGGCAAACGTAGCTTCCGCTGCGTCTGACCACCTGAACGCCGTTCTGGGGGAGGTCAAGGCAGTCAGAGGTGAGGCTAGTTGGCTGAAATTGCGAATAAACCGCCAGTAAAAATTGGCAAACCCCAGAAACCTCTGTAGGGCCTTACGGGAATCTGGACTTGGCCAATCTACCACAGCCTTAACCTTCTTAGGATCCATACGCATTCCCCCAGACGACACAATGTACCCAAAGAAAGGAACAGACTGTGCATGAAAAGCGCATTTCTCCGCCTTGACAAAAAGCCCATTCTCTAGCAGGATAGATGCAAGATAGATGCTCCTTGCAACCTCTCGAAGGCTGAAGACATCAACAGCAAAGGATAAGTATTCTTTACCGTGATGTTGTTCAGCCCCCGGTAGTCAATGCAAGGTCGCAAAGACCCATCCTTCTTCCCCACAAAGAAGAACCCTGCCCCCGCCGGAGAAGAGGAGGGACGGATGAACCCCCCTGCTAGAGAATCAGAAATATATTTCTCCATAGCCTCCCTCTCTGGGACAGAAAGTGAATATAACTTGCCCTTAGGCGAAGACGTACCTGGCAATTACTCTATAGCACAGTCATAGGGACGATGCGGAGGGAGAGAAGCAGCACGAGACTTACTGAACACCTCCTTCAGGTCCAGGTACTATGTGGGCACATTTGACAAGTCCACTGTTTCCTCCTGAAACGTACAAACAGAAACAGATGGACAAGCAGACACAAGACAGGACTCATGAGATTTACTGCTTCATTCAGACACTGATCTTAGCTGCCAGTCTATTTTGGGGTTGTGTTTGATGAGCCAGGGATGACTTAAAACAATGGGTGCCAGGGGGGAGTCCAGGATATAGAAAGAGATGGTTTCAGAATGGTTGCCGGATACGCTGAGTGTGAGGGGTCCAGAGGTATAAGAGATAGTGGGGAGTGCTTGGCCGTTGAGTGGATGCACTGCGATGGTGTGGTTGAGGGGTAGAAGGGGAACCTGAATCCTGAGTGCAAACGTGTAGTCCATGAAGTTACCTTCAGCCCCGGAGTCCAGTAGTGCTTGACAGTTGTGAGTGTAACCTGACCACCTGAGTCTTACCGGGAGGAGCGTGGATGTTGATGAGGTCTTCTCAGCGGAGATCCCACCCGACAGTAGCCTCAGATTTACTGCCGGGCTTGCCCTTTTACCGGGCAGTTGAAGCGGAAGGACCTCCACCTTTCCTTCTCCTCCTGGGAAAGCCGATCTCGACTGACCTGCATGGGCTTGTGATCGTAGACAGGGCTGAGCGCGTCCACGCTGTTAAGTCTCTGCATCTCCGCCTCTCCAAAACCCAGAGTCGGTTCCTTCCAACGTTCGACTCTGGAGAGTCGAGAGTCTACACGAAGTGCCAGATCGATCAACTCTCTGAGGGTAGTAGGTAAGTCCAGCGCATAAATCTCCTTCTGGACGCAGTCAGCCAGCCCATGCAGGAACATGTCCCACTGCCCCTCCTCGTTCCACTGACACTCCACCACCAAAGTCTGAAACTCAATAGAGTAGTCAGATACCGATCTGTCGTTTTGCTTGAGATCCACTAGCATCCTTGCTGCCTCCTTCCCAGTGACCGAACGGTCGAAGACTCCTTTCATGGTGGTGGCGAGTGTCTGGAACGAGGCACAGCATGGATCCTGGTTCTCCCACCCCGCCGTCCCCCACAGAGCTACCCGTCCAGTCAGGAGGGTTAGCACAAACGCCATCTTGCTTCGTTCAGTGGAAAAGGTCCTGGGTTGCAGGGAGAAGTGCATTGAACAACACGTTATAAATGCTCTGCAAAAGTTTGGCTCACCATTGTAGGCTTCAGGAACTGGTAGTCTGGGCTCTGACTGGAAGGCGCCCTCTGGTGGTATGGGAGGAGCGGCCGGTGTGGGTGGCACAGTGGGAACCCGCAAAAGTTCGACTTGCTGGGTGAGCTCGGACACCTGCGCCACAAGAGCTTAAATAGCCCAACCCGAATCATTCATGTTCCTATCCTGGGTATCCATCCGTGCAATGCTGGCTTTGACAAAATCCTCCCAGGTAGTTGAAGTTTTGCTTGCTGCTTCCATGATGTTCACAAGAACAGGGCGGAAGCAAATGCAAGTTAACTCTTTATTTCACGGTCAGAAGAAACAAAGACAATCTCAGGGAAACACAGCAGATGGTGGCGCAGGGACTCAGTGGTCAGCGTGCAGGTGATGGTGAATCCAGTACGGGTGACGATAAATCCAGTGCAGGTGAACATCCAGACAAGACAGGATACGAAGACACCGAACAGAAACTCAAACTGGAACAGACTGCAACAGGAACACAAAGCATGACACAGAGGACGCCAAAAAGGGAGGAGATTGTGATGAGTCTTTATTGAGAGGTGAATTGGCTGCAGCTGGCGCTGATGATGAGATCTGTCTCCTCTAAAAAGTCAGTTTGCAAGCAGCAGAAGTCCACCTTATGTGACACATGCACAGTAAACCTCAATTGTTCACTCAACTGCTCATAATAGCAGCAAATTAATGAAAAAAACCCCCCACAATATTTACCCACATTCTGCTTTCTATCTTGCGCCGCGCATGTTTGGGGTGACGTAAGATACACACAAATGCACCAGGGTTCGATAGAATCAAGTTGAGTGTTGAAACCAGACCAACGCTGTGGGGGGCGCCAGGAACAAACGCGCTCGGGCTCTGAGCGCAGCAAACGAGCCCAGTGTAAAAGCCCCCTAAAAACAAACAAGATCAATAGATTCATTTGAAAACGCATCTGACATTTTATTGGCTACACCTGTTCAGGTGCTCATTAAAGCAAATTTCTCATCAGCCAATCACTTGGCAGCAACTCATGCTATGTCATAAAATTTGTACGATTTAGCCCCTTGTTAATCATTCGTCGAATTTATACGTCTCGTGAGATCGGGTTGGAGCAGCAAACTGACTCACACAGACTCACTACAACAGGACAAAAGACTAAAACATTGAGTCTGATGAGTCTTTATTTCTGCTGTGACATTCAGATGTTAAGATCAGAATTAGATGTAAACAACATGAAAGCATGGGTCCATCCTGCCCTTGTATCAGTGGTTCAGGCGCATGGTGCTGTAATGGTGTGTGGGATTTTATGGCACACTTTGAGCCTCTTAGTACTAATTGAGCATCGATTAAACACCACAGTCTACTTGAGTATTGTTTCTGACCATGTCCATCTCTTTTTGCCGATTATCTTCTGATACTTCCATCAGAATAACACATGTGTCACAAAGCTCAAATCATCTCAAACTTGTTACTTGAACATGACAATGAGTTCACTCTATTCCCTAAGTCATATTTTTTTTCTAGTGTATAGTTTTGACTTAAATGTTGGCTTCCTGTCCAATTGACTGTATCACTTGTATTGAATTTTCAAATTATCTACTGTAAAAACTATACTTAAATCTCTTAACAAAGTCAAAGATTTTTAAATAAATGTTTTATTCATTACATTGTATTATTTACTACTAGGGATGTCCCGATCCGATCCACGGCATCGGTATCGCGCCGATACCGGCCCAGAACGCTAGATCGGAGATCGGAGGGGAGAAAAAAATATGAGCGATATCCAGTTTAGCGGCGCAGCCTGTTACGTGCATTCATCAAGAGAGTTACCGCTCTGTATTTACTCTGGAGAGCAGAACAGCGGTGTGGGGATCATCGTCGCCGTATATTTGTGTCCACCGGACCCTTCGGAGCCGAACCGTTTGGCGAGTTTCACCATTTGCTCGCTCCAGGAGCTGCGCTGGATGACGGCCGCTGTCAGCGGTACTTCCGCCTGTCACGCGCCCAGTTTGATGACCTGTTGTCCCGCATCTGAGCGAGGATCACCCTCGCCCGGCCCCTCATCCATCTAATCTAGCTGTCATTTATTTTTGTTTTGATAATAAATAGAGCCAGCCTTCAAAAGTTATTAACCTGTCCTGTGATTTTTTTCTCTCTCTCACGTCCAGACACGAATTTATGCACATATGTTGATTGTCTTTACAACATAATACTATTTCTAGATATGGAATGAATAACATTCAACACAAAATGAACATGTCTCCATATAGAAATAATGTTTTAAGTGATGAAACATTTGCTTTGTTGTGCATAATCCCACCATGCATTTAGTCATATTAACAAAATAATTTATTGAAGCATCCAGACACTTCACCACGTGAGCAAGCAGCTAGGCTCCTGATTGGTTAACGCGGCGCGAATTCACGCCAAAGTTCAGATTTTTCAACTCGGGCGGCAGACGCGAATTCGCGTCAAACGCGTGAATGCACAATGCTCAATTCGCGCCATTCGCGCCAACTTGACGGGCTCCACGCCTCATTCGCGCCGCAGGAATTTTTCACGCGCGTAAAGCGTCTTTGCATTGACTTGAAATCATTCGCGCCTGACGCCCTATTCGCGTCCGGTGTGAACGTAGCATTAGTGCGTCGAAGTTGTGATAGCGCTGTCGGCTAACGCGAAATGCTACTATTTACATTCCATGGATGTTTTCATATATACAATTGTTTTGGACTAAAAACTTCTTCAAATTGGATTGTATGGACGCTTTACAGTGAAACCAATAAACCACTTTTGTTGGAATGTGGACTAACAGATGGCTAAGTGGTGAGTTTCTTCCAGTTTGTGTTGGTTTGTTTTGGCTGTTGGTGGTCTGACAAAGAGACAGATTGTGCCCGCTGTGTTGATTGTATCTTAAAATGGTTTACGTCGTTCGAATCACGAGTTTCTCAGCTTTCCAAAGATATGTATTATGTTTACTTTTGTGTTTGTTTTGTTTTGTCTTTCACAAAGTTAAACCTATAAACCACCCTGTGGGCCGTATACGGCACGTCGGACCACGGAAAAAAAAAATATCGGACTAATATCGGTATCGGCAAAAGCCAAAGGTGCGGCATCGGTATCGGTATCGGAAGTGAAAAAGTGGTATCGGGACATCCCTATTTACTACTATTTTGAAGTTGTGTTTAATGTTGTAATATGTGCAGAGAACCGAAGTTAGTTAACAAGATTGAAGTTTGTTACTCCTGTCTCGTGTTGCTTTGCTTAAACATTAATGGACAGTACATTTAACCACACTAGAGTGCTGTTGTTCCAACACATATAAGATATACAACATAAACACTCTTACAAATAAATAGAATAAAAGATGAATCTGTTTTTTTGAGCAGAGTATAGTAGAGGAGTCACCTACATCACCTGTGCAAACATACAGTTGAATTGAATTGAACAAGTGAAAACTTTTTTGACTCTTACTGTATATCAGCCCTCTTGGAATGCATCCTGACCAATCAACTTTGATATAAAGTTTAAAAGACATCCCATGTGCCAAAGTTCACATCTTTTTTAAATCTTTATGAACTTGTTGCTATGTTTATTAACTCAATTTTTACATTTCTGCGATTGATGGTCTTTCATTTAATAACTTGTATGATACTTGATAACAGATATGAATACCCCCGTGGAACGCTGGTCCTTCCCTGGTCTCCTCTGTCGGGGCGTGAAGCTTGACCGTGCACGCGCGCAGGGTCGCTATGCCACCCTCGCCTGTGCCGGTCTCTCCGCCCCGCTGCCCCTCCGGGGGGATGCCTGTGGCTTGGATGATTCCACTGGATCAGTTTTTGGGGGCTTGATTAGAGCTCCCCAATCTGTCCCGCTGGGTTGCCCAGGCTATCAGGCTCGGCTATGCGATTCAGTTCGCACGGTCTTCTCCCCGCTTAGGGGAGTCCGCTTACGATGGTCGGTGGCAGGTTGCCACCCTGCTGGCGAAGGGTGCAAGCGAGACTGTCCCTCCAGCCGAGATGAGGTCAGGGTTTTACAGCCCCTACTTCATTGTCCCCAAGAAAACTGGTGGGTTACGACCGATTCTGGACCTGCGCGTTTTGAACCGCACCCTTCACCGGCTGCCGTTCAAAATGCTCACCGCCAAACGCATTTTCGAATGTGTTCGGCCCCAGGATTGATTTGCAGCGATAGACCTGAAGGACGCCTTTCATGTCTCCATTTTACCTCGACACAGACCGTTTCTTCGGTTTGCTTTCGAGGGGCAGGCATATCAGTACACGGTTCTCCCATTTGGACTGGCTCTGTCTCCTCGCGTCTTTACGAAGATTGTCGAGGTAGCCCTTTTTCCCCTTTGCGAACAAGGGGTTCGCGTCCTGAACTATCTCGACGACTGGCTATCTTAACTCACTCTCTCGAACACAGAGACCTCGTGCTCCGGCACCTAGCCCGTCTGGGCCTTCGGGTCAACTGGGAGAAGAGCAAACTTTGCCCTGTGCAGAGGATCTCTTTTCTCGGTATGGAGATAGACTCGGTCGCCATGTCCGCGCAGCTTACGAGTGAGCTCGCACACTCACTGATGACTTGTCTTCGACAGTTCGAGGGCAAGAGTGCGGTTCCACTGAAACATATGTTATCCACAGCACGCGGCAATGGCACTTGGATTGCTTCATATGAGACCGCTTCAGCTGTGGCTTCGCGATCAATTCCCGAGGTGGGCATGGCATCGCGGTACGCTCAGAGTTCCAGTAACTCCGACCTGCCACCAGACCTTCACCCCATGGAGGAACCTCAGCTTTCTACGAGTCCCCTAGAGCAAGTTTCCAGGCATGTTGTTGTCTCCACAGATGCCTCTGCCACGGGTTGGGGCACCATGTGCAATAGGTTGCAGTGGAACCTCTTTGTCAGCTGGTGTTCTTCTCGCCGAGAAGACCCCCGGATGCTCGATCAGTGTCATGCTTTCCTTCCTGCAAGACGGGTTGGAGCGAAGGCTGTCTCCCTCCACCCTGAAGGTGTATGTGGCTGCCATTTCCGCATATAACGAAGCAGTTGAAGGTAAGTCCCTAGGGAAGCACGACCTGATCATCGGGTTCCTAAGTGGAGCTAGGAGACTAAATCCTCCTCGCCCTCCTCTCGTACCCTCTTGGGACCTCTCAGTGGTCTTAAATGCCCTGCAGAGGCCTCCCTTTGAGCCTCTCCAATCAGTTGAGATTAATGCCTGTCAATGTCCTCCTGGTTGTACTGGCCTCCATCAAGGGGGTAGGGGACCTGCACACATTCTCCATTGACAAAGCGTGCCTGGAATTCGGGCCGGCCTACTCTCACGTGATCCTGAGACCCCGGCCTGGATATTGCCCAAGGTTCCTACCACTCCCTTCTGGGATCAGGTGGTGAACCTGCAAGCGCTGCCCCTGGAGAATGCAGACGCAGCATTGGCACTGCTCTGTCCAGTACGCGCCCTCCGTGCTTACGTAGACAGAACGCGGTGTTTCCTCAGACCAGTTCTTTGTCTGTTATGTTGGGAGCCAGAAGGGAAGGGCTCTCTCAAAGCAGAGGTTGTGTCACTGGATAGTGGACACCATTGCTTTGGCTTACCAGCAGCAAGGTCGACCGTGCCCCCTTGGTGCAACAGCCCACTCCACCGGAGTGTGGCTTCCTCTCGGGCTCTAGCATATGGTGCCTCGCTAGCAGACATCTGCAGAGCTGCAGGCTGGGCGACACCCAAAACATTCGCCAGATTCTATAATCTCCGAGTGGAGCCTGTCTCCTCTCTTGTAATCGCTTACCGGCCAGTACTGGACCTGCTCAGGTGTATTCGCTTGCTCGCCATTCCACTCCACAGACTGGATAAGTGCAATTATTCCTCAGCTGAGCCTTCTATTGAAGTCATGAGTTCCTCCAGCACTGTTGATGCTGGCGCCAGTGTCTGTTGCCTGGACGTCGGCTAGGTGCCTCCATGTGCATGGTTCCTGCCAGTAACTCCCACATGTGTATTTCCATTGTAAGCCTCTCTGAGCATGTGCCTTCCACCTTGCCACCCCTGGATTGAAATTTTCTAGCCACCCTACGGGTTGGTGACTCCAGTGTTCCTCCATATGAATTCCCTTTGGGCCATATATGTTTTCCATATGTGGGCCATAAGTCCTCCCTACGGGTAGGCAGTTGTACAACAGTTGTAGCATTGGGAACCATGGTAGCCTCGTGAATGTTATGAACAGCAGCTACGCTAATTATTTTCCATTTGATTTTCTGTTTTGTCTTGGGATTTCCATCCTGAGGTACTGTAACTAGAGTTCTTCAGCTCCAGTTTGGATCCCGCCTCTCATAAAGACTTCAGATGACCAACACCTGTAAAGACACGACTCAAGAGGACACAAACTCCTGCGAGGACTTCATAAACTCAGAATCAACATACACAAATGCTACATTTTCCATATATTGTAATCATAGTGTTCACAACTTCTAATTATAACTTCAATGAGCTTATTGTTTCTGCCTTAAATTAATAAATTGTTTGTTAACTGCCTGGCAGAATGCAAGGTGGTGATTCAAGATGGCATGCCATCTGTTGCTCTCTTGTTTGTTTGTTTTATAATAAATCCAAAATAATCCAAGATTTTATTTAACACTGTTGCTAGACTAACAAAGAAACAGACATCACCAAATATTCCATTACAATAAAGTAGTAATTATTTTATGAATTTCTTCACTGAGAAAATAGAAAGCATCAGAAACACAATTTTAAATGCACACTTTTTATGGTTTCTTATGATTCAGCCTCAATTATCGCCCCTCAAGAACAACTACACCATAAACTGTACGTTACTGTAATGCGTTACACACAACACTGGTCCCCAGGTAAATGGCGTTTGGCAGCTCCGGTTTATATACAGCCTCTCACGGAGACTTCAGATGCCTCAAAAAACCTGAAATGAGATGACTCGACGCCTGTAAATAGATGACTCAACACCGGCGATATATTATGCCCTAAATTAATATATGATTAACTAACTGTATTTTTCTATGTACATTTTTTAAATGCACTTTCTGTAAAGCTACTTTGAAACAATATGTATTGTGAAAAGTGCTATACAAATAAATTGAATTGAATTGTTTATTTGTTTTGATGGATGTTTGTTTGGTTTTCTAATTCCTACGCACTCTTGGTTTATGACCGAAAGTCATTCTTGGATATTCGTGACTCATTTAAGGACAGTTACAGGCACACAACAAAGCACACAGCAGTTTTGTAAAAGACATCCCAGAGTTCATACGCCAATGGCCTTTCAACTTGTCACGGAGAAAGTGCATCAGGGAAACACAGGAATCGGGGGGAATTTACTATCGAACTGAAAGCACGTCTGCAGGCTGGTTTCTCTTCTAGCCTTTCTCCTGAGTCGATCTATGGCTTACTCATTTTCTCTGAAGACATTGGGCCAGACCTCAGTAACGGGTGTTCGGTCTAATGAACAATTCTGCAAGAGACAATTCAGTTGGGATAATCTATGATGCCTGGGCTTCTTTTGTAAGTCCGAAAGCTCTGTGGTCTCTTCAGGTTCTGGACGACTTGGACCTGGGACACATGGTGGGTCTGGATCAAACAGATCCACTTCAGGTTCTAGTTCAGGAAGACTTGGACCCGGGACACAACGTGGTTCTGGATGAAGTCGTCTCCACTTCAGGTTGTGGTTCAGGATGATGATTTGAACCCGGGACACACTGTGGCTCTGAATCAAGCCGGCTCCACTTCTGGTTCTAGTTCAGGATGAATTGGACCCGGGATACATTGTGCCTCTGGATCAAGCCGGATCCACTTCAGGTTCTGCATAAGGATGACTTGGATCCGGGACACACGGTGGCTCTAGATCAAGCTGGCTCCACTTCAGGTTCTGATTCAGGGCGACTTGGACCCGTGACACATGGTGGCTCTGGATCAGTTGCCTGGCGTCCACTGGATTTGGCTCACCGGTGGCTTCAACCTATTCTTTCCCTTGACCTTGTCCTCTGACTCCGGGAATGGTTTCCCGTCAGATTGGCCTCTGTCCCCAACAGTGTGACTCCTGGTAATCAGCATTCATCTCTCCCAATGTTATTCCTCCACCTAAAAATGGCTTAGATCAATGCTCGATCTTTGGTGAATAAGGCCTTCCTGTCCTGTCGGTCAGTTCCAGTAAATGTATTTACCAGTGAAGATTCAAAATCTCTTCATTTAATGTTGTTTTTAGTACTATTATTATTTTGTATTAATATTCATAATATGTATCTGTTTTATTACATGTATACACACATTATCATTTGTAATCTTTGCATTTTGTGATTATAATGTTTTGAGGATGTAGGAGAGAGAGAGACTTTAGAATAAGTTAAACTGTATGAGTGAATGTATGTTGGAGTGAGACTGAAAGTTTATGCAGTGTATAAGGAAACGATATACATTCCATAGTAAATGGAAACCACATGTTCTTGTGGTAAGGTATGTGTTACTATGGTGATGCAGTTTTTTCTTGGTCAGTGGTATAAAGACTGAGACCCTTTGTTCAAAAAGTAGGAAGAGATGGTAACGATGCAGAATGAAGACCTCTGTTTCTCTTCCTCCTATGTCTTATAAATATTATAAATAAATTCGAGAGATCTCTTGGCAAAATCACTGGTGTCTCTTTTCATGGGGAAAGCAAAAGAAGTTTTTTTAGATCTACAATTTGGCGTCACGAACAGGATAGCATACCCAGGCATTCGTCTCAATCATTTCAGGTAAGACTTTTTTTCCTTTCTAAAAAGTTTTAAGTCTGCCTGATGATTAGAGACAGTGACTGAAATGCTGAAAAGAACTGTGTTATTTTAAGTACCAGTTGTTTTGCCAATGAATATGGGACATAAGGAAAAAATTGTATAAAATTAATCAAATTAAATAATCAAACTGAATTAGGCTTATTTAAGGTTCTCTGAAAAGTAAACCTCAGACAATATTTGAAATGCTGGGATAGAGATGGATCTTTTTTAGAAAAAAGACCATCTAGTCAGAAATTTGGAATTAGCTGTAAAACGGTTAAGCTGGTAAAATTTGCTTGGTTATAACTGCGACGTGGTTGGATAGTGGCGGGACTGTTTAAAGAAGGCAGAGTAATCCCTAAAACATCCAGCACACCGAAGATTCGTTCTCAGTAGGAGACGAGGGAAGTTTAACACGAGCGATACTTGATTGACCAAAGCGGTTAAATGTGGCGGGACTGTTTTAAAAATGATGGCAGAGTAATCCCTAAAACATTGTAACACGCTAGAGTTATACAAGTATAAAAGGCGTCCTTGTAACTAGCTAGGATCGTGGGCATTCTGAACCTGACCGTAAAGCTGTTCAAATATTTGAGGAGACTGATCCGAGTTAACTTTAAGAAAAAATAAATACCAAAGAAATTAACCTGAGATAAAATCCAAAATATTTGGAAAGAGAAAAAAAAAAAAGAAACCGTTTTGAGTTTTAAAAAGAAAACTAAAATATTGAAAAGCATTAGAGTTAACTTTTCTTTACATTTTTCTTTTGTTCTGTGAGTGAGGGTCAGAGAAAGAGAGTGAAGCAGCCCCTCCCTTCAGAATTGCCCTGTACCTTCACACACACACATCCAGTTGGTGAGGGAGAGAGGCAGGGAGCCCCACACACACATACCTATACACACACACACAGCCTGCAGCTTTGAGCACACACACATACATATACAGACAGCCTGCAGCTCTGAGCACACACACATACGCATCACATAGGCTGCAGTTTCTGAACATAGGCGCACATACATAGCCCCCCCCCATATAACACACACACACACACATATAGGCACACATACATTCCTGCTGTTCTGAGCACAGACTTTTAACACTTGAAGATGGCAGCAAGTGTCTGTACCAGCAGCACAATAGCTGAATGGTATCTTGAAAAGAAGAAGAACAAGAAACTAACTAAACTTTTGAAAAAAGGACTGGACATTAATGCATCTATGAATGAGCAGTTAAGCTGGTTCGAGTCCCAAAAAGACAAGATAAAATCAAAAGCATTTCCAATTTTAGCAGCTAATTGGATTGTGAAACAAGGTGGAATTTGTTGCGACTTAAATGGTGGTCCGGTACCGCTTGTTGAAGTTATGAGGCCTCAGCTTGAAGCATACCACAAATTAAACAAAATCATGTCCATCACATGTCCAGAGAAGGAAAACACAACCAGTGATGATTTATTTGATCCAGATTGGACAAATATAATAACTGAAGCTGAAAGGAAATATTCACAAGCACCAGTGAAATCTGCAACAACAGTAACGCCTCCACCTTACAAACCAATTTATCCACCTTTGCCTGAACAATATACAAGTTCATCTAAACCTCTGACGCAGCCTCAAGCTTCAAGATCAAACAGAGGTCCAGTTGACAAAATGTATATTGCATCTGCACAAGCAGCTCCAATAATAACAAGATCTAAATCAGCCCAGCCAAGCAGAGACATGATGAGATGTACACCAGCTCATAATTATGGATCTGACTGGGGTGATGAGACAAGAGATGATGACATGATCACACTTGACAAAATCGGTCCTGAATTTTCTTCACCTGTGATTAAAAGGGAAGAGTCGCAACCTGAGATGATGACCGAAGAAAGACCATTTACTCCGGGAGAACGACAAGCCATTCTCTCAGCCTTGCCTCCTCTGAAGAGACAAGATCCAAACACAGAGTTTTGGCGAGAATTAGACTCTCTGGTTGAAGCACATCAAATGACACTAAAGGACATTCACACCATTGTGAAAGCTAAAATCCCAAGGGACCGATGGGAACGCCTGCCAGCGTCGATAACAACAGCCCAATGGGTAGACTTGTGGGTTGATGGCCAAGGACGACCCCTGGGCCTTTGGCAAACATTAGATGTATTCCGAAAGGAAATCCAAGAAATCTTGGGAAGCGGTAAAATTCCATTCACTTCAGTGACATTGATTAAGCAAAAGGATGATGAATCTCCAGACGAATATGCTCTGCGTAAGTGGAACACTTATGAGAGATGGGCTCTCTGCGCTAAGAAACAACCTGACAGAGATGATGTACAATTCACTGACACACTTGTGGATGGGTTTAGCTCTAAATACCAACAAGCGTTATCACTTGGAGTCAATCCAGGCGAAACATATGACCAAATTATGCAATGGGCTGGCCGTCTAGAGATGGCGATGAGATCAAACAAGGAAGAAGGAAACAAGACAAATCGAAAAGGAGTGGCGACAGCTCAATACAACATGGATACAAAGAATAAGAGTGTTGTTTGCGGCAACTGTGGAAAGCGTGGCCACTCAAGAAAAGACTGCTGGGCTAAAGGTGGTGGAGCAGAAGGTCAAGGTCCATCATTTAAACAAGTCACTGCGAAAAATCGTGATGAAACCTCTCAAGGGAAGACATGGACGGAAGCACAAGTCCGTCAACTCATAGAGGGGATTATGCGTCCGCAATAGGAATCAGCGGCCCCCTGTATTAGTAAGAAAAGAGACAATCGCCTTTTCATCAATGCATTAATAGGGGGCCACCCATGTGATATCCTGGTTGACACAGGAGCCTCAATTTCAATAACAGATCTGAACCTACCTACAACAGATGAAACTATGGAAGTTGAAGGAGTTGGAGGAGGTATCACAACATTTCATAAAAGTATCCAAGTTCCACTACAAATACATGAAGATGAAGTCGTATGGACATCTTTCTGGGTGGGACCGAATTCACAAGGAAGCCTCATTGGCATGGACATACTTCCATTGTTGAACATGATCATCTTTACTGACAGTCGTCAAATCGCTACAACAGCTGGGATAATACCACACGAAGATCGCACATGTAATTTGAGTTCAGTTGGTGCAGCAAAACCAATCATCAGAGACTGGACCAAAGACGGTGTGTGGGGTCTTCTGTGCAGTTTACATCCAGAAGTTTGGGCTAAACACAAATTTGATTGTGGCAAAGCCAACATTGACCCTGTTGTTATTGAAGGGCCGACACATGCCCCTCATAAACAATACCCTATCCGACCTGAAGCAAGACGAGCCGTGGAAGAGATAGTGGCAGACTTGGAAGCTGAAGGGATTATCAGACAAACTTCATCAACCACTAATAGTCCTGTCTGGCCTGTCAAGAAATCGGATAACTCATGGAGATTAACCATTGATTACACAAGACTCAACAGTGTAACACCAAAACCGCATCCTATTGTGGCCAATCCTGCCACCATTCTGAATGATATTCCAGGAAATGCAAGAATTTTCACAGTACTAGATGTACTGTCTGCTTTCTGGTCTATACCTATTGACGAAAAATCTCAAGAGAAACTTGCCTTCACAGTGGGTGCAAAACAGTATGTCTGGAACAGACTCCCACAAGGACTTAATATTTCTCCTGTGGTATTTCACAGAACTTTGGATCAGTTCTTAACTGAGCAAAAAGCTGAAATCGAGAGTTCAGGAAGTGTTTGCCTCCAATACGTGGATGACTTGTTAATTGCAAGCCCAGATGAAAACAGCCACATATTTGCTCTGAATATTGTCCTACAAGCCCTTAAGAAAGGAGGATTCAAAGTCAACCCCGACAAAGCACAGCTGGCCAAAACCAAGGTTATCTACTTGGGCCAAGAAATATCTGTCGAGGGAAGGAGACTGACAACAGAGCGTGTGGAGGCATTACGGCAACTTCCAAAACCTCTAACAGTTACAGGAATGAGGAAAGTGATGGGACTTTTCAACTATTGTCGTCAGTATATTCCTGATTTTGCCAGCATCACCAGCCCCCTCATTGACTTGTACAAGGGAGGAAAGCCTGGAATGGAACAGATAAACTGGACACCGGAAGCTGAGGAAGCATTTACTTCAATGAAAGAAAAACTGACTTCAGCCCCAGCTTTGGGACTTCCCGATGGACGATTGCCGTTTCATTTGTGGACCAGTGTAGGAGATGAGACGTATTCAGCAGTACTGTGTCAAAAACCAGGTGATCGATACAAACCAGTTGGATACTTTTCCACAAAGATTCCTGTTACAATGATTGGTCAACCACGATGTATACAAGCTCTCGATGGTGCCACATGGGCAGTGGATGCTGTGGAAAATTTGATAGGAGCACAAACAATATTATTGCATACTCCACACAGTATAGTGACGTTGCTGAACAACACAAACATCAAGACCATTACTGATGCAAGGAGAGCAAAATGGGAAGCAACTTTGTTGAACAAGGATTTGAGAGTGGAAATCATCAGAGACACATCCCTTAACCCTGCAACAATGATGATCGAACCACACGAGGGAACACCACATGAGTGTGAAAAACAAGTAGAAGAAGAAAGTCTTGGTCCTGTTAGTCCAACACCTCTTGAAAATCCAGACAAGGAGTTATGGGTCGATGGATCCAGTTACTATGTTGATGGAAAACGACATACTGGATGGGCTGTAGTGGAAGCTGATGGAAATGTCGTGAAGAAAGGAGCTCTTTCTGGGCATTTTTCAGCACAAGTAGCTGAGCTCATAGCACTTGCAGAAGCTTTCGAAATATCGGAAGGACAACGAGTCAACATCTACACAGATAGTCGTTATGCTTTTGGAGTGGTCCATGACTACCTTGCCCTGTGGAAAAAACGTGGACTTATCACCAGCAATGGGAGCGAAATACAACATGCTTCCATAATTCGTCGTTTGATTGCAGCATGTCACCTACCCAGAGAAGCAGCCGTGATCAAAGTAAAATCACATCAATCTGACAAGTCCAAAGAAAGTCAAGGAAACACGGCAGCAGATGCAGCGGCCAGAGAAGCAGCACTACTTCCTCTTACTCCTGTTACCTTGGTACAGGAAAACACCGAAGATAATCCTGAGCTCCGCCTTCTGTCATATCAAACTGAGACAGATGAAGAGAAAGAACAATGGATAAAAGCGGGAGCGAAAGAGGACGATCAAGGTATCTGGAGAATTCCAACAGGACAAGTGGTGATGCCTATCGGAACAAGAAGGGAGCTAATGCAGCTGTATCATGGAAAAGTACATGCTGGAGCAAAAGCAATGAAAGCTCAAATCAGCGAGACGTGGTGGTGGCCACGAATGATGAGAGACATTGATGATTACTGTAGAAGATGCTTGATCTGTCTGAAAGCAAATGTTGGAAAATCTGTGAAGGTGCGGATGTCACATGCACCCAGACCAACAGGTCCATGGACACATCTCCAAATCGATTTCACAGGACCTTTGTCACCCAGTGGAGGGTACCAATACATTCTAGTAATCATGGACAGATTTACTAGATGGGTGGAAGCATTCCCAACAAAAACCTGCACTGCTGAAGCAGCCGCACGAGTGATGGTTGAACAAGTCTTTCCTCGCTGGGGTCTTCCATATGAACTTGATTCTGACAATGGAACTCACTTCACTGGAAAACTGATGAAGGAAGCAATGAAATTGATGGGGATTAAACAGAAGTTTCACGTCCCGTACAGACCTCAAAGTTCAGGCCTAGTGGAACGCATGAACAGATCGTTGAAAACCGCTCTTACCAAGGCCATTCTGCAAACTGGCCAAGGATGGCATAAGTTGTTACCCGCAATTTTGTGGAATCTGAGAGCAACCCCGAACAGAGTGACGGGACTGACTCCTTTTGAACTGATGACTGGAAGAGCAATGGTTCTGCCTCCTGATGCTCCGCCGCCTGCGGGAACAGGAGGAGACTCTACTTTGTTTCAAGAGAAATCATAATGCTATTTCACAATGCTGGACAAAATTACCAAAGACAATAATAGAAAGTGAATTCAACAGCAATGGGATGAAAACACACCACTAGTGATATTCCACACATTCCTGAGTTAGGCAGTTTTGTTATAGTCAAGCATGTTGTAAAGGGAAGGGTGTAGGAACAGATAGATGGTATCATTGGTCACAAGTTAAACTTTGCTTAGTGAATAACAAAATGATGATGGCCTATGGTTTAAGATTGAGCAAATCTAAGAATTCATTTTTTTAAATACTGGGAAAAGTGATGATTAATTGTTTTTCTGTTTCCATTTCAGGAATCAAGTTCATTGACATTAATTAGAGATGGTTAGAAGTTATTCTTGATAAAAGACATTGATAAAACCGAGAATGGAAAATACGGTGTGAGATAGGAGATTTTACACTACACTACATACAAAACACAACCTTACAAACAATGAACACCCACTTACTGATTTACAACCCCAAGGGATAGGACCTTTTAACATCAACGTTTATTTTAATTTCTTATTTTGGCTCGGAACTGGGGGAGTTAATTAATTAACGAGTTAATTAATTAATGAGTCCAGGCACGGGCAGAAGACTTTTTTAGTTTTTCTTTTCTTAGATGATTGGGGTTCATTTTAAATGCTTACACATAGATGTTAAATGACACATAGCATACGGGGACATAACATGGGTTGGGTTTTTGTTTGTTATTTCTTTTCTTTTCTTTTCCATTCTTCTGTTCTTTTATGTCTATGTCTTGGTCTACTATTTCTCCTCGTCACTATCACCTCAATAGGCTGGCCACCTGGGGATGATGGTGTGGAACTGACTGTCGTAGTTCCAGAGGAGGGACTGAAGATTCAAAATCTCTTCATTTAATGTTGTTTTTAGTACTATTATTATTTTGTATTAATATTCATAATATGTATCTGTTTTATTACATGTATACACACATTATCATTTGTAATCTTTGCATTTTGTGATTATAATGTTTTGAGGATGTAGGAGAGAGAGAGACTTTAGAATAAGTTAAACTGTATGAGTGAATGTATGTTGGAGTGAGACTGAAAGTTTATGCAGTGTATAAGGAAACGATATACATTCCATAGTAAATGGAAACCACATGTTCTTGTGGTAAGGTATGTGTTACTATGGTGATGCAGTTTTTTCTTGGTCAGTGGTATAAAGACTGAGACCCTTTGTTCAAAAAGTAGGAAGAGATGGTAACGATGCAGAATGAAGACCTCTGTTTCTCTTCCTCCTATGTCTTATAAATATTATAAATAAATTCGAGAGATCTCTTGGCAAAATCACTGGTGTCTCTTTTCATGGGGAAAGCAAAATAAGTTTTTTTAGATCTACACCAGTTTTGAAGCTCAGCTTCTTCATCTCAACTGGAATCTACTCATCCAAGATTTCATACAACAATTCACTGAAACTATAGGCAATATTGCCACAAATTATGAATGCTTTTTATTGGTGGGTGATTTTAACATCCATGTATGCTGTAAGTCTAACAATTTATCAAAAGAGTTTTGTTTTTAACTTCTGCTGACTTTCTGCTATTGGAACAGAAGCTGATTTTATTCTCTATGACTCTTCCTAATCTCTCATGTCTCTACTAAAACTATAACTTTGTCTTGGTCCTATTCTCCTCAGTTTGGTAAAAATTTGAATCAGTGTTTTAAGGAATCGGGTTCACATCTGTACTCAGACTCACCGTTACCTGATTGGATGCTGGATGCTTTTTTTTAATGACAATCTCTTTTTTCCGACCCAAAGTAAGCTCCTTCCACAATGAACCTCCTATCCCTGCATCAAGTTTCCTGGGATGTTGTTTTTGAATCTATCTCTGCGATTACTTACTGACACAATCTCTAATCTTAAACCTTAAATGTGTCACTTCAGTTCCTGCTACTCTTGAATTGGCTACTGTCACTCCCTTGCTCAAGAAGCTTTATGAATAACCTTCATCCCATTTCTGTCTTACCATTTATCTGTAAGGTATTGGGAAAAAATATTGTGTTTGACCAACTTCATTCTTTTCTCAATTATAATTTTATTTCTGAAGTTCTTCAATTTGCATTTTAACTCTGCTCACAGCACTGAATCTGCCCTCTTGAGAGTGTTAAATTACTTTTTATTTCTTAGCTTCTGACTCTGTGGTCCTTGTTCTTTTTTTTTAATTGCAGCATTGATACTTCTGACCACTCTACACTGATCTCTACATTAGAGTCATGGGTGGGGTTAAAAGAAACAATCCTCAAATGGTTTCAGTCATATTTATCTGACATAAAGTTTTTAGTCAAGTTAGGCAATTTTTCCTCTTTCGTTGCTCATCTTTACCTGTGGTCTTCCTCAAGTTTCAATCTTGGCGCCGTCCCTCTTTTCTTTGTATATGTTACCTTTGGGTCAACTCTTAGAAGAGATGGGGTGTCTTTACATTTTTACGCAGACGATACCCAGTCCGTATACCCAGATCACGTGACCAAAACCTTCTTTTAGTCCCACAATCCAGACTTAAACTTAGAGGGGATCGAGCTTCTTCTGTGGTTGGGCCACGATTATGAAATAACCTGCCCTTAGGTATTAGATTGGCAAATTCCCTGACTTTTTTTTCTTATTGTGGTTTTCTGTCAGTACTTTGTCTCATAAGTGTTTATTTTTGTGCTCTATTATTAAAATGAACTTGAACTTGACTTGCATATGTACTGTCAACTCTGATAACAGACTACTCTAAATTGTAATGTGGTCATAGATTTTTTGTAAAGCTGCTTTAAAACGATATGTTTTGTGAAAAATGAATTGCTATTAATGAAATTATTTGACCTTGGAAAAACTGACATATAGGGCTAAAGGGAAACTAAAATAGTTAATAACAAAATTTGTACTCCCTTTTTGCAATTTTGTGAACAAGTATATCCAACGCATTCTCACCCCAAGGCGTCACCTTTGACCATGCAAGGCGTCACCTTTGACGCTTTAGGTGCCCTTTAGCGTCACTTACATGACGCGATCCTACGGCGTCATCTAACTGACGCTAAAGGAAAGCGTCAGTTAGAGGACGCGGTTAGGTTTAGGTGTGGGGTGGGGGTAGGGTACATGCGATCCTAGGGCGTCATCTAACTGACGCTAAAGGGCGCCTAAAGCGTCAGATATTGAAGCATGGTCAAATGCTTCCCAAGGCGTCAGTTAGGTGACGCCTTGGGGGTGAGAATGGGCTGGTATATCAGACAACATGGGATGACTGAACTATATACCCACCTCTGTTGTGTTGGACATGTACAGTATATAATGCAATTCTTCCTCTGAACACTACGGAGCCCCCCTAGTCCCACTTTGGCAAAAAAAAAAATTAATTATAACTATCTTGTGGCCTCAAGATACTAACTCGTGGCCTCAAGATACTAACTCGTGGCCTCAAGATAGTAACTCGTGGCCTCAAGATAGTAACTCGTGGCCTCAAGTTAGTAACTCGTAGCCTCAAGATACTATCTCGTGGCCTCAAGATACTAACTAATCTTGAGGCCACGAGTTAGTATCTTGAGGCCACGAGTTAGTATCTTGAGGCCACGAGTTACTATCTTGAGGCCACGAGTTAGTATCTTGAGGCCACGAGTTACTATCTTGAGGCCACGAGTTACTATCGTGAGGCCACGAGTTAGTATCTTGAGGCCACAAGATAGTTATAATTTTTTTTTTTTTTTTTGCCAAAGTGGGACTAGGGGGGCTCCGTAGTGGAACGCACTTCAACGGCTATTTGATTTGGGATTTTTTTGTGCTCGTTTTAAATTCTTTCACTTCACACACTCATTATAGTGTACAACTAATAATATCTCCTCGTTCACCTGTCCCCTAGCAAACAAGAGGAGTGAACATTCCTGACATATATTTTTCCTGTTATTCAGTAGAATTCATTATTCGCAAACACCTGTAAAAATATATATTGTTGGTTTAACTTAAAAAATTAAGTAACCTGGTTGCTTACTTAAAGTAACTTTAAGTTGATTGAACTGGAAAAAGTGAGTTAATTCAATGAAGGAGATTGATTTAATCATCAGAAACTAAAAATAATAAGTTATCTGAACTAAATAAATTATTTAAGTTAAATCTTGAAAATATATATATATATTTTTTTACAGTGCACACAGGAACACACAAAGAGGTTAGGGAACCTCAGCAAACTCTCTTTTTTTCTGTAGTAAATGCACAAATCTAGATGATGTTATGTAAACGATCAAAGGTATATATGAAAGTACTTAAAAAGGATAGCCAACAAATGTGAATGAGAGCAGTGTATTTTGTTCATGCATTTAAAGAAATGAGATTCCATTTCTTTACCATTTACTGTAAGAAAGAAACAATGTGTGCATCATGCAAATAGTCTCCCTCTCTTTCGCTCAACCTTCGTTCTCAGTTGCAATGAAATATCATGTGGTCTGTAATGGACACTGACTCTAAAGAGAATGGAAATGCAGACATGAGTGGAATATAGATTAGAGAGTAAAGCATATCCTCCAGCAAGAGCGTGAAAAAGCTGTGACATCGGCTCTAGAGGGGCATTTAAAGCAAAGATTGGAAAAGAGAGGGAAGGGGCAGATGGAAGTGTCACCTTGAGGAGAAGCAAACGGAGGGAGGGGGAGAGAACCAGCGCCAACACTTTTCAACACACTGCGCCTTTCTTCATAAAGAAGAAACACAGGTCACTGAACGTCCTTTGAGGAATCATCTGTGTTCAAACGACTCTGCCAGCAGCAAACGTGACTAGATCTGGTGATCATCACAGACAAACATTTCTGTAGAAATGACTGAAACAAAGATTGTTTTCTGTAATACATTTAAAAAAGGGTTAGTATGTTGCTAGCAATATGCTATCAAGAATTAAAAAACATAACCAAACAGAATATTTTACAGTGATATCAATATCACAAAACTTAATAATTAAATTTAGAGCTTTTTTATCACACTTACCAACAAAATAGAGATTTTCAAAGATGCATTTTGTAGTACTTAAAAGTCCTTATATCAATTGTTTTGAACAAGATACAGTCAAACCAAAATTATTCAGACATCAGATTTCATTTTTTTTTTTTTTTTATGTTTTTACTAGTGGGTGCAGGAGACTAGTTAATTTATGTAAGTGTGGGACAAAAAATTATTATGACACTTTGACCTGATCATGTGTTGCTGAAGTGTTTTTTCTATGTTTGCTAATGCAACTTTTTAAACACCGACTGAACACAATGAAGCATTGCTTGGTGATTGGCTGAGCTAAACTGGTATTATCTAATTATGTAGTTAAATTTCACAGCTGACAGACATTCATCATAATTCATCTGTGATGGACAAAACGAGTCAAATATCAACTGACCTGATACACTCTGAAAAATGCTGGGTTGTTTTAACCCAATTTTGGGTAAAATATGGACAAACCCAGCCATTGGGTTAAAAATGTAATTTAAAAATGTAACCCAATGGCTGGGCTTGTCCATATTTTACCCAAAATTGGGTTAAAACAACCCAGCATTTTTTAGAGTGTAACTTTGAGTTATTGTCATATTTTTTCACCATTTTCTAAATGATAGTGAATAAACTGTGATAATGTGAGAAATGTTGAAAGTGTGAATACATTTTGGTTTGACTTTATATTATTTGAGCTGCACTGGGCCTGCTGTTCTATGCAGAGAAACGTCTAGTTATAGATTTTTCTATACATGATCTTTGCATGATTATGGCATTAGTTGAAAAACTGAATATGATTTTCAAAAACAAGGTTAATATGCAAGTCTATTAGACTAGTCTCATGTAAGCTTACAGGCTATCAACAATTTCTTGGCCCTTAGACATTTATGCAAATGAAACAAGTAGTGAAGCCAGAATATTAATAGCAAAACAAACAGTCCTAAATGTGTACAGTGTATCTTACTGCCAATCTCGTTTTTCCCCAGTCACTCCTTTATTGTCTTTGAAGCATTTTCTTTCACTTTTTGAAGCATTCATTTCATTTTTACAATCTTTTTTCAAATTTCACCCATTCATCCATCACAAATTCTCACAATCCCAATCTCTCTTAGCTCTTGACATTCATTCATTTACTCCTATGCTTCATTTCTACTCCCCCAAGTCGATCCACCATTGCCCATCTCCACAGGCTTAAGTGTCTAAACTAAGTGTGTTGGTGCGAGAGCTTCTATTATAAAGTGTGTATTGATCTGAGTAGCTGTGCTGATCAGTCAGGGTTCTGTCTCGTGAGTGCAGTTTAAAGGACGGATCAAATCATCTCCGTAGGAGGTTGTACCTGGAATAAACCCTTAAAGGAGAAGTGTGTCATTTAGTGTTACCACTAGTGTTACATCTAGAGCATTTGGGAAATTTCACTTAACCGGTTTATTTTGGATTTTTTTTTTTTTTTGTAAATTATACTTTTTACATGCTTCACCACATGTAGCTACTCACTTTACTGCAAATGATGAACGATAGTGCATTTATTCACAATTTGTTTACACAAAATCCTGTGTCAACTAACTGTGGTAACTCCAAATACTTAAAGGGATAGTTGACTTTGAAATTAATTTTTGATATATTTTAGCTTACCTCAAGGGCATCCAAGATGTAGGTGTCTTTGTTTTCACAGTATTTTCAATTTTGACATTTTTCAGTCATACAGTTGTTGTCTGTCAGTCATATAATGGAGGTATGGGGGTCCACGTCAAAGATCATGCACAGAAAAGTCCAAATTAAACATGATTTAATGACTCGTAAATGTAAGTACACATTGATGGCCTAAGACACGAAACGAGCAGTTTGTGCGAGAAAACGAACACTATTTATATCGTTTTTTACCTCGTGTAATCACAGCCATGTCCAACTGATCTGAATCAGATGTCTAACTGAACCGAACTGAACCATGTCCAACATTACGCCGTGATCTCTCGAGCGTCTACATCACTCATTGGTTACAGAGATTTTACACAGAGATTTCTGAAGTTTTACCTTTCACTAAACATATTTAGATATATCGAAATTGTCTTCCATTGCGATTTCCCGTATATCTAAATATGTTTAGATCTTCACAGTGAAAGGTAAAACTAAAAATTTAAAATACTGTGGAAACAAAGACACCTACATTTTGGATACCCTTGAGGTAAGCTAAAACATACCAAAAATTAATTTCAAAGTGAACTATACCTTTAAACTTTATTTGCTACAACCAAGACTTATTACGCATATTTAATATGCATAAATGTTGCACAGTTTGCAAATGTTTCCCCATATTTTGATGGCTTAATCGAATTAGGGTCATTAAAAACACATATACCCTCTGGACATCACTTGTGGCCACTGCAGTAATTCAGAGAATACCCTGGTTAAACCACAATGCTACATGTCCAAAAACCAAGATATTGCCATAGTACCACATCCAATTAACAATGCTACTTTTTTGTTAGTATAGAAAAAACACACATTTACATTTCTCCCAGCTGTGGCCAAATCCACTCTGAAATATGTCTGTGCACTATAAACACCAGAATACAATATTTGTAGCCACCCGCAGTCTAAGAGGGAGTTTAGGCTGAGCTAAAAGCAAGACTGCTCTGTGGTATTGTGGCAAGAAACCTCGACCGATTTCACGCAGAGCTTAACCGCTTTGACCATGTAATAAAGTGGAGAGAAGAACAAAATAATCCTTCTCCCCCTCTCCCCACCCCTCTGTCCCTCTTGACCAAGAAACAAGCAATAACAGGCGTGATTCAAGACCAAGACCATGTCTTGCTGGCTTTTGTCTATATTGTACCATAATGCACCTCGATAACAACAATTTCCAACAGTGAGCTGAAGTCGCAGAGATAAATTATGCAGTTTAGTTACTCTGACAAATAGGATTTGATTTGCTGCAATATTCCCAAAAAGCATGTCAATCCTGTACTTCATGATAAACTACCTGAAAAAAATGATTGCTCATTATTCATTTATTATTTGCAAAGTAATTTTTTTATACTTAAAGTTTAATATTATTATAGGCCTACATAAAGTTTTCTTTATGATTGCTAGGTGCTAATCATTATGAATTTGCATTATTGGGGTATGAAGAATGAATATTACATTTTTATGTAAAAAACAAAAACAAAAAATGCAGTATTGTACAGGCACCAGCTTAATAACCACACCAGACTGGAAGACCTTTCGCTGGCTAAAGCATTTTATTTCCTTTCAGCTTGGCTATGGCGTATATTTCTTCAATTGTGTCACATTAAATCGCTTCCTCCATTAAAAGTGAAAATGTTGCAATATTAATGTAATTCTGTTTATTTAAACCAGCCTGCTTTAAGAACCCTGCTGTGTAACAATATCCACATCCCCAGGTGTGTTTGCATCTGACATGTTCATTACCTACATAACACAAATACACACACACACACACACACAGTACTCCCTAGTTGTAGCCTCATTAGGAACAGCAGTGAAGGGTAAAATTAGGCGAAGGAGGGCTGTGGATTATATTGTCTATCACTCTACCACAGGACCTCAGCAGTCTCGGTAAAAGTTTTTCTCTGCCCTGATAATGTAGCAAACCTGAAATTAAATCTGTGAAACCTTTGGAATCACGTCAAACCATTATAGTTAAAGAACTTCATTTTATTTTTGACTTGGTAAGACGCAAGTACATGTCTAGAGTTTTTTGGTGATTTTTATTATTATTTCCATTCATCAACCTCCATACTGCCTAAGATGCATTTAACAAGTGTAAGATTATTGTTATTAGTTTAGAGTGCCCTCTGCTGGCAACTTCCAATTGTTTGTTCAAAAAGCAGACTGGGTCATGCTGTATTAGTCAGACAGGGGGCGCTAAAGTATTGTTGTAAATTGTAATTTGATTTCAGTTTTCTCACACACCATCATAAGAATGATCCAAGATCCACTACTAAGTCAGTGATGAGCTCATCTGAGTCATTATAAAGCAGACAAGCATACAAATAAGTAAACTGACGCCACTAAGAATAGTAGATTTATGCTCTTTTCCAGTTCACTGCAGAATTTAAAAGTGTGTTACTGCATTAGCTAATTAAACTACATATTACAAGCCAAATATCACAGCCGCCTCCCAATTTATGAACCCATCACGCACTAGCGACTATGAATCATACACAAACAATGTGTACAATTTTAGGGAAAATACATTCCGGAGAGGTCAAAAACATTTCCAGAGCACAACAAAACTAGATGAAAATTCTCAATAAGATTAGTATTTAAACCCGGGCTAGTTTATCGCTAAACACAGGAGACCAGGAAAAGCTTGTTTGACATAAACCGGCAGGAATGAGGGAGGCTCCCCTGGAATGGTGACCACAGAAAATGAAGCCTGCTTTCCACACATCAGTCCAGAAAGAGAGAGAGAGAGAGAGTGAGAGAAACAGGCAGCTGAGGAAATGGGGTTCGCTTTCTGCACAGCTGGGTGAGAAAGAAGGAGGGATGGGGAGGGCAGTGGTGGTTTTGTAGGGTTTAGGAAGAACTTGGGAGAGATTTTGGAAAGAGAGACTGCGGTAAGAGTGCTGACGCACAAGTGGAACATGAGTGAACGACGCAGTCAAAAATTCATAGTGCACACGCACATTTGACAGCAACATAGACCATGCCCAATTTAAACAAACATACTGAAAAATAGCATTGATCCCGAAGGTAAAGTAGAGTTGAGGCCTGGGCTCAGTGCTGGTCAGATTAGTTCTTGTACACACACTTCGAAATCATTTATCTATGGAACTCATTGTGTTGCACAGGGAGATTAACGCTGTAGTGCATCACTGCTTTCTCCTGCATTCGAATTCCCCAAACAACGCCCCCCCCCCGAATGTAATTCTTGCTCCACTAAACTTCAAACTTGGCACCATGCAATTCAGCGAGGTAATGTTCTCCTGGCATCCACCAAACTCTTTTGGACCATCAAGCGTTTGCAAACTGGCAAATGGCATTGCATGTTTTATCACTCTTTCCAGTGGTGGATACTGATGGTGTCCCTTTTTCTTGCTTGTGCTAAAAACATAGACAGTATAAGAAGTGGACAGAGCGATCTCATTGGAGCTCCATTGAGACAAGTGAAGCCTGTTTTGGGCGATTTTTTAGCACTTCCGTCCCTGACGCGCAGACTCAAACAGAGCTTGACGACGTACTGTAGATGTGAGCAAACCGTCTGTCTTCTAGCAGCTGTGGCATGAGAAATCTGAATCATTCCTTTCTGAAACTCGCAGAGGCGGAGAGTGTGAGTAGGAGCCGTCCGAGCTAGGAGCAGGAGACGCTTTTGCTAAGTATTCTGATGAATTATTTTGTCATTTCACTCCTGTCCATATGTTAATCTCTCTACTGTGCGACAGAGAGTCGTGTGGTTATGACGCAATTGTTAGCCTACTTTTGCAAAAAAAAAAAACTGCTTCTACAGGGCCATAACATAAGCTACAAGGTAATGGAGCATTGTCGTGTTTCTTTAGAAATAAATAAAGGACAAATGGGGTCTTCAAACGCCTCAGATGTAAAGTTATTTGCCGTCAAAGTGACGCCAAAATGAATGGGACTCAATGGAAATGCTGACGCAAGTGAAGTTCTGCTACAAGATGGCAGCTCCCGTGAGGCTTCAACTTCCGGTCGATGGATTACCCCCTTGGTTAAAAAATGACTATGTGAGACCTGAGATTTTACTTTCCGCAGGCCTTTCCATTGGGAATAGAGTGGTGTAGTATCAGATATGGCAACTGGAAGGTTGTTGGTTTCTGAAAGACATAATCCTTGAGCTGTCACGGTAACAAGAACTAATGAGTAACACAATATTAACAATCTAGTAACTATTATTAACTAACAAGAAACTCTGATTAACGAACTAGTAAGTAATAGCGCACAGACGAAAGTGGTAGTTCACTATTAAGTAATCAATAACTACTATTTTTTTAATACTTCCCAGAGAACTACTGAAAAAGTTTATTAATAATCTAGTAACTACTATTAACTAAAAGAAACTCTTATTAACGAATTAGTAAGTAATAGCTCACAGATGAAAGTGTTACTAGATACTTCTGTGGGAATTACTAATTATTTGGATCCGTATTATAAAGTGAAGATCATTGGAACTAACTAGTAATTACTCAAGTGTTACTGATCTAGTCATGATTTGTGCAAATGTTTGAGATTTTTGGTGAACTTTAGTAACTTTTAGAAAATGTCTTTAGTAACACTTGAGTAATTACTAGTTAGTTCCAATGATCTTCACTTTATAATACGGATCCAAATAATTAGTAAGTAATAGCTCACAGATGAAAGTGTTACTAGATACTTCTGTGGGAATTACTAATTATTTGGATCCGTATAAAGTGAAGATCATTGGAACTAACTAGTAATTACTCAAGTGTTACTACATGATCTAGTCATGATTTGTGCAAATGTTTGAGATTTTTTGGTGAACTTTAGTAACTTTTAGAAAATGTCTTTAGTAACACTTGAGTAATTACTAGTTAGTTCAAATGATCTTCACTTTATAATACGGATCCAAATAATTAGTAAGTAATAGCTCACAGATGAAAGTGTTACTAGATACTTCTGTGGGAATCACTAATTATTTGGATCCGTATTATAAAGTGAAGATCATTGGAACTAACTAGTAATTACTCAAGTGTTACTACATGATCTAGTCATGATTTGTGCAAATGTTTGAGATTTTTTGGTGAACTTTAGTAACTTTTAGAAAATGTCTTTAGTAACACTTGAGTAATTACTAGTTACCGCTGTCACCATTGTGCAAAGCCTTTTATCACAGGTTACTCACGTAGGATTGTCCCTGTACAAAAAGACACGTTGCTGCTATAGCAATGTTCGCCGGAGTCAAAAGTGACGTCACGATATGGGCGTGGGCGCGAACTGGTTGGCAGAAAGAACCAAAACATACGCAGCAGTGTACCTGTGTTTTGTCAGCATATGATAATTCTTTGTACGAAGAAGCTAAAAGGAGATATAAGGTAAAGCTTTTATATAACCAGGGTTCATGTTCTCTGCCTGATCCAAATCACATGAGTGAGAATTGGAGCAAAGGCCCAAACACATGGCCAGATTTGACATTCGGCTACGTCTACCTGTATCTCATCAACACGCCATCTATGTTTACCAGAGAGTCAATGAAGGCGTACAAATCTTTAAGTCATAATTACGATTATTACTTGTGTTAACTAAGGATAATTGGTAAATGTGTTAACTTACAACCAGAGTAAAATAGAGGTGTAATTTGTCCATGGGCTATATTTTGAATCAAAATGATCTTACCTCTGATATATAACATTGGTCAACATATACGTAAAATGTATCAAAGAAAATACAATAATTTGCCCTTAATCTATAAGGGTATGTGTACACAGATGATACACCGTACAGTACCCAATCTCTGCGGGTTAACTTATGTCTTTATAATGCTGTGCGGCAAACAGCCATTACTTTTCTGCCAACCAGAGCGCATGTAACCGCGTTATGATGTCACGAGTGAAGATCCCTATAAAAAAACTACTATAATGAGGTCTTAACCAGAAACACCTTGATAATGGTAGGAGTTGTGAAATGAACACTGTTGTTGCTGAAATCTCACCACTTGTGTGACTTGCAGAGTCAGAGAAGAGGATACTCTGAGCTTGGACCAGACCACATTTATAAGGTCACAGATCATATATCATGGCTTGTCAGTTCTCTGCGATGTATTGGATGTGAGGAGGAGCTTATTGGTCATGTTCATGAAAGACCTCAGTGCCACTGAGAACTTCCTAACTTTTAATTGTTACCAGAAGAGAGGTGGTAAGTTGTCAATTGAGATGGTCGACTGCAGAAAAACACTGTTGATTCCACCAACCTCTTTACTTTTTTTTAATTTTTGCGTGAATGAAAAAGAATGACACAGTTGCGGCAAACAAGTACTTTGCTGGTAGTCTACTAATTTGATGAATTAAGCAAGAATATGTAAGTTCCACCATTTCCTCCTTTCTACAATTTCCAACCCGATCTCACGACCAAGTCGTACGGATTCGACGAATGATTAAAAAGTGGCTAATTCGGAACAATTCATACGACCTCACTCGTACGAATTAATACGATTTTGCTAAATCGTACATATTTTACGAATTAGCCAATTCGTATGAATTCGTACGAATGACCTACCCCTTACCCCACCCCTAAACCTAACCATCACGTGGTTTTAGACAAATCGTACGAATTAGTACGAGTGAGGTCGTACGAATTAGTACGAATTAGCCACTTTTTAATCATGCGTCGAATTCGTACGAATTGGTCGTGAGATAGTGTTGACAATTTCTTATACAATCTGTTGAGAAAATCTAAACTCAGGCTATGATTTCCACCTTGCTCTCAGAGAGCAAGCCACATATATTTTTGCCCCCCCCCCCCCCCAAATATGTTTATAAAAGTAAAAAGAAAAGAAAAACACAATACAAAATACTAAAGGATTAGTTCACCCAAAAATGCAATTCTGTCATCATTTACTCATGTTGTTCCAACCCCTAAATTAAATCTGTACATCATATAAAGCGATCATGTCTCTTCAAAAAATTTGGACTAAACTGCTCAGTTCATATGGATTAGTTTTAGGATCTATATAATAACATTTTGAAGCGTCAAAGTGTCAGTTGCATAGCTGTCAATTGAGGGACAGAAAATTTTCAGATTTCATCAAAAATATCTTCATTTTTGTTCTGAAGATGAACGAAAGTCTTACGGGTTTGAAACGACATCAGGGTGAGTAATTAATGACAGAATTTTTATTTTTAGTGAAATAACCCTTTAAGACAATCAGAACAAAACTGGAAAATAAAATAAATAGATTAAAAATAAATAAATAAAATGTACTATCCACAGTGTTGTTGTACCATTTACTGCTTTTCCAAAGACATTAGTTATTCTGCTGGAATCCAAGTTATCTGAATGAAATCCTGGACATCGTCAGTAGTCAAAAGGTCAATTATCCCATGCAGTTCGATCATCTTGGCTGGACTCCACTTGAGTCCAATTCTTGCAAAAGAATTTATTGTCCCTTTAACAATGTACTGTATGTCAACTTATCCAAGGTAACGTTGCAGGACATTTCTTTTGGTCTACTGATTTGTGAACAAATAAGTCAGTTTCTCACTTGTTAGAAAGTAAATAAACTCTAAATTCACTATATATATATATATATATATATATATATATTAAGTTTTGATAGTTTAAAGCTCAACATGGGAAGAAATTTCAGAGCTTGAGAACCCATGGCTGACATTTAAAAACCCCTTAACGAACTATTGCTTGTAGCTGCTATTTCAGACAGATATTGTGACCAATTTTAACCCTGAAAATGACCCACACCTACTTGACTCGTAGCCTGTGACATCATAACAGCAACTGGCCAAACCATAAGTGAAATATCTGTGGTGTCTAAGACTCGATTATTGCGGTAAGAATCTTTTGGTTCTTCAGACTTTTATTGCACAGTAATTCTGCAACCACAGACATGCATTTCATTTTATTAGTGCAATAAATACACTCTGTTGAACCCGCCTTTGTAAGGAAGACAGAACGAGCAAGACAATGAGAGAATACTCTTTTATACCGTTTCCAGCTTCAGGAACTAGCGAGGAGTTGCTTGTGTAAATAAGACACAAGAGAAGATGTTGTTGTTGCAATGAGTCAAACACTCTCCTCTGCATGTTCAAGGGAGTTTCCGTCTTAAGCGTCAGATCAAATTAACACTTAAATATTGGTTTTGCTGGAGAATTGTTTAAAATGTCCCGAGCTGAGTGCTAAAGCATTCTAGCCTTGATATGGTAGTGATTAATCTGTCCAGTTTGTGTTACTTTCATGCTGTTATGATGGCACTCTATCAAACATCAGTAAGATTACAAACTCCATATGCACAGCAAAAGCAAGACTTAGAAAAGCTTTTAGCCTACGCATATCACTGATGGACAATTGGTAGAACTTTATTTAAGCTGCTTGTAATAAGCAGTAATTAACAGTTAATAAGACACTTATACGACCTTATAAGATGCACATAAGCATTAACTACTTCATATAACTTCTGAGAATGCTTTGTTTCACTTTTCCCGCTCTACTCAATCGTGTCGCCGATGAGCCTCACGACAGTTACAGCCAGGGTGAGTGTAGACTCCATCCCCTGGTGTCCAGCTGGGTCATGACCACTCCGGGGCCGCTCAGTTACCTCTCCGGGTTCGTCTTGTGCTTTAATTAACCCTTATATGAAGTAGTTAATGCTTATATGCATCTAATAAGGTCTCACAAGTGTCTTATTAACTGTTAATTACTGCTTATTACAAGCACCTTAAAATAAAGTGTTACCCAAAATGTACCACAAAATAGTAGTATTCATGAGAGAAATTCTATTCATTTTTGTGGATGAATAGATTTTGTAGATTGCAACCATAGCATCAGACTGATAGTACATGCTCTATACAGATAAAGTGGTGCCCATGTGGGAAATGAACTACCAATCATTTGCTATCCTCTCTACTATCTTCAACATTAAAAAGTAAAAAAAATAAAATAAAAAAAATTAAGACCATACTGTTATCGTAAAACAATTTAAATGTGTCCCATTAAATTAGTCGACTCTCTAAATGCTTCAGTATTTAGCTGTTATAGTTTTGAAGTTTCCACACACCACACTGATCATTTGTTTTTGTGCTCTTGGTGTTTCAAACCCTCATTTGTAATACATCTAAAATTGGCCGCAAACCCCAAAGCTTTTTGACACTGAGACTAATGTCTTGTCCAATAACAGGAACGAGGGAGCCATGTTGGGTTAAGCCCTGTGACCTGTTAAGACTGAGAGTGAGACAACTCACACACATGCACACAAACACACACAAAGATGAGGGCTTATGGCCAGCTTCCAGTCTCATTGTTTCTGGAACGGAAAGTAAGTCAGTGAGAGCTTCCCCTGTTTTCCTCAGCCAGTCCGACGTGAGGATGGAAGTGGCTTCTTGACAAAATGGTGGTGACGAAAATAGTAGCGTGCACTTTGTGTATGTGTACAACAGAATACTTTCAAAGTATACTCTATAGTTTGTTGTTGTTGTTGTTCTGTCTCCATTTCTGCGGCAACTATAAAACAATGGCCTGGGCCATTGTTGTCATCTTGTGGACAAACTAAAAAAATCTCAAGGTGCATACATGAGTTAAGTGTACATACAGAGTACGGACGATTCGAAAAATCTGAAAAAATACACGCACAATATGCTGATTACGTAAATATGAAAATTTACGTCTAGCGACCAAAAAATCTTTACGAGTTTTTTACGAGTGGGACCAGAAAATCTACTGGGAAATTCCCTCGTCGTCGGCAGGATTTTAATATAGCATTTACAGTTTTGAGGAACTTTGTTGTACTATGCTCGATTAAAGTTCATAAATGGTCGTTTTTTCCCTAGGAATTTGTAAAACTATGGTGGGTGGACTCTGTGCCTATGGGGGGTTCGGGGGCATGCTCCCCCACAAGAAATTTTTGTACATTTTAAGGTTAAATGCATCAACCTCGTGGGAGATCAAAATTAAGAGCTTCAACCCATGAACTGCTCGTTGAACAAAGAAAAAGCCTTGATTTGTACTAGGACAATAAAGAGGGCTCAAACATTTTTTTAGTTATGAGAGTCTCAGTCTGCATTACATTATCAATGGTGTTTCAGGATGCCAAACAATTATTATTATAATGTAATAATGATTTATATAATTATTCCCATGACTTAAAATCCATTTCCATAAATGAAAATGAGTATTTCAAAAGTATATTTTAGCCTACATTACACTATAATATAGGAAAATTAAAAAACTTTTGTCCTAATTTCTTCACTTGCGAGAAATAAACTCTTGAGCTTTTATTTAGGAGAAAACACCAGATGACCATGCTGATCGCATGAGCAAAGTAATCATGCAGCACAAAACAGGATGCTATTCTTTTAAGTCTTGTGCTGTTTTATAAAGCCATATTATGGTTTCAATTTTAGTTTGTTGGCAAAATAACGCTAGAGGCCTTAATGTTAGGTTATGCATTTTACATCTTTACATATGTGTTGGGAAAAGGGAGAAGAGAGAGTTCGGCAAAAGGCGGATTCAAACTCGCGCCGAGCGTATCAAAAGCTGCTTTCAAGCACCTCACACCCCACGACCTACGCCACTGTAGATATTTCGTAACGGGCCTCTTTTTTTTTACAAAAACAGGCACTTAGTGCAAAAATACGCTCCGTTATAGAAAATGTAAAAAAAAAAATGTTTTCTTCCTCTCGCTTGGGCCCCAAGTGAGCATGGCGAACTTGCAATAATTACATTTTATCAGACCGGCCCTCGCGGCCTCGAAACACTACCGGCCCACCGGGAAAACTCCCGACTCTCCCGATTGCCACTCCGCTACTGCCCTAGTGTACCCGTAAAAATACCATGTGCTTAAGACAACATTTAAACTTTGAATTTCATTTGAAACATTCCACTCAGTGTCAAATTGCAGTTCTCAGGAGTCTTGATTTACAATTGATTTCAATAGAGTTAGTCATTAGCATGTTGCTAAGGTAAGGAGCATAAACATACACAGCGGATACTGGGTAAAATAGTCTCTTTTTAACTATTTGACACTATTTTTAAAGACTTTGTTTTGTCTGTTTTTCCCCATTGCAGTAGATTCTGGAATTGTCTTGCCTACAAATGAAAATATATTACCGTAAAACTTCAAATAATGGGCCGGGCTTTTATTTTCCCAAATCGTCGAACTGCACCGGCTTGTATTTGAGACAGGCGCCTATATGAGACTGGCCTTTATAATTTAGTGTCAATTGATTTTGATTAAATGAACTGGCTTTTTACATTTTATAGGCCTCTATATACAGTCGTGCTCATAATTAATGGCACCCCTGGTAAATATGATGAAAACTGGCTGTAAAAAATAATTCTGCATTGTTTATCCTTTTGATCTTCCATTCAAAAAATTGGCAAAATTCTAACCTTTCATTGAAGCTAAAGAATTGAAAGTGGGGGTAAATCACATGAAATAAATGTTTTTCTCCAAAACACTCTGGCCATAATTGTTGGCACCCCTAGAATTTTTTCTAGAACTATCTCTGAAGTACATTCCCATTAATATTTAATTTTTTAAGCAAATCAGGGTGACTAGGAACATGAAATTGTCCAGCTATGACTTCTTGTTTCAAGGAGTTTAAATATGAGGAAGCACAAAGGTCAAATTCCCTGAATCATCCATCACAATGAATAAAACCAAAGAACATGGTTCTGATGTGCATCAGAAGATTGTTGAGCTTCACAAAATAGAAAGTGGATGTAAGAAAATAGCTAAACAATTGAAAATCCCCATTTTGACCATCAGGAAAATAATTAAGAAGTTATAATCAACTAAAGATGTTATGATTCTGCCAGGAAGAGGACGTGTGTCTATTTTGCCTTAATGGACGGTGAGGATAAAAGTTTGAGTGTCCAAAGACTCTTCAAGGATCACAGATGGAGAATTGCAGAGATTAGTTGAGTCTTGGGGTCAGAAAACCTAAAAAAAAAAAAAATATCAAACAACCCCTACATCCCCACATGAAAGAAAAATGCTCCTCGCTCATCCAAAAACAAACTCCAGCATATTCAGGTGTCAGACATGACTGGATCTTCAAACGGCACAGGGTTCTGTGGTCAGATGAAACTAAAAAAGGGGCTTTTTGGCAGCAAACCCAGCAGATGTGTTTGGTGCAAACAGGGATGAAGAGTACCCCATGCCTACGGTTAAATATACTGCTGGATCTTGTATGTTGTCGGCCTATTTATTTGCTGGAGGTCCTGGGCATCTTGTTCCAATACATGGTATTATGGATTCTATCAAATACAAAAAGATAAAAAATAAAAACCTGACACCTTCTGCTAGACATCTTATAATGGGCCGTGGTTGGATCTTCCATCAGGACAACGATCCAAAACAAAAATCAACACAAAAATTAGTTACGGAGCACAAAATGAAGCTTCTGCCATGACCGTCCCAGACCCTGACCTGATGAGTGGAGTGAACTGAAGAGATGAAGCACCAACATGGATCTGGGAATCTGCAGGATCTGGAGACAGTCTGTATGGAGGAATGGTCTCTGATCTCTGGTCAGGTGTTCTCCAAACTCATCAGGCATTATAGGAGAAGACTCAGATCTGTTATCTTGGCAAAGTTTACAGATCTGAGGTTGCAAAAAGTTTTTAATAACAGGGTGCCAATAATTATGGCCAGAGTGTTTTGGAGAAAAACATTTATTTCATAGTGTGATTTACCCCCACCTTCAATTCTTTAGCTTCAATGAAAGGTTAGAATTTTGCCAATTTTTTGAATGGAAGATCAAAAGGATAAACAATGCAGAATTATTTTTTTACAGCCAGTTTTCATCATATTTACCAGGGGTGCCATTAATTCTGAGCACGACTGTATATATATATGGCCTTTATTTGGGACTCAGCTATTATTTGAAGTTTTACGGTATGCTAATTTGGCCCAAATGAGGTATCTTAAATATAATGCCTTTCACATCAAGAGTGTGTCTATGCAGACAGCACACTAGGCCTAGGTGAGTATGTATTATTGTGCATGCATGGATTCGTGCATTTAACCTTGGATGGATATGCTGCAAAAAGTGTCCAAGCATCTCCACATAGTTTCTCAAGATGTACAGTACATGGATCGGTAACTGTGTGTCTAAGTGCATGGACTTTGTGTGTGTATGTGTTGTACTGTAAGTGCACTCTGGGGCCACTCTATAGCTGGTATTTATAACCGGGCTGTCAGGCCCTGGCTGCAGTTGGACCGTGGGAATGTGGCAAAGTCTTTCTGTGGTATTTTTAATGTTTGTTATTAAATATTCCCACACGGGACCATGACCAAACCATCGCCCCCCCTCCCTCTCTTTCTCCTTCACTCTGCCTCCCTCTGTCTCTCTCTCTCCTCCTTCTCAACGCATTCTTCTTTCCCGAGGAGGAAAGCCGAGCGGGATCCGATAACAGCCAGGCTCTGGTTTCTGTGGAGATCCGGGAAGAGCGGCGAACAACTGTTACTGCAGCTGGATTTCAACGGCGTAAGCCACGGTCAACAGGAAGATGTGTGTGCGTGGGTGTGTGTGTGTTGTATTTGCAAGTGTGTGTGTGGTCTTTGGGATTGTTTGAGTGCATACACATACACAATAGAAGTAGCCCTTTTGAGAAAGTAAACACATAGTACACATAGATCTCTCAAAAGAGGAAGTCTAATTCACAGCACACATACACAAGTGTTCTCACACCAACACAGGCACTCAGGGTGAAATGCAGCCTGAGATGTAGAGGAACAGGTGATGTGTGTGTGTGTGTGTCTGTGTGAAAAGGCGGAGAACCTCCAGACAAGATTTTACGGGTGTCAGCCTGGGGCGGCACATCGCAGTGAAAGTATTTCCTCTCCACGGCTGTGTTTGTTTGTGAGGATCTCTGCCGCAGCCCGGCGGATAAAGCGTTCAGAGAAAGGAGAGGGTTATCTTGCACACACACACACAGTTCACAGAGAGGTCGTCATGGAAAACGCCCTGGTCACAAGTCTCCAGTTTCGGAGTCTGATTCATCTTTCCCGATAAATTTGTCTCACAGTCTGAATCTATGTGGGAGGAATCATTTCGCCATTTTAGAGTCATAATAGACACATACACATCATTTCCAATGTCATGTTTGCGAAACAAAACTTCCCAATACTCAGTTTGTAGCAGTCCATAATATTTCCATATCTATGAGTAAACTTGCCTCAAATTAAGGGAGTTCCTTCGTGTTTACTGTCTTGTGCCATGAGCAGTTCGTTTCTCCATCTGGCTGTTTGAAAGGAAAGGTGACTCTTGTCAGAACCTTTGGAGAGACTAGTTGGATTTTCAAGCTTGAGACATCAAGCTGTCGTACCCCAAAACAGCCCTTTCTGCACAATCTTACTGCACTACTTCCATTGAACACATTTATTTTCTCAATTTAATATTCTGTTTTAAAACTAAAAGGCCTACCTCTATGAGCCCTTTCATATCCCCTTGGCGTATTATGGCGTCATGTGCGACGCAAGTGTGTCAGTTCCAAACTGACGCAGTTATCATTTTTATGTCCTACGACACGTTGCTTAAATAGTCAACGTGTAAATAGTTTGAGGCAACTATTTATCTCGCGCACTTTAAAGGATTAGTTCACTTTTGAAAAAACTTTTGCTGATAATTTACTCACCCCCATGTCATCCAAGATGTCCATGTCTTTCTTTCCTCAGTCGAAAAGAAATTAAGGTTTTTGATGAAAACATTCCAGGATTTTTCTCCATATAATGGACTTACATGGGAACCAGACGGTCCGAGGTCCAAACGACAGTTAATAACAGTTTCAGATGCAGCTTCAAATGTCTTTAAACGGCACCAGACGATGAATAAGGGTCTTATCATGCGAAACGATCGGTTATTTCAAAACTTATTCCAAAAACGTAACTTTTCTAAGGACAAATGCTAGCCTTTCTCCATTCTGTGAGGCGCGTTTGTAACGTCACGTAATGCGTAATTACTTTCAAAATGTCACGGGCGACGTAGCCGGAAGTACAGAATCAAAATCGTCCGACATCGTTGTTTTACCTTTTAATTCCTTTTTTTGTAAACGGCGTTTGAGCTAGTTTTCACGTTCAACCTATGCGTTCAACTTGTAAACACTCTTTTGAACGTAATTACGTATTATGTGACGTTACAAACGCGCCTCACAGAATGGAGCAAGGCTAGCATTTGTCCTTAGAAAAGTTACATTTTTGGAATAAGTTTTGAAATAACCGATCGTTTCGCATGATAAGACCCTTATTCATCGTCTGGTGCCGTTTAAAGACATTTGAAGCTGCATCTGAAACTGTTATTAACTGTCGTTTGGACCTCGGACCGTCTGGTTCCCATGTAAGTCCATTATATGGAGAAAAATCCTGGAATGTTTTCATCGAAAACCTTAATTTCTTTTCGACTGAGGAAAGAAAGACATGGACATCTTGGATGACATGGGGGTGAGTAAATTATCAGCAAACGTTTTTTTTTTCAAAAGTGAACTAATCCTTTAACCTCGCGCACGAGCAGAGCTGTTTCCTCACTAGAGAAGAGTTCAGTTTTTCCGCTTGTGCAAACCCACCATGAAATTAGCGAATCCGCCATGACGTGAGTGCAACTGGCTTTTAAAGTGAATGGAAGATGAGACTGATTGATTTATTGCACTTTACATCCAAAACACACCCATCACTCATTAAGAGAATAGAGACACCCCTTTTAGACCATGCGCCAGGTGCGCTGACCATTTTTCCCGTCGTTAAACAAGCAAAAATGGATTCGGACATGCCCTAAGTGCACTTGTGCCGTGCGCTTTAGACCACGATCTTTAAAATAGGGCCCTAAATCTATTGTGTTGTTTCTGCTAAACTGTTACATTAAGGTCTGTTGTTGATACAGGAACAACAGATTTTTAAGGGACAAGTTTACAGTTAATGTCAAGTTTAGGCTCACAACCAGTGTTCGGTGCTTCTACATCAGTGTTATTCACCTATTATTTACATCTGATTTTATAGATAACTTATAGGGTTACCCAGATAGCAAACTGACATTGAATCAACGTGGAAACATGACATCGAAACAACGTTGATCTGACATTGTTTTGCTCATCGAATTAACGTTGAACCAACGTCAGACGCGTCATTCTTCCAAAACTAACGGAAAATCAACTTGAAATCAACGTTGTTTCAACGTTATGAAAGCAAACCAATTTTCGATTTTCATTTAGCTTTGAAGAATGCCGCGTCTGACGTTGGTTCAACGTTAATTCGATGAGCAAAACAATGCCAGATCAACGTTGTTTCGATGTCATGAGAGACGTCGTTTCCACGTTGAATCAATGTCAGTTTGCTGTCTGGGTTAGGTTTAGGACAAAATATTTGGACAGAAGTGTTGTTCCAGGATCAACAAAATATGTCTTGGCAAAATCAAGCAGGCCAACGTTGAGTTGTCTAGAAACAGTAAAGGTTGGTCAGCACTTGGGCAGTGAGATGCTCGGTTGGGTTCAGATGGCTGTGAGGTTAGTGTATGAGTAGTCTTGTATAAACAGACCTTTGGCTACAATATTTTATAAGAGCCTCAAACAAAAGTCTGAGTATCTTTCAGTATCTTTTTGTCACTAACCCAACAAACTGTTTTTTGTTTCACCCCAGTACCTAGCGGAAAAGCGGGCCAATCAGATTAGAGATTGCCAGATTGAGAAAGTGATTTCAAGTGTGGTGTGTTGTATGAGGCTTAAATATCTCTTGACCAAAAGCCATACCTGCAAAATCCACATCTTCCTATTCTTGCACCTTATCATTATTGCGGTATCTCGCCAAAGGCTAAAAACTGTTTATGACTGAGTAGCTACAAGGTTGAACTGTCTAAGTATCTGCATTGATAACAATTAGTGCCTAAAATGCTTACCATATATTGGCATATTGTTGGAGCTTTCCTTCAATGGGTTGTTCCATCCTTTCCTCTTCCTCTTTCCCCAAGTCTTGCTTTTTTTAGTATGCATGCAAGAGTACAATCGCAAAGACATTTGGAGAAAGGCAAGAGGAGAAAAAAAATGCTTTCCTCACAACGAGCCAGATATATCCTTGTGGCTTTCCATGTGTTTATTTTGATTTTCTGGTGGGACGGCATATCTAAGGGAAAACCATAACGACTCTGTGCTGGTGCTTTCCCACCGGGGAGCGTCATTCCGATAAAAATAGTGATCTCTTTTTTTGGAAAGGCTTCATGTAGCTTAGAGTGTGCATCCCTAGGGCTTCGCGTGGATTAGCATTGCTTTTGCATATGTAGGGCCTCTTTCCCATCCGGACGGAGCTGCTACGGATGTATGTTGACGCTGTAACTTCATCTCGGCTTGATCTCTGAAACAATAGAAGGGCCACCGCTGGGATTGGCAAAGGCTTGTTGTTTTGTTTTAATCCACATAAACATAATTGTCACGTTGGCAAAGGATGCATTCTTTTTGCTTCTTTTTTCCTTCCCCGACCAGATTAATTTGCCCTCCGCAATGCTGTATTTGTTTACTGAACTCAGTCTTATTGTAATACAGTTATTTTTTCCCTCATGCTCCGTCATTCCTTTCGTAGTTAGAGGACTCACGAACTGGGTCTGAAGGAAGTTTGTGGGTGGGTAGGAATTGTGGAGCTGGAAAAAGCTCCTCAGTTTGACTTCTGGATTTAACCTTACTCGGTTTGAAGGTCTGGCACTGAGCGCTACATGCTACGCTCAGCTGAATGCTTCTCATACTCTGGTCAACATGTTTCTCAAGTTGCTCCTAAGTAATTTAAACTCCATAAACTCTGTGACATCAAGACTGTTGTAAATAATGTAGTTGATGAATCACTCTGGGTTTTATTTAATGTGAGTCACTAGCAGAAATTCACCATTTTGAAAAAGAAAGTTTAAATATGGAACACTAAACATAACCTGAGACTTCAGATTAATCTTGTTTTTGGTATTTGTAATGGAGTGTAATATCCTGAGAAATTAGCATTGCTACGACTGGCACCGAATCACTGGTGTAAACACTTTGAAATCTATATTTCTTCGTTCATGGGACCACAAAACTTTTGGAGCCAAATCACTTCAACTGTAAATGCCAGGTGAATAAACGCTCTGCTCATTTCCAAAGGAAAATGACGTTATGTCAACACGGATTAGCTGATGTTACCGAAATTGGCGCAGAGTCCCAAAACATTCAGACTGTCCTGAGCTTTAACACCAAAGGCAGATATCTATATGAAGAGTTCAGATGCAAAAGCCTCTAAATGCCATTTGAAATTTTCTTCTTGAATGATGATTTTTATCAAACTTGTATATTTAAGTTCAGTAATTTCACTTAAATAACAATTAATAGGTAATCATTGCCATTTAAGTGAAATCACTGAACTTAAATATACAAGCTTGATAAAAATGATCATTCTAGAAGAAAATTTCAAATGGCACTTAGAGGCTTTTGCATCTGAACTCTTCATATATAAGAGTGCTAGTTGAGATGAGATGATGAAAGCCAAAACTATACACATATTTCCTAGACAAATCTGAAATTTAAAAATAATGGCTGAAGTGCCTTTAAACGTATAGTGTTATTCAATGTGTAGAATACGCACATGATCTGCTCTGTGCTATGTCTCTGGACCGGAGCTGCGTTGTGAGACTGACATGAAACCCGACAGATATGGAAAGCATATTTACACTTTCTGAATCAATCCCTATCCCCTGTGTAGTGCACTACATGCCATTCACCATGTAGAAAATAGTAAATGTGTGTACAAGCAAAAGTCATGCCACTCAGCCGCCATCTTGGCAACACCTCCGGGCAGCTATTTTGGACTAACAAGACAAGGCTCCATCTAAATGAATGGGCAGAGAGTCAGAACCGCCCTTTCACTGGTCACCGGGACATAAAAACTGCATGTATAGGCAGAGCAGTAAAATATGATAAAAATCGCTGAAAAAGTTTGATGACTTTGCCCTAAAATAAGGTTTAAAACGCTGTTTTTCCCACACGCATGTGCAAGGGTTCTCTCGCTCTGTAGCGGCCCTTTTGGATTTACTAATCAAGACGCAGAGAGTTTCAAACGGGTGTCGATTTTTTTTTATACCTCTCAACGTGCACCATGCACCATGAACACCGTGAAAACTACAGAATAAACAGAAGAAGTACAAAATGCTTCAATGTAGTTTCACAAATAATTGCACATAAATAATGTTCACATATTAATCATGTTTACACACAATGCAAATCATTTTTAACTAACAACCAATATTACTATGAAATGTTTTTAAGCCTTTATGACAAAATATCACATGCTTTTTACATGAAATACAATATGGTTGCTCACAGAGATGATATTGCTTGTATATTGACGACATGTGCAATTAACCATAAACAAATGAAGTAGTAAGATTTCTTTTCCTTAAAATCCCTTCTAATGACAATAAACTAGACACACTTTCATACCTCATTCCGCTATCCAAGGACGCTATTCAAATAGTTTCCACCATCAGCTATCGTGCTCTCTTGACACTCTCACAGTTCGTAGGTCGTTCTTCCGACGACACGTGAGCATCACATTATGAGGAGAGAGTGGCAGGAAGTTTTTGCGTCACAAACACATTAGAAGAAGAAAATGCGCCTTTTTCAAAATAAAAGCCAAACAGACAAAGTGACACCGTAGAACTATAAATATAATAATAATATAATATAAAATATTTATATAAATGTAATACTATGTAAGATAATATTAAAGTGATTTATCAGACATTTACACGCTCTCTGTCGCGCACGCTGCACAGTTTGAAACACAGGCTGTGCGCGCTCTTGCTCGCTCGCTCTAGATTCCAGGAGATTTGAACTAATTTGCAGTCATCAGTGAGCCGCTATCAATCTGCGGGAGACTCCCGGAACTTCTGGGAGACTTGGGATGTCTGAACGCACATACACTGCATATCAAATCTGCCGCCTTTTCAAACAGTAACGTATTTTCCGCTGTCGCAAATTTCAATTGTGGACTCCCGGCTTGACTGTCAAAAGCAGACGATTGGCTGTCCAGCGGGAGGGGCGGGGCATGTGCATACAACCACCATTTTTGGTGTTACGGGTTTTCCCTATATAGTTGTATTAAGGATTATGGAAGTGGCATGTCTCTATATAAGTAGTCTATGGTACAAGTGACCGATTTCAGCCACAGCTTCAGCATCTCATCTATTTATAATGTAGGAGGTGGAGCTTCAGATTCTAGGGAGCATTTGATTGGACAGAAAATCTGATGAGAAGCTGAAGCCCTGTCATCAAAATAATTGATCCATGTTTGTGGAGGCGAGAGACCGTTTTAAACACTTATAGCTTCTAAATGTGAATTCTGTCATTGTGTTGGAGCACACTAGATAACAGCAAGACTAACACATTCATACTAAAAGCCAAAAAAAACTTTGATTTGTTACTTTGGAACATTTGTTATTTTTATTACTATTACTATAGTAATTTGGCATATTTATGTCAGTAGTGTAGATCAGCGAGATCTGACCACTCAATCATTGTTTGAGCAACCCGGTCTCATCCCAAGACGTCATATAACTGACGTTTTGGGACGTCTTTTGACCATACGTCAATATTCGCCTTTTTAGGGCCCCCTTAAACGTCGGTAGATGAGGTTATGGGATCCTAACTCTACCCCATACCTAAACCTAACCCTAAACCTAACCCGTCACCTAACTGACGTTAAAGGTAAAGCGTCAGTTGTATGACGGCCCGGGATCGCCATCTACCGACGTTTAAGGGGGCCCTAAAAAGGCGGATATTGACGTATGGTCAAAATACGTCCCAAAACGTCAGTTATATGACTTTTTGGGATGAGACTGTGTTAGTTTGAGCTATTAATGATGTGTTTCTTTTTGCCGTTCATCAGCAACCAGAGGTTGTTTTTTATTGTTGTTGTGAGTACAAAAAAATCAATCAGTGAAAAAACAGCCAGTCATTGTTCACTAAACATTTTGAGTCCTTTGCTGTGGACAGCAACAGACAGCGGCAGTAGACAAAACAACGATTGTCCGTTTGATTGTTCCCGTGGTCCCTGCAAGGCTAATATTCAGTTCAGCTAACGGCACGTTCCGAATCCCAAGCAACATCCTCCCACTATGATAGGGATGGGATGAGTTTAAGGGAAGCTGTCCGCTCTGAAGCCACATTTAGCTTTTTACACAAAACAACGTAATTGCATCTGTGTGGTTAAGTGGCTATAAATGCAAATGCTCTGTCTATTTAGAGCAACAAATCACAGACATTCAATGGAATATATATTTATCTTTCTTGCTTTTGTAAAATAAAACTGTAGACATAATTTAACAATGCAAAGATGATTTATTTAACTAAATAAAATCTGGAATGCACTACACAACTTTGTGTAAAACACAAGGCATCATACACTAGGCAGCTTTGTAAATGGTTAGAGATAAAACTGGAATCATGCATTAAACGATCACAGACTTTCTAGTTGCTCTGAACACGACAAACTCCCACCGAAGTCGTGCGACAAATGCAAACATGATGTGTTCAGCTCAAAATATCAAACATGTCTGATCTCAGACTACTGAGTCTGTAGCTAAAAATGGTAGTCAGTGCCTATCATACGCTACACTATTTTCTGTGAAATCTCTGACGGGCCAAAGTCGGCAGACTGGCTCTGACTTTCAGTAAGAGTTGACTCATTCAGACTGTAAATCTGGGCTAAAGTTGTGTAGTTTATTCCAGCCTTAAGGGTTAGAAAGAAGAGGTAAATGTAAAATTGTGTGGTGATTTTTTTCTTTCTTTTTTTTTTTACTTGTAGATAGATTTACTTGTAGATAGACAGACTTTAGCTCCAACCCAACACACCTGTCAGTAATTTTTAAGTAATCCTGAAGAAAACTTTACGGGACTGCTGCCCAAAAATGTTTTGGATGGACATGGTCATGGAATTATATAAAATACCATATTCATAAAGCAGGTAGATGTAGTATTCACACAATAAGAATATCATCATACTTAAGTTAACAAAACCAGCTTATCATTTTGTGCTATGCAGCAACATGTTGTGTAATGTTCATTATTCTTGGGAATTGATGGTGAATAACACTAATGGAGAAGCATCGGACCCTGGTTGTAAGCCAAAAATGAAAATAAACTGTAAACGTGTCCCTTAGATCTGATTGGTTGATTAGAATGTTGTTCCAGGATCAACAAAGATGCTGATCCAGGAACATGTATTTGGTGTAACCAGGTTCTGTTGCTCATTTCTGGACCTGATGAAGCCCAGTTTTCCGGTCCCTTCTTAATGAACTGTGTATGTGTGTGTGTGTGTGTGTGTGTGTCAGGGGCAAGCAGACAAGGGAGGATTGTTTACCGAGCTTGATGAATGCTGATCCGAAAATTAGTTGACTATTAAAAAGAACAGCTGAACAAAAGTTTATTCAGATTCAGATTTAGATAACTTTATTAGTCCCAAGGGGTAATTCAGTTTTACAGCCAACCCATCCATAATAGTTCAAATGCATTAGAATACAAGTATAAAAGAGAAAAAGAAGAAATAATTAATCACATCCACACATTTACACATGGGCCAATTAGTATCACACACACACACACACATACAGCTGCCAGTGACTGAACAGAGCAATGGAAAGCAAGAACCAGTTCCGTATCAAGTTAAATCAAGTATATTTGAAGAGTTCAGATGCAAAAGCCTCTAAGTGCCATTTGAAATTCTTTTCTAGAATGGTCATTTTTATCAAGCTTGTATATTTAAATTCAGTAATTTCACTTAAATGGCAATTCATAGGTAATCTTCATTGCCATTTAAGTGAAATTACTTGCTTGATAAAAATTTACATTCTTGAAGAAAATTTCATATGGCATTTAGAGGCTTTTGCATCTGAACTCTTCATTTATATAACACTTTTCACAATATAGATTGCATCAAAGCAGCTTCACAGTATCAATCATAATACCGCAGTAACAATGTTTGTTTCTTAGTGGAAAAACATCCACGTTTTGTAGAGCTGATCAGTTAATTAGCTGATTTGTTAATTAATTTGAATATCCCCAATATCCCCAACTGAGCAAGCCAAAGGCAACAGTGGCAAGGAACCGAAAAACTCCATCAGGTGACCTAAAGGTGTCCTAAAACTCCATCAGGTGACCCAATGGAAAAAAAAAAAACTTTGGGAGAACCCAGGCTCAGTCGGAGGCCAGTTCTCCTCTGGCGTTTATGAACTTTTGGATAGCTTGTTTGGATAGTGTTTTCCAGAGAGAACAGAGATTGTTTAATTGGGTACCAGTGATTTTTGAGCATACCTTAACAATGTCCCTCAAACTTTTTTTTTTTTTTTTTATCTTTCACAGCTAGTCCGTTAAACCAACACCGGAAAGAAAATGTTAATAGGCTCTCAATGAAGGCCTGATAGACTGTACATAAAATTGTTTTACAGACCCCCAAAAAATTAAGCTTCCTCAGTAAGTATATTCTTTGGTTTGCTCGCTTAATAATGTCATCAATGTTCTTGTTGAATTTCAGTTGTGAGTCAAACACTGTGCCTAAGTACTTATATGTTTGAACTATTTGAGCATTTTCTTTATGTACTACACTCAGTTTTGGTTCATCACTATGCTTCCTAAAATCTATGATTACTTATTTAGTTTTTGCCAAATTTAAAGGATTAGTTCACTTTAAAAAAAAAACAAAAAAACTTTTGCTGATAATTTACTCACCCCCATGCCATCCAAGATATCCATGTCATTCTTTCTTCAGTCGAAAAGAAATGAAGGTTTTTGATGAAAACATTCCAGGATTTTCTCCATATAATGGACTTCAGTGGGAACCAAACGGTTCAAGGTCCAAAAGACAGTTTGAAGAACCCTATGCTACATATATAGAACCCTTTTTTCTAAGAATGGGCTGTGTACATTAACTTGTTCTGTGTAGGCTGATTAATGGCTGCCATAGTTTTAATACCTTGCCAAACTGCCTTTAGATCCCCACTGTTATATTGACTTTTAATATTGTTCTTATACTGGATTTTTGCTTTCCTTACTTCATTTTTGACTTCTCTTGAGACAGCTTTTTTCTCTGCCAGGTCCCCTAGATAGAGTGTCTTTTTTTTCCCCTATTGAAAACACTTTTCAGTTCCTTCGTTACCCAAGGCTTATTGTTAGGATAAATTACCACTTTTTTTTAGATGGAATAACCATATCAACACAATATTCATCAGAAGCAGAAATTCTTTCCGTAAGTTTTTAATGTCACTACAAGTGTCATAAAAACAAGTCCAATCAGTACATTCCAGACACCCCTGTAGAGAGGACATACTGTCTTCCAGAGTTTGATGATTTTCTCCTCACGCTCTAGGCGTCTGAAAGCGGTCTTATACACAGGCATCAGATCAATACTATTGTGGTAGGAGGCACCGAGTGGCGGCATAGCCAAGGATCTACAGGCCCCATTTACTGAGCCATGAAAAAGATCTAAGGTGGTGTTCCTCTGCATTGTAGAACAAGTAACATACTGTTCATATGATCTTAATAACATTGTTAAAATACAAAAATAGAATTTTATTTGTTTCCTTTCTTTTTTGTGGATGAATGTAACATGCCGTTTATTTAACCAAAAATATGTGAAAAAATTAAATGTAACTGGGACATGAATGTACATTTGATTATTTATATATATATATATATGAAGAGTTCAGATGCAAAAGCCTCTAAGTGCCATTTGAAATTTTCTTCTAGAATGATCATTTTTATCAAGCTTGTATATTTAAGTTCAGTGATTTCACTTAAATGGCAATGATAATTACCTATTAATTGTTATTTAAGTGAAATTACTGAACTTAAATATACAAGTTTGAAAAAAAATCATCATTAAAGAAGAAAATTTCAAATGGCATTTAGAGGCTTTTGCATCTGAACTCTTCATATATATACTATATATATATATATACTGTGAGGACCTCATTTCAGACTACCACTTCTTTATCTCTATTTCTCTCTCTCTCAGGGTGGGACAGCAGCTACACACAGATTGACGCTGTGACTAATAAGAAACACCAAATGGAGGAGGAGGCACAAACAATGGCTCGTCTGTGGCTGGTCAAAGATGGGGTTTGCCCCCGGTGATTGCTAGCAGGAGGAAAATCATTTCCCCCATCGGCACTGCAAAGAGAGAGAGAGAAAGAGAGAGAAAGAAAGTGTGTGTGTGTGTTATCAAATAATCTCATACTGATTTTGACCTTTAAATGCATGTCCAGGGACTTTTCTTCAGGTTGAATTTCATGGAATTTAAATACAGATACACACACAAAAGTATTACGGTGGTTGTACACCATGAATGATGATATAATATAGTGGTACTTTCATGTATACAATGGTACTGAATTATTACAATATTTATAAACAGTGGTATGTACATCATTGTAACCAGACTAATAGACTAAAGCTCTCTCAGAACACCCTACAATTGTTGCAGCAAGATTTGCATGGACAAGTAGGCCTACTTCTAACTCGCAAGATTTTGCAATAAATGTTTGCTTTACTGACAATAATGAGTGTTGATCATGATTTTGAACCCCACTAGACATAGTTTTCTCCTGACGAAACAGTTGTTTGAATGAAAAAACAAAGGCACTGACATATTTTAAGATATGTTAGTGAAAGTTGCTTTTAGTTAAAAGCTAAAACATGCATTTTATTGTATACTTTGTCTGTGAAACGTCCTGGTTGCAAAAGCTTCCCTTGTTCCCCGAAGGAGGGAACGGAGGACGTAGCCAACGTCGCCTGAATGGGATAGTGCCAGGGAGCCAGTCATCTTCGAGTACTATTGAACGAGCCCATGGAATGTGGCATGCGTGACTAGCATTGCAGACTCCGCCCCCGCGGCCTGGGTATAAATACGGAAGTGGATGCACACACTAGTTGCTTTTTTCGCTGAGGAGCCGAGCGTAACCGGAGTCAGCAGCAGTAGTGGTCCAGCATTCGCATTCCCTTCCAGTTGAGAACGTCAGACATAGTCGACGTCGAATGAATGGGATGAACAATTGAAAATACTACTAGTGCTGCACCTTCCAGTGCCTGGACAAAAGCCTCCTGAAACTTCCGCAACATAAGGCGGAGATGGAAGGGCTTAGGCCAAGAAAGTGCTGCTCTACAGGACCACTGGGAAAGCGTACCCTATATTGATAGGGTGCGCTTTCCCAGTCCTATTTTTATGATAGGGAGCTAGGGAGCGGTAACCACATCCTGCCCGAAGACAGGTAACAAGGGGAGAATACATATATGAACTGGGTGGATGACTGGGCATTACAACATATGGAATGTCACTGGGGTGGTTCCAGCCTATAAATAACTCAAACCGGAAACTCAACCGGTCAGTGATGAATACACGGGCTCGCCGCAGGGAGCCGTACTGTGGAAGAATACACAACACATTCTCACCCCAAGGCGTCACCTTTGACCATGCTTCAATATTTGACGTTTTAGGCGTCAAATATTGACGTTTTACGCGATCCTACGGCGTCATCTAACTGACGCTAAAGGAAAGCGTCAGTTAGAGGACGCGTTAGGTTTAGGTATGGGGTGGGGGTAGGCTACACGCGATCCTAGGGCGTCATCTAACTGACGCTAAAGGGCGCCTAAAGCGTCAGATATTGAAGCATGGTGAGAATGGGAGTGAGAATGGGCTGGAATACACATATGGGATCGCTGTAGGGTTCACAGCAAATGGACCCAGCCTAACACAGGTTCCACCAGGGTATACGAGTGAAAGGCCTGGCATCGGACGTGACACATCCGACACGTCTGTTGCCGAAGGGTATGGAGGAACTCGAAAGAGTTCGGCTCAACAGGAGCAAGAATTGAGCAAGTATCCGGTCCATAGGGGGGGAATGGCGCTGCAAGCCGAAACAAAGAATCGGGCTTACCGTGAAACTGGCTTCATTTGAAAGGAGCCCACGGGAAGCAGCGGTTCGACACATAGGCTAGTTCTCTAGCAAACATGATAGGTGTCACCCAGCCCCCAACTCTATTTAACATCTGTTCAGCAAGGCACTCATCAACGCCTAGGAGGGAGCAACACTCTCACCTAGGAGGAGCTCACCTTCCAGGCACGTGCATCTTTGGAAAACCTTCTCACCAAGACGGAGGCAACCACATGTAGTGGGCCAACCTCTGCTTGGAAACAGCCTTCCCTTCTGCTGGTGTCCGAAACAGAAAGGAGCCGGTCTGAGGTCCAGGCTTTGCATTCTGTGCACGTATAACCGCAATGGAGCGGATGGAACAGGGAAGAGGCAGAGGGGCAGCGCTGTCAGGCTAACCACCTGGTCCCATAAGAGGGGTAGGAACCTTATTTTATTTATTTATTTATTTCTTTTGAAAAAGACGCAAACACACCTGTGTTGCTCTTTCAGGAAATAGGACCCATCACCAGTGCCGGAGCACACAGGGGAATTGACCATGGCAACACTGAATAGTGAACTGATACAGTGAAGCACTCACTTTTTCGCCTTCTAATCAGCCATCAACAAACACAAACAGCAGTTGAGAGCTCAAAGTTCACGATCATGGCTGCATTCGCGCGGTAGAAACCACCAGCACTGGGAGAGTCTTCCAGAAGAACACCGACACACTCGCTCGTTATAAACAACAGCACTCTTCAGAGACATCAAACGATCGGCTCCGAAGCGAAAGGCAACTAGTGTGTGCAACCACTTCCGTATTTATGCACGCCTCGGGGGCGGTTTGTGCGATGCTAGTCACGTACGCCAAATTCCATTGGCTCGTTCAATAGTACTTGAAGATGATTGGGTCCCTGGCATGATTCCCATTCATTCGATGTCAACTACGCCTTCTCGACTGAAAGGGAACCAGTTGTAATTGAAACTGCCATTTATACAAGCAAAAAGGACTAAGAACAAAAGCTTGGTCGAAAAAAAAAAAAAAACGTTTTTTTGTTTGTTTTTTTAAGGGCCCATACCATGACTACCACAGTGGGGTCCAGTGGAGTTGTTTGGACCCACTTTCTACAAAATATCTTCATGTTCCACAAAAAAAAAAAAAAAAAGTTTGGAACCACAGTGAATAAATGATGTTTTGGTGAAGTGTCCATTTAAGGGTGTGGTGGATGTGTGTGCTTTTGTATACTTTTGTTTTATTGCATGTTTGGCTCATGGTCTAAAGCTGTTGGAATAGGCCAACGGCTACACAAAGTTTTGTTTTTGCTCCACTTCACTTTCTCTTTCCCCCTGCTGTTCTTTCTCTCTTTCTATTTTCTTAGTGCTGTATTTATTTTTGCCTGCCTACGAGAGTTAAAAATGGTGTTTCAGCAACATAAATGGTTTCCTGTTTTGATGACTGTGTCCCCTTTACCAGTTCTCTCACATACATGTACACACACACACACACATACAAGATTCAAGAAGTTTAATAATAGAAAGCTTTAAGTTCAGTTTCATATTACATATTTCGTATATACATGATTTAACAAAAGAACAGTTTCTTCCAGGACTTGCATTTGATTGTCCAAGCTGATTTTCTGAACAAAAGTAGCTATACTCTTGCTCATGTGATATCACTTAAATAAATATAATTAAAAGTAAATTGCTTGTCGTGTAGCCCATTCTAAGCTCATGTTAGTCTAAACAATTTACTTCCTTTTTTGCATTCTTGCAAATTATGCATTCAACTTGTTTTTGTGTGTGTGTGTGTGTGTGTGTGTGTGTGTGTTTGTACTTCAGTATTTTATTATTCTCCCTCTCACTGTTATGTGTTATGGCTCGTTCACACCAAGAACAATAAGTACAAAATCCACATCAGCGGACGGACAATATCATTCTGTTTATGTGCGCTTTATGAGCGCTTAGTTTTGTTGTCTGCTGCTTTTAAAGGGACAGTTCACTTAAAAATGAAAGTTCTGTCATCATTTACTATCCCTCAAGTTGTTTCAAACCTGTAAACATTTCTTTCTTCTGCTGAACACAAAAAAGAGGATATTTTGAAGAATGTGGGTAACCAAACACTTGATGGACCCCATAGTAGGGAAACAAAATAAAATAAATCAATCAATTAATAAATGTACTCTTAAAAATGCTGGGTTGTTTCAACCCATGTTTGAGTCAAATATGCACAAAACCAATCATTGGTTTAAATAGTTTAACCCTTGGTTAATTTAAACCAACGGTGAGGTTTATCCATATGTGACCATGTTTTTTTTTGTGTATTGAATAAATATTTAACAATTTACATTAGTTTTTTTTTTTTTTTTTACTTCTTATTATTATTTTATTAAAAGTAAAAATGTTTCCCCATTTGAACAAATGCTAATTTTCTGGTTGCTGATCCCGTGTCACTGCTCGGCTTTTATTATATTATCACTTACCTTTTTTTATTTTTACCCATCTCTCTCTCTCTCTTTAATGTCAAAAGTGTTTTTTACTCATTTTGAGTGTCTGTATGGGAAATCATTTATAGCCAGAGACATTTTGCAGTCCTCAACTCAACAAACCCCACAGTACTCATCAAAGACAGATACGAATCAATTGAAAATACATTTCCTGTGTGGATGCCGTGCTCTTGAATACATATCACAGGTTACCATGTGCATTTCACAGAAAAAAAGAAAGAAAGAAAAAAAGAAAGAAAGAAAGATAAGGAGTTAAAGCTGTGTAGGAGTTTGCGATGAACTTTCCCACAGACAGTGAGAGAGAAAGAGAGAGGGGTGTTGTAATATTTGTTGTGAGGTGGTCTCAGAGACAGCTGTGGTTTCCGGCTGAGCGCAGGTGTGTGACAGCATCTACCTACACCCCACCCTGCCTCGGTCTCTCCTCTCATCTGCACTCGTTCACTGCACCACAAGATAGACAGATTGCCTTCACCACACTGCACGCTATAGGGAGGCAGCAGTGTGTCTGTGTGTGTCCCCTGCTCTTTCGTGTATATGTGGATGTTGTGCAGGATTAGGTTTTAGCGGGTGGTTCACACACTTTCAAGTTAGTAAACTACTTTTATCATTTGTAACAACAGATATCTTGGATGTCTGTTGCGCAACTTTGTTAATGTTACAGCATTTTTTAAAGATGCTAGCTGTGTTTTAAGCTGCTAGCTGTGTGTGTGTGTGTGTGTGTGTGTGTGTGTGGTTTGTACACACAGGTGTGCTGCATTGCTCTCTGCTGTTTGCAGGCGACATGAAAGTGTGTATGATCACTTTGATAAACAGCCAAAAAGGTTCTTTGTGCAAATCATACTTTATTTACACACAAACAGCTTTCAGCTGTTGTTAAAGAAATTGGGTTATACTTTATTTTAAGGTGTCATTGTTACAGTGTAATTACAGTGTAAAATTCAGTTGTTGAATTAATTGATTAACATGTAATTACGATATGACTAGGGTTAGTTGCTTGTAATTCTGCATAATTTACTGTTATTACTATAGTAAGTACATGTAAAAGGTGAAACAAAGACACTGTAAAAATGAAGTTTTACCCGTAATTGTTTAAATTGTTAAAATGAAAAATGCCCTTAACGTACTTGCACAAAAAAATGAACTTTTTTGTTGTATTATATAACACTTGTGCTGCTATTGAGGTGGGATACAGGTAAGGTTAAGAATAAGAATCTGCTCATTTAAAGGGGTGATGAACTGAGAAATCAAATTTTCCTTGAGCTTTTGGCATCTAAGAGGTCATCATATTATTAGAATATCCTGTAAGTTTCAGAACTGAAAACGCCCTTGTTAGTCCAATAAAAGCTTGTATTGACACCAGCTTCAGCAAACGACTCGTTTTTCAAAGTGGGGAACTATGACGTCAAAGAGGATAAAACACCACCCCCGCAGAAGAAGATCAACAGAGCCGGTTTAGCCCTGCCCACCGATTCGCACATTACACGCATAGCTAAATAACATAGATGCCTACCTCGTGATGACAAACCGGATCGAGCCATCAAGCGAGCAATGCAGAATATTGTGCAGTGGCTGGCTGTGGAAGAAGACAGTTGCTGCATAAGCTTCCTCTGGATTCCAATAGGACTGCATGGGTAAACTTTATTTTTAATGACGTTCCAGCTGATGGGGTAAAACATTGTCCGTCTGTTCACTTCATTTCACTGAGGATTGTCCAGTAAACAAGACTGGATTTGCAGACCGATTAAGAGTAAAGAACGGTGCTGTTCGTCTACATTGGATCTGACAGGATATTGTGCAATATTGTGCAACACACGGACTCTGGGTCGAACGTGTTTGGACGATACATTCCGGTTGCCATTTTACAATATTGGAATACTCAAGACTTTTCAAAACAATTTCCCCCAAGTGCATCGACGGGTGAGTTGAAACTCATTATAATATGCAAAACTGTTATCCACCCACAGCAGTGGGCGTTTACTTCCAAGTCTTCAGTGCGAGACACCCATAAAAAACGAGCGTTTTTCAGGTAGGCAAAAAATGTGGGTACAAAATAGCCTATTACTTGTTCATTTTGATGTTTTTGAATGCAAAAACCATAAATTGACCTCAGACAACAATATAATAAAATGTAAAAAGCCAGTTCATGACCCCTTTAAGTCAGTTCATTTATTTTTTTTAAGTCAGTATGATTTAAGTTGAAATGACTTAAACATCAGTGGCGGCTAGTCTATTATGAGCGCCTCCCCTCCTACAAAGTAAAAAAAAAAGTTTTAAGTTTGACAAAAACATGACTTTCTTCTGTACAGGTGTACGTGTTTTACACACAAGGAGGGGGAGGGGGGTCTTTTGTCTGCCAGCTTCATCGTGTGCCGCATAACAATAACATCATAAATGTGTAGTTTTATGCTCAGGCCCAGAGAAAGGGCGCACTCGCTATCTAACCAATGGAGCTCTGATATGCTATTAAAACGTCACTAAATGTGATCAATTCAACCAATCAGTGACGCGCAGTATTAATTCTCGATGGGTGCAGAGGCAATGCCTAGCATGAAACAAAGAATAACATGGAGTTTTACTCTACTTTGTGTGGTCAAGTGGCAGTGAGATTCGGTGGCCGGAGCCAGTCTTTCTTGACAAGTTGACAATGGCGGCGCCGGCGGCACACGAGGAAGAGACCGGGAAAAGAAATGGGACCGGACCAGCCAAAAATTAACATCAGACAGCAGGTGAAAGACAAGGAAGTGTCTTATACTAGAGGCTTTTCGTGGACATGATACACTAGGAAGCAGTGTTTAATAAAAATACAAGTTGATTGTACTCAATTTAAGACAGTATTTTTTTTAATGTGTAATGTTTACTGTAAGAAAGTCCGTCGAGAGTTATTCTCTATATCAGTAACACTGAACTCCCTGAAACTCCCTGAAACGCCTCCATTGAAGTCTTGAGTTTTCTTCCGGGACTGAACGTGTAATAATATTCCTCATTTAAATAACTCTCGTCAAAGGAAAACGCAAAAAAAAAAAAAAAAAAAAAATGGGGGGCCTGGTTGAGTTAGGTAGTGTATTGAAACTCACCGTTATGGTAAAAGGCGGGACATTTCTCAGCAGTTGACCAATCGCAACAAACTAATCCAGCCGTCCAATCAGAGCACAATGTGCTTTTCAGAAGGAGGGGCTTCATAGAGACAGGAACAAAACAGAGCAATACTGACAGACTGGGAAGAGAGGAGCTGCAACAATGACAAATCTATGAAAAATAATATTTATTGAACATCAAGCATGAAAACCTACTCTAAAGGCGGGCGTACACGGTGCGATTTTTTGCTGTTTTACGAGCTCGCAGATGATTTTTTTCACTCGGGAGAAATCGCGTGTAAATCGGTTATGCTCGCATGTCGCGGCTCGTCAGTGGTGGAATGTAACGAAGTACAAATACTTTGTTACTTTACTTGAGTACATTTTTCACGTATCTTTACTTTACTTAAGTAGAATAAATAGTGCCTACTTTTTACTTTTACTTCGTTACATTTTGCAGCAATTATTATACTTTCTACTCCACTACATTTCTACAACTTCTGTTACTTTTTCATTACATTTTCTGATCAGTTTTTCCCCTGCCAAAACCGTCCGTCCGTTGCACGTTTATCTCACCAGTGACGTTTGGTTGCCATAGATTTATCAACCCGGTCAAACTAAATGCGTCTCGCACGCAGTGCGTTCGGTTTATAGTGCAATTTATACGCGAAAATTAGTTTTTACGTGCATAGGAAACGAATTACGCCATAAATGAATCGCGTTTACTGCCATAGTTATTAATATATAGTAAGGATAAGCATGATGTGTATATTGCCTAATTGCAAGCTTGTTTCAGAAATGGTGAAATTTTTTTTCCATCATTATATAAGTATTAGGTTGAATGAGTTAGAATTAAATGTTTTATTAATCATTAGAAAATAGACATTAAGAAAATAAATTATGCAAGTACTTTTACTTTTAATACTTAAAGTACATTTAAAATCAGGCATTTTTTACTTTTTACTTAAGTATGGTTGTCATTGTGTTACTTCTATTTTTACTTAAGTAAATATTTATTTAGTTATTTGTACTTTTACTTAAGTACTGAAATTCCTCCACCACTGTGGCTCGTATCGTGTGCGAGGAAGATACGAGCCAAGCCGAGCACCTCTCGACCTCCCGATAATTTTTAAGCATGTCGAAAAAGTTCGGGAGCTGTCGGCTTGCATTCGTGAGGTGTGAGCGGTTGAATGAGCCGATTTGTCGATCTATCTGAACTTGACCAATCAGGTGCTGAGAAAATCCACAGAAGAAAGACGAAAATGGTGTGGACTACTAGAAACACTGCTTCAATTAATGTTTTTATGATGACTTTGTGAAAGGTTAACTAAACTGGATCTGCTGTGTTCCTACTGGCCAGTATTTGACATATTATTCTGAATCAACTGTAGGCTATTATGCTATTGTTTTTTGATAGTGTTTTTTCTTACAGATTCTTCCACGTCACGATGATCATTACGTTTGTATCTTCCTAAAAGCAATTACAGTTTGTCTACAGCCTAAGCTTTTTTTTTATTAATGCCGACAGAACAATGTTGCCAGATATTGCTACGAAAAACAAGCAAAAACTAACAAAAACAAAGAAATTATACAAAAATCCGAAATAAATTCAAAGCTTGTGTTTTGGACATAAGATTAATATATTACGAACCACTTTAATAACTTCCTAAAGTGTGACATTAATCCAAAAAACAAGTCCAGATACTTTCACCTTTCCATTATGTGGATCTGACAACACAACGCGCTCAAGCTCACTCAAGCCCCGTTGACGGTGCTATAGCTTCCCGCAGCAAAATGAATTGCAAACACTCACATGATGGTTTAAACGGCTAATTAATCATTCAGAGAGCTTGAAAGTTTATTTTTGAATGTGTAGCCTACCGTAACTACGTTTTTTAACTCATTCACACACTCACACACAAGCGTGACCGTCCATTTTCCGTTGCTGAAAACGAGCCTAATCACGGCTTGTATCAATATTTTATATGCGGTTATGATAGTTTAGCGCGGAACTTCGTGCGATTTCTTCGGAATTCAGCGGGTCGTAAAATCATGTCGTATATCACTGCCTCCGTACGATTTTTGGATAAGCTCACTTGTAAAGTGTACCTGGACATACGATCTTCCGACCGTCAGAATTCGCACCGTGTACGCCCGACTTAATAATGTCCAAAAACAAAATCAAGACTTTGTAAAAGGGCATAACATGGCGACTTTAAAAGAGAAAAAAAATATGAAATGTATCAGCAAGCAAAACATGTGGTTAATACAAAGATTTCATAAAACGGTTAAAAAAACATTGACTTCATGCCTTAAAATAGCTTGAATGTAACTGGAAACCCTTGCCTCATTTATTATATGCGGTTATATGAATATGTAAATGAGACCCACCTCGACTCACTCACTCAGTTGATATGATTGGTTACAAGGTAGTTTGTGACGTCAGAAACACCAGCGATTTCAACCCGTGTTTTCGAGACTGTCTTTGGTTCACTGCAGTTTTAAGGTGAACATACTCAGCAATGCTGTCGACTTCTGTATCTGCACATGGTTTGTCTATAAGCATATTAAAAACACCACATAAATATATAAACATTAAAAGCTTGATTTTCACCACAGGGGGACTTGAAAAATAATTTCTAAAGATTGCTCGTCACTTTCAAGACCACACACACACACACACACACACACGCAGTGGGCAACATGCATTTCATACATGAGGTTTGATGCTAAATAAATTCATCAATGCAACAACTGAAAATGATTTAACTTTAATTAGTCCCATCTGGGTTTTATGAAGATATTTACCATTAAAAAGGCCTTTCTTTGTCACAGAACAAAAGGTGGCAAACACAGGTAATATCCAAACAATTGTTTATTGCAGGAAGTAGTGATGGGAACAGGTTAAGATGCACACGGGATCGCAGGAGAGGACAGACGACTGAGGACTGAAGAAGATCACAAAGGTAGTTCCTCAAAGGTAGGCGATCAGTTTAATGGTTCTTGGGGGGAACGACGAGACCAGACAAGGGTGAACTGAAGAGTGACTGCTTATATGTGTGTCTTGAGGAGGTGATTGTCCAGAAGTGTGTGGCGACTGGGCTGGTGACTACTGTCGAAGTCTCCATTATTTAAGTCACATTTATTTATATAGCGCTACAATACACAATATTTCACAATACAGATTGTATCAAAGCAGCTTCACAGTGATAACATGAAAGTAGCACAACACAGGATCAACAACATTGCTAAACACTAAATAATCCTAAATAATCCCAACTGAGCAAGCCCAAAGCAAGCCAAAAGCAAGGCGACAGTGGCAAGGAACCAAAACTCCATCAGATTGGATGGAGAAAAAACCTTGGGAGTCGGGGGCCAGTTCTCCTCTGGCTTACATTCATATTGTTTAAATATAAATATTAAATATAAATATTGTTTATGAATAAAACAGCGCCATAACATATCGCAGGCGTTGAGTCGTCTCTTCACAAGCGTTGAGTCGTCTCATCACAGGCGTTGGGGCATCCGAAATCCCCGTGAGAGGCTGGACACAAAACTGGACCTGACGAACGCCATTTTTCTCTGGACAAGCGTCCCGAGATAACAGCAGAAAGGCAGATGGGAAATAATTAGCATAGCTGATGTTCATAATGATTTCCGTTATATGGGAGTCGGTGTTAGAAAATCTCACAAACTCTCCGCAACCCAACCATACGCGCCGACCCGTTTGTCTGAAAGGCTGTCGAGCCCCACTGGTGCGTTAAGCAGTTTCAGTGGCAAACGGTTCCGTATGGCATAACAGACGACTAAAAGGTAAGCATTATGTGAATGCTTGACTAAAGAGAAGCGTCTTTAATCTAGTTTTAAACTGTGTGAGCGAGTCAGAGCCTCGTATCTGGAAGGCTATTCCAGAGTTTTGGAGCTAAATGCGAGAACGCCCTGCCTCCTTTACCGGACTTGGATATCCTAGGAATGACCAGAAGCCTTGAATTTAGTGATCTTAAGAAACGCGGTGGATTGTAGGGCGAAAGAAGGTCCGTTAAGTACATAGGTGCTAAACCATTTAGGGCTTTATAGGTCAGTAGTAGTAGTTTGTAGTTGATACGGAACTTAATAGGTAACCAGTGTAGAGATGATAAAATCGGTGTTATATGATCATATTTTCTTGACCTAGTAAGAACTCTAGCAGCTGCATTTTGTACTAACTGTAGCTTGTTTATTGAGGATGCAGCAACCGGCTAATAAAGCATTACAGTAATCTAGTCTCGAGGTCATGAATGCGTGAACTAATTTTTCAGCATCAGAAATAGATAGCATGTTACGTAGCTTAGCAATGTTTCTAAGGTGGAAAAAGGCTGTTCTTGTAACATATGAAATATGATTTTCGAACGACAAGTTGCGGTCTAGTATAACACCCAGGTCTTTTACTTTAGAGGATAAAGTAACAGGACATATTTACTGATAAATGAGACTCAACTTCTGACATTTCTTTTCAACCCAGTTGTTCTAAATATTAGTTGTACGCATATATATGTTTGTGTTTAGCTGGTGTCAGCACCTTCATACATGTGTCATTATTTATACAACACAGTGTATGGAATACTAATGAGATTGACCAGACAGTTAATGTTCTACTAGTCCTTTTGGTTTGGGACAGGTTTGAGGCTGAGTTAATTTTAGACTGGGCTCTTCTGTCTTTATTTATGAGGACAAGGGGCAGTTGTTTAAGTGCACATGTGCTTCTCTCTCGTGTGTTTGGGACTAAAAATAGAGAGGGATAAAAAAGAAGTGTAAAGAAACAAGGGCCCCAGAGAGGAAAGGGACAAATGTTGTAAGAGGGAGAAAGAAATGATGCCTGTGTTTGGAGGGAATGTGTTCACACAGCTGTTGCACGTCCAACGGTTCTGACACGAGAAGGGAAAGTGGAGAGTGTGTTGTTGTGTCCTGACTCTGATTCTGCAGCACAAACATACTCTGTACAGATATACATACACATTAGGATCCAACGGTAGAGCATATCAAATTTGAACTGAAAAATCTGTACAAATATATTATATTTCTATACTAATATATATTTTCTTTTTTTCCAAGCTTAAATTTGATTTTGAATACCAGTGGTGAGTTGTGTGTACATAGCTGTTAATTCAAGACTGTGGATTATTCAACTCTGACCATCGATTAGTTAGGGCTCGGTTCTACTTTTCAGATTAAAATGACCTTTTTATGTAACTTAAAGAGTTAGTTCACCCAAAAATGAAAATTAAGTCATTAATTACTCACCCCCATGCTGTTCCAACCCTGTAAGACCTTCGTTCATCTTCGGAACACGAATAAAGATATTTTTGATTGAATCTGAGATAGACTGCCTAAGGGACTGGCTCTTGACGGCCCATAAAGTCATTAAAGAAAAGGTTTAAATATTCCATGTGCCTACAGCGGCTCAATTACAAGTTTATCAAGCGACGAGACTACTTTTTGTGCGAAAAAAACATAAATAACGACTTTATTCCACTATTCCATTACTTCCTTATGGGCGAATGCGCGAGAACTGAGACGAGGACGTTCTCATTCGTCTACTTCTTGTTACCGCCTGCTCACCGCTCAGGAGTTTTACCGCCACCTACCGTATAAAATGATGATCCATATATAAGGCGCTCCGGATTATAAGGAACACTGTCGTTTTTTAAGAAGATTAAAGGCTTTTAAGTGCACCTTATAGTGCGGAAAATACGCAAATTGAAAAGCGTATGTACAGCGCGCATCTTCCTCTGCTTGTAAACAGAAAGTTTTGCGCTTCCAGCTATATCAGCACATCATCTTATACAGTAGGGGGCGGTAAAACTCCTAAGCGGTGAGCAGCCGGTAACAAGAAGTAGACGAATGAAAACGTCCTTGTCTCAGTTCTCGCGCATGCGCCCATAAGGAAGTAATAGAATAGTGGAATAAAGTCGTTATTTATGTTTTTTTCGCACAAAAAGTAGTCTCGTCGCTTGATAAACTTATAATTGAGCCGCTGTAGGCACATGGAATATTTAAACCTTTTCTTTAATGACTTTATGGGCCGTCAAGAGCCAGTCCCTTAGGCAGTCTATGTAGGACTGATCCAGCTCTCAGATTCAATCAAAAATATCTTTATTTGTGTTCTGAAGATGAACGAAGGTCTTACGGGGTTGGTACAGCATGGGGGTGAGTAATTAATGACTTAATTTTCATTTTTGGGTGAACTAACCCTTTAAAGTAATGACTAATTTTGAAGATAAACAGTAACACTTTACAATAAGGTTCATTAGTTGATGTTAGTAAATTAGCACTTTGTAAATGTTAATTTCAACATTTACTAATACTTTATTAAACTCTTGTTAGCATTATTAGCACGTTGCACTTTGGACTAACATGAACAGCTGGACTTATATTAACAATAAGAAAGATAAACAAATACAGTAACAAATGTAATGCTCATAGTTCATGTTGATAATACATTCATGTTACCAGAAAAACATTAGATGACTAACTTGTACGACTATAGTCAACATTTACCTATCATGTTGAGGGGATGAGGTTGAGGGGATGAAGCGGGGACTCAAATGCAGGTAAAATGGGTTTTTAATAAGTATAAAAAATAAAATACATTCAAACAAAAACTACCCCGAGGGGGAAAACAAGACTTGACTTGGAAAACAAAAGACTTGATTTGATTTGGAAACAGCATCCAGGCAGGACACAAGAGGTGCAATCGACAATAAAACGGCACAGGACTTCTTTCCAATTCTACGGCGATTGGCATCCAGCTTTTTGGTGCATTACTGCCCCGCTCTGCTCCGGAGGGTGGATCAGATAATAGATTACAATAAATCTTTGTCTATTCTCTTTCCTACACTTACATAACCTAATACTCCCTCCCTCAAATAAACACTCACACACAAAACAAACTATTTATCAATTAAATCCCATTGAAAACTTAGCCTAGCTAACGCCAGGCCACGTATCATTGAGAATGAGAAGTGGTCTGGAAACCACGAATGCCCAGAGCCGTATTATTGGGTGCTACGAATGTCTATCAAATGTGCCTGTACGTAGCTCATAGCCAATCGGTTCAATGATACCAGATGACGTATGTAGAGCGACAGAAAATTTGACGAGGAAGATGACGATGGGTCAGACATGTTTCTCAATGTCAAGGGTACTTCCAAGTCATTTCCTGCAGAGGCTAGACGAGGCTCTTCTTTAGCAGTCGAAGAACACGTAAATGGAACAGGCTAGCAAGTGCACGTCATTGCGTCATTACATCAGTCTGCTTTCGGCACTGCAAAATGAAAAAATGGTAGTGCTACTGGTTTGATTGCTGTACCGCACCTTTTAAACACACTTGACAGTCCTTATTTTGTCATGTCAGCCCTCATAGAAATAAATTACCAAAAGTAAGGGATAATTTTTAGTGAGACGGTTGTTACAGTGAATACAACCCCACGAACTCTAACGTGAAGCGGAGGGGTCTTGAATCAGCCTGAAGGGGTTGTATTCACTGTAACAACCACCTTGCTATACATTTTCCCACTTATAACATGGCTACCTACCAAATAAATCAATAATTTGACACAAATTATTGATTTATAAAGAAGTTTATTAATTTAAAAACGATTACAGTATATTACCGGAGTGAACAACTGCATCCATAGCAACACGATCTAGCTGTCAACAAAAAATGCTAACATTATATGAGTAAAAATTTAATAAGTGAATCACCAGTAAAAGGGAAAAATCCGCTTTAAATCCGCAAATCAGCAAATCAGTTGAGCCGATCCGATATGTTTAATGTCAAACACTAGGCCTTAGGGCTGTGTATTGGCAAGAATTTGGCAATACGATATGCATCACGATACATGGGTCACGATTCAATATATTGCGATATATTGCGATATATTTCGATACTGTCCATAAGGCGATATATTAGGATTATTTTTTTTTTAAGTAGGAATATAATTTTAGAAAAAGTAATATTAAAAAAAGGCATGATGTGAATTAAAGTCGAACAAGTTTACTTTAGGTAAACAATTCAATACTCAGAAAATCACCAGTCACCAAAAAAATCACCAAAAAACTACCAGTTTGGGATTGTGGTTCACAGGTTCATTACAAAAACTTTGGTTAAATGTGTTTTTAGAAGTTGGTTATAAACTAGATAGACTTAGGGGGTCGCACACCGGACGAGAAGCGCAGCGCTGCGCCACGTAGGACAACTCCTGGTATCCCACACTGGACGTGCACTTTCTCATCAGTGTATGGCCAGCAATATTGTTATGTTTAATGACATGAAATGAAGATAATGTCTGTTCTATGTTATGATTGTACTGTACAATAAAATAAAATCGTTGTTTAGTCTGCAGTCTGAAAACTTTACCTCAGAGCATCCGTTTACTGAATGAATTGAGAATCTTAGCTGAAAATCCAATAACATCAGCAATTGTCATTCAAGCAGCTGATTTCTGATAATGGATGCAAAACTAAATGCATATTGCAGGATAGCGCGAAGTCAGGATACATTAGCAACGATTTGAGACAAAAAATAATTAAAATTTTATATAAAACTATGTAAATGGCGCTCTGTGGCGCAGCAGGATTTTGAACACGGTCCTGAGCGCCGCAGACAGATGCCGAATGGCGCCGCCGGTGTACACTCATAGAGAATAATGTGTTCGAATTTTAAAGATGTGGTGCTGAGCTTCTCGACTGGTGTGCGACGCCCTTATAGACTCTCCGCCGAAACCCCCGTTTCACTGTTGCTCACGCGACGGTCCTGCTCGAGCCTCGACGCTTACGGCTACTGCTTGCGGTGTGAATGAACGCACTCATTGATTAACATGCCAAAAGGAATAGAGCAGGAGCTGGTCTTGACACGGGGTTTAGCCATAGCTATGTTGTTTCTAGCAAAACGTTAGGCTAGTGGTGCGTCTATGCATAGCCACAAAAAAACAAACAAAAAAAAAAACGACATTGCGTTTCTTAAAATCGATACAGTATTGCAAAATAAAATATTGCGATACTCAAGTGTATCGATTTTTTTCTTACACCCCTTTTAGGCCTTATCAAAAGGTAACTTCGCGTCCGCTGCCATGACAGATCCATTTATATAAACAAACTGCTTCGGTGTGTCGCATATACGTCGTCATCGTCTTGCTGCTCCCTCCCCGTTCTGTGATTGGTTCCCTATCTCAGGCGAAAATCAGGTTAATGTGCTCTAAAGAATGCTGGGTTGTTTTAACCCAATTTGGGGTAAAATATGGACAAACCTGCAATTGGGTTACATTTTTAAATTACATTTTTAACCCAATGGCTGGATTTGTCCATATTTATTGGGTTAATACAACCCAGCATTTTTTAGAGTGTGGTGCCCAGGCTCCCTAGCAGCGTGAATAAAATCGTGCTGCGGCAAGGCAGGATGGGAAAGCCCAAGCTACTGAAAATAGCTTCCCTTAAAAAAAGACATCAATATTCCCACTTACAGTTCTACTCTGTGTCCCATTTAACCCTTTTTATGTAATCTCCTGCACCCCAACCTGCATTAAATTATTCTACATTACCTGCCTCTGCATTTCATATCTCTTACATCTCATAATTATGTGCGCCACTGACTCCTCTTCTCGACATCCTTCACACAACCCTGTCTAGTGCTTTCCTATCATCTTTAGTGTTTTGTTCAGCGAACAATGTTCCAACCTTAACCACATCATTCTCTCCTATTCCCACTTACAGTACAGGACTGCAAACACAGGGAGAATAAATTTGGAGACCAAACAAAGAAGGTAACCAGGGAGGACAGGTGGGGCAAATGAATCAATAATCAGGTAACAAGATGGGAGGGGCTAGACAATCGATGGGAGGGGCTAGACAATCGATGGGAGGGGCTAGACAATCAACAGGAGAGCACAAGGAAACACATGACAAGCCATGTGCTCACACCAAACATGACTTGAGCACAAGCACATGGCCAGTAAAACCAATCACCAGCTATGTGCTCACACAAAACGAGACATGAACACACAGCTAATGCCTTGTTCACACAACATGATTTTAAAACGTCGGGCTGAACTGTGCGGTTCACACTACATGCTCTCAGTGAAATCAGGAGTGTTCAAGTTGTTGAGCTGTTCACACCACACAACACAACGTGATTAACTCAATACATGAGTTGACAACGCACTACATAGAGATACAACCACGATCGAATGATAAATCATTTTTGACTCTAATGAGAGCTGTTTCAGTACTATGGTACGGTCTAAATCCTGAAAATAATCAAATAAATAACGAGTTGACAACATCTCTGTCACCCAACGATTCTATCTTGTCTACAAACCACGTTTTGTCACGAAAAACCACGCAATAAAACGAACCAGAAATGACGCGAAACTGCATGTGCGCCAATACCCGGCGAAGAAGAGAACACAACACACGAATATGGACGTCAGACAGAAACTAGTGCTGCACACTGTTTGCGCAACACGACATCGTGACTTTTGCGTAAACATACACGCCACTTTTAAGTCAAGTGGCGTGTTATCTTTACGCATTTTGAGCTATCCGTGTGTATCCGCGTGTTTGCGTGTATGTCTATGCCATTAACGTCCGAGTGATTCCGTGTGTCTGTACATGCCGTCAAATGTCCGCGCGAAACGAAGCAAAATGTAGATCTACATCTGGGGAGCGACCTTTTTTTCCCTAGGATGGTAAGGGAACAGTCATAAATGCCATTAACCCCAGTGACGGTTAGGTTTAGGGACGGGGTTGAGGTAAGTCATATATTTATATACAGTATACAGTAATAACGTTAAGTCAACAGCGTTCATAAACACGCTGAAAAGCAATTATGCGTCTTGATTGATGGAAATGCGAATTGGCGTGTCATACACACGCTACTTCATGAGATCAGCGATGATTTGCTCTGAGAAAAAAAGCAAAAAAAAAAAATATATAAAAACTAAGATTTACCTGGTGTCCTCAACCCATGCGTTGCTATGATTGGCTGTACTCATGACATCACAGACGGCTCTGGGTATCTAGCTTGCTAGATATTTTTCTGGGCTCGGCGACCCGTCTGCAAGGCGTCTGCGAGCGTTTTCGCTGCGTTGTTGGCTCTTTCATACTAACAGATTGGCAAGCGTTCATCGTCCGCCAATCCCCGCGATTTGCACGTGATAACACCCTGACCTGTCGGCGAGCTCAACGATTTGCAAAATCGGGCATAAATCGGGCTTAAAATCCTGTAGTGTGATCTTGGCTTAATGAAAACACTCATAAGCCAACACGTTCACACAAAACATGCCAACATGAAAGCACACAGCTAGTGTACAAGCTGTGTGTTACACAGCACAATACAGAAACATGAAAGCACATGAAACACACAGACGAGACAAAACAGGAGTGTCACAAAACCAAGAAATAGACTAGACAGAAGTGACAGAACCCTAACACTATTATTAAACTATTATTAAATAGTATTAAATAGTATTATTACTATTATTAAAATCAAAAGTTGTTCATGTTTTTAATGGACCTGAGCAAACATGAACTAAAAATGAACAGTTGTATTTTTTATTAACTAATGTTAACAAAGACAAACCATTACTGTAACAAATGTTCATCAGAATTAGCCAATGCATTTAGTAATGTTAACTAATGGGATTATAATGTAAAGTGTTACTGTTTATTTTATTTCAAGCTAAAAAAATGTTATGGTTATAGATTTAGTTTACCCTGGTTGCGTTTGATTGATTATTTAAACAAGGGACAACATGTAATATGTACTATCTCTATTTATAAAAAACAAGGTCTCATTTGTTTACAAAGCATTGGCTAATCTGAAGTAATAATATATTTCTAAAAGCATGCATTAATCTTATTAGAATACAGGCCTATGTGACATGAATGAAAATCCAAAAATACACACACAGATAGTCAGTAGCTGGCGGACACAGTGTACATTTTTTTGGGATTCATTATAAGTAATTATGAGGGAGAATCTCTCTCAAACGCACACATCCCATCTTATTCACACTACACCTCACAGATGAAGAGAGAAGGAGAAAAGCAAACAAATGAGTGAGATTGAGTGAAAAGAGGCATGGTGGAGAGAGAGAGAGAGAGAGAGAGAGAGAGAGAGAGAGAGAGAGAGAGAGAGAGAGAAAACTTTGGCAAAGCAGGTTTTGAGAGGAATTTAAGAACATGAGTAAGAGAAACAGCTGCAGAAGTCTGACAGGAAGAGAGAGTGTGTGTGTGTGTGTGTGTGTGTGTTCATTTAAGTGTTGAGTGTGTATTAAGGACCCTCCACAAGAGGATGTTTATGTGTGTGTGTGTGTGTGTGTTTGGGGGGGTAGGGGGATTGGGGGCAGGGGTTGGTCCCCATCAAGAAAGCAGCTTATAAATCATACTAAGTGATGTTTTTAGAAAATGTAAAAGTGCTGAAAGTTTTGTGTGATGTGATGGGTATGTTTAGGGGTAGAGTTAGTGTAAGGGAAGTTTGTACAGTATACAAATCATTATGTCTATGGGAAGTCCCCATAAAACATGACAACAAGCATTCATCACTGCATGTGTAACTCCATGTTGTTCTTACTACAATAAGTAGTATTATAGTATAGTGTTAGAATTATAGTTCTATACTATAACTTTGTACTTCATTGCTAACAAATATAATGTGTAAATCTAATATTTTAATAAATTGGTTTATTTTATTAAATACAAATTAAAGGCTGTACAAGAGGTAAGACCATGATGTATAAATACTTCAATTTTTTATGCAGTGGATATTAAAACAGCTGCCTTTTGTGATGTAAAAAATCAATATAAACAAACATATATCATATCAGAACTTTTGCACAATTCATGTCATACAACCTATGCAATGCCACTAAAAGTGGGTCCCCTGAGTCACATTTCAGACAAATTAAAGGATTAGTTCACTTTTGAAAAAACTTTTGCTGATAATTTACGCACCCCCATGTCATCCAAGATGTCCATGTCTTTCTTTCCTCAGTCGAAAAGAAATTAAGGTTTTTGATGAAAACATTCCAGGATTTTTCTCCATATAATGGACTTACATGGGAACCAGACGGTACAAGGTCGAAAAGACAGTTAATAACAGTTTCAGATGCAGCTTCAAATGTCTTTAAACGACACCAGACGATGAATAAGGGTCTTATCATGCGAAACGATCGGTTATTTCAAAACTTATTCCAAAAATGTAACTTTTCTAAGGACAAATGCTAGCCTTGCTCTATTCTGTGAGGCGCGTTTGCAACGTCACGTAATACGTAATTACGTTCAAAAGGTCACGGGCGACGTAGCCGGAAGTACAGAATCAAAATCGTCCGACATCGTTGTTTTACCTTTTAATTCCTTTTTTTGTAAACGGCGTTTGAGTTAGTTTTCACGTTCAACCTATGCGTTCAACTTGTAAACACTCTGACTCTGTACTTCCGGCTACGTCGCCCGTGACCTTTTGAACGTAATTACGTATTACGTGACGTTACAAACGCGCCTCACAGAATGGAGCAAGGCTAGCATTTGTTACATTTTTGGAATACGTTTTGAAATAACCGATTGTTTCACATGATAAGACCCTTATTCATCGTCTGGTGTCGTTTAAAGACATTTGAAGCTGTATCTGAAACTGTTATTAACTGTCTTTTGGACCTTGGACCGTCTGGTTCCCATGTAACTCTAAAATCCTGGAATGTTTTCATCAAAAACCTTAACTTCTTTTCGACTGAGGAAAGAAAGACATGGACATCTTGGATGACATGGAGGTGAGTAAATAGACCTTTTTCACAAAAACCGGAAATACGTAATCGTTGTGGAAACGGAGTTCCCAAACCTACTCTGGGAGGAGAAAATTGATCAGAGAGTCTTCAAAACTTCGAAAAAATGTAAACTTGTCATGGTCCAGTTGTTGATGACTTTGTAAAATGCTGAGGTGATGCTTGTCTGCAGCTGATTTATCTAAGACCAAAGATATGACTATTGATTTTAGAACTGAAGCTCATTCTTCCCAATATACGTTCATTAAAGGTAAGAAGGTGGAGTGTGTGGAAAGTTATTCATATTTAGGGAGTATTATTTACAATAAACTACATTTTGATGTGAATACCAGAAAGAAGTCTGTCAGTTTTATTCAACAGTTATCCCGAATTTTTTGCACTGCTGTTGCTATAGAACGATCAAAGATGAAGAAAAATTATACAAATATTAATTTATTCCTTGTACACTCAGATTGTTAAATACTCAGAATGGTATATATTAATATTTTAAATGTATATGTAGCCCACTGTTGTGTGTTCTGATTTATCTTGTTTTATATTGTGGTGTATATTTTATGTGCTTATTCCGCTGGATACAAATATCTTAATACAGTTGAACATGAACTAACGTTACTTCAAAAATACGCAAATCATAAAACATAAAAAATAAACAAACAATGACGGCTTATTAGTGAACGGTGACATGAGAAGTACAGAAGATCACAGGATCAATAACATCCCGCCAGATTGCCTGAATCCATTTCCGTCGAACTTCATCGACAGGGAACTGACGAGGGAAGGAATGAAAACGACAGGTATGGCTGCTTTTGGGAATAACCAAAAAGATCGGTACGCAACAACTCTCACTAGTTGCCTTCGGCGCTATCTGTTATGAATGGAGCGGAAGAAGATTACCACGACAATTGCGTATTTCCGGTCACAAATACGGAAGTTGTGAGAAAGGTCTATTATCAGCAAATGTTTTTTCAAAAGTGAACTAATCCTTTAATATCTATATTCATTGTATATGTTTTTTTTACAAGTACACACACACACACACACACACACACACATATATACATATATATATATATATATATATATATATTGAGAATGTTTGGAGGATTTGGATGAAAATATCTTTATCATGAACATAATTATCTATGTATTTTATTTAGGTAAAATTTATTAACTTTTTGTTGTTTTCTCATTATGTTGGGGTGAAATATGTCCTATGGTATGTGTTATTGCAGGTTTCATGATGTTCACCTTATTACAGGTTTATAAGCATATGTAGGCCAATAATCTCAATCAAGACATAGTATACAGGCATATGAGTGTGTGTGTGTGTGTGTGTGTGTGTGTCAAAGACAAAGAGAGAGAGAGGGTTAGCATGTGGTGTAGTTTAGTAGTACTCAGAGGAGAATAAAGCAACATGACCTCTGTGCTGCTCGGCTCAGGTCAAAGTCAGTCCTCGACCTCTTAGACCAGCCAATAGGGAACCATTCATCAGAGACCGAACGAATGAGTGACCCTGAGAGAGAGAGAGAGAGAGAGAGAGAGAGAAAAAAAATCATTTGTGTGGCTATTTATGGTTGAAAGTTTCCAAAACAGAACAAACTCTTCTGGATCTGGAAAAGCGCCATACAAGAAGTGTGATCTGCTGTGTCAAGAGTTTTTCCAAAGAAATAGTTAATTCGGACATTATTTACTCACCTTCATATTGTTATACAAACCCTTATGACTTACTTTCTTCTGTGAAACTCAAACAGAGAGCGAGTAATAAAGGTTTATTTTGGGGTGAAGCATTTCTTTAATCAAATGTGTGTTGTGTTCAGCCTCGGCGTGGATTGAAATGTCTGAACGCATGGAGCTAATAAAGGTCAGCATGAGTTCTTCAGTCTGTCCTCCAGAGTTTAAATAGCCTGGCCCTTGAAGACAAAGAAAACATCATCGGAGGGCACCACTTCCGTTCAGTCATCCATATTAAGCAAGGAAATATTTAGAGGGCTTGGGGCACGGATAAACATCCTGAAGCAATAAGTACCTGGAGAGTAATGAGGAAATGAAGGTATGTGTGGCTTCCAGATGAAACCTGTGACAGACCCGTGTCTGAAGCCGAGCGTGTGAATCAGAAACACTCTCACCACTTCCTCCGTTAGTTAGCCCCTAATTAGTTCCCTGTTTACAAATGACTGAGTATGTTTATTTATCATGGATTCCCCATGTATTCAAATTAGCTCATTTCCATTGGCCGGGTTAAACGCAGGGCTCTAATTGGCCGTCCTTCTGATTCAGAATGAAACACTGCTCACTGCACAGTGTGCTGTGTATACAGCATACTAAGAACAAAAAAAGGATGTGAAACCAAATGCCATATATAGTGCAACACTTGAATTTCACTAGTAAAAATCCCATTCATTTCTTCACAGGGGAATTGATTTTTATTAGTAACTTATAAAACTTTAAAGACAAACCTTCTGTGATCTTCAGGATTGTTAATCAATAGCATATGCTTTTATCAAAGCCATTTGCCATCATTATATTATATTTTATATTATTATATATATATTAATAATTGAGTTTAATAGCAGAATTCCTGGTGGAAAAACTACATTACCCATGATGCTGTGATTCAGCAGAGAAATTTCCACCAATTAGAGAATTTCAACAAGTGGCAATCATGCCAAAACAACTCTCGGCAACCGCCCACTTCCATGAAGCACTGGGATACTTACATAATAGATTATTTAGCTATTATTTTCCTCATTGAATATATGTTTTTTTCCCTTGATTAAAGATGCAGAGTGCTTTACATCTCTGCAGAGATTAACATGCGGTGACAATGGCGGATGCACAAAGAATTAAACTTAAACTGTATGCATTCAGTTTATTTGCCCAATTTATACATTTCAGTTGACACAATTAAAAAAGTTATTTGCAAACTTTTCTTTATAAGTAAGTAAAATAAAAAAAGACCCTGCAAAAATGAAAAAAATAAAGTTTCAAAGTTTAGTTGTATGTCCTGATTAAGGAAATGGTCTACCCCTACTGACATTTTCACATATTCTAAAAATGCACAAAATGAAAATAATAAATACACGTGAGTACTGAGCTCTGAAGAGACGGGGTGGACGCTGACACGATGGGAGGCGGTACTTTAGTCACATGGCACATTTCGCTATTGATAAGTGTCATCTGTGCTAAAGCAGCTGTACATGGAAACCTACAGGATAAAACAGTCCTGTAAGTGTGTATCACAGATTCTCTGGTGCTCGCTGTGAGCAAACAGCCCAGAATGCAACAAAAGGTGTGTCTTTAGCTAAAATAGGTCACAACGAAAAACATTCACATGACGTAATGGTGACCTACAAAAAACAAAAAAAAAAAAAAACAGACTTGTTTAACTTGGGGTTCTCAATGAGCTGCATGTTCCCTTCAGACGCCCACTGCTCGCAAACTCACACTGTCAAAGATTTCTGCTTCTTCTCTCCAGTTTATTTATTTTTGCTCCGTGGCCCTGCCAAAACTGGGTGGGGAAATGGGTTCTCCATATATTCCCAATCTGCAATATGGTTAGATGATGATACAGGAATATGTGACCAATCACAGCCCCTCTTTTCCTTTCTTTATATGAAAATGAGTTAGCTGGACAAAGGTGCAGTTGAACCTCAGTTCAGTGTGAAATTATTCTGGTTATTTGCTGATAGTTGTTTTAGCACTGGAAGGGTCAAAATAATATGATTCAGACCAGAGGAGCCCTTTTAGTCAACTCAAGTCATTTATATGCATGTTGTTTTGGAAAAAAAAAAAAAGAGTGTCCAAGAAGTCTCCACATCATCATAGTTAGCCAAACTCTGCAGCACAATGGAGGGAATTCATGAAAAATGAACTGCCCACATTGAAAGCATTGTTTATCTGGTGCAAAAGTGCCCATAAAGTCAACATTTCGAATGAAATATGACATGTAAACAAACAAAAAACGGGATATGATGTCACGAGATGTGACCCCAAAAAGGACAGAGTGCTCAATGCCTGTTTATTCTCATCATAGTCATGATGTTGCCCATCACAGCAGATCTTCATGTGTGTGACGGAGGGATTCCTGACGCTGTTTTCACTCCTTTGCACGTTTTATAAGTTCTTCACAAGGTCTCAGCGGGTCAAAACACCACCACACAACCACACACACACACACACACACACAACGAGCGTCTTTATCCCAGAACACGGGATTGTTTTGGATGTTAGGTAAGTTCCACTGCGAAAAAAAAAGCCGACCAAATTGGAGTTTTCCATTCAAAACAAAGACCAAGCTAAATGTGAAATTTATTATAATGAGTTTATGTGATGATGGGTTTATTAAAACTTGATAGAGGCCTGATATTGATCATGTTAATGCTTTAATAAATGATTCTCTTGTAACCTGGCCAATACATTCAATATATTTTGAATTCAAATACTAATGACTACGCCACCTCGGGAGTTTCACCCAAGGAAGTCAAGGAACACAGGTTCGGTGGTGCAGTAAACAAAAAAACAGAGTCGCTTGGTACAATAAATAGATTAGTGTTTTTATTTGATTAAGAAATTCATTCCACTGGCATCAGGGAAGCACAATATAAATGACACTTTTATTTAAAGAGTAAAGTAGCATTAAGTTAAGAACACGGCCTTTCTCCGGACACACTGGATCCAAAACAAGATCACATCAAATTCCAGATGGAAAAAAAAATATACTGTAGTTCCCAACAAAAACAAACAGAGAAAATAATTAAAAAAAAATATAACCATTACAAGGCGTACATTACCTTGGGGTGGCAGCCTAGCAAAAAAATCAAATGTGCTCTCAACCACTTCAGTGTGCAAAGCAAACAAAAAGGGAAAGACGTGTTCCACCCTGGTGCTCCACACTCACGACAAATGTGTTCACCCAAGTGTCTAGCCTCCCCTCGCGCGCACTCAACCTTGACTGGAACCAAAAAAAACAAAAAAAATTAGTGGAACAGTACAGTTTACAAAGTTGCCACAACATTCAGGTAGACAGAATTATGAAATGGTTGACAGAATTAGTGGATACACAATTAATCCGCCTATCTCGTCAATATTGCGGTCCACTAAATACGAGTGCAGTCGGTAATTAGACAGAACACGATGGTGTATTTACACCACACGGCCAACAGCCCCGTCGCACTAGTCAACCTCGATGTTGAAATGGCATAACCAAAAAGAAACGAAACAACAGAAACCCCAAAAAAAACTACTAAATTCACATCACACCAAACCAAATCATGAAAAACAGCAGCACGACCTGAGTTGACCACCATGTGGTATGCCGAGACTGCAAGATAAAACAAAACCATCAGGCAATGATTTATTCAAAGACAATACCAAGCCTTCTCTAAATTATACATACCACAAAAGAATTACACGTGCATCGCGTTGTCAGGATGCATTCGTGGCTGTTCTGATAAAACACACAAACCCCCGTTAAACTCGACTACGACGTAGAAGGCACACCACGACATATTGCGATAGCCGACATACCTTAAGCTTTCAGGTGAGTGCTTGACGCAACTCCGAGGGCACGCCGTCACACAGCTACAAGCAGTCACTTCAAAAATAAAACAAAAACTCTAAGCATTTAAAAAAACCACACTAGCCGAGCACAACTTCCGTCACCTACCCCAGCTACAGTGATGCGAAGAACCGGATGAGGGGCGGGGAATGACGCAGCCTACGTTCTAGGGCTTCCCATCTACGCACTTAAATACACTGCGCCCATTTACTTCGTCCAACCCCTCTCATATAAAGGTCATGACGCCACCGGCGGATAAGGATTCCCCTCCTACTACACTCTGAACATGGAAAATGTAGCACGATGTTATAGAATGTTATAAACTATGGCTTTCAAATATAATGCCTAAAGGCTAAATGTTACATTGTAATACATTTAAAGGGGCATTCCACCTCTGGAAAGATGAATGTGTATTTAAAATGGGTCATTTCTGTAGAAGAAATGTGAAATTATTTTTGAATTTGGAGCTTTCTAGAATGAGAAAAGCCTGAAAATGTATTTTTGACTTATGTGGATGAAAGACAACAACTCCCAGAATGCACTTGCTTCGCTGCCCTATAGGGAGCCACGCCTACTTTTAACAGAGCGCAGTAGTTAAACAACAAGTCTAGGCTAGTCTAGGCACGAAAATGTGTTTCGAGATCGGCCAAAATGTCCGGGATTCGGCTTTTGCGATCTACAGTCGCCATTCATCACGTTTACTGTGGCGAGCGGGACGAGTGAGGGCCGCGGAAGAACGACGCGAGGCCGGTGGCGTGATTACCGATGAGCGACACCTGTGAGACGTACCGGTCTCGTATCTCTCACGGAGGAGCGTGGATTTTCTTAGCAATGTTACATCAACCGATCACTTGTTTAGCGTTCATGTAAACACTACCTTCAGATTCACCAATCGCAATGAATTCAGTTAGATTGAAACAAAAGCTGTGCATGTAAACAATGAATGGCGACTGCAGAAAGCAAAAGCTGAATCCCGGACATCGACAACCGGATATGTCTGGGAAAAAGAGGACGGTAACCCCTACTCAGCTTTCTCCACAGAAGAAGAGCCTGCTAGCTTAGCTTCCAAAAAAGATGGCTGACACTATATGTAATCCCAGTCCTCCATAATGCATCCGTCTGCGTATTCAGTATCTTCGTTCAAATTTTCAAAAAGTTTCTGCCGGTGAAATCAAACGCACTGGCACTGATCTGTGATAGGTCTGTTAGCGCATTAGGTCCAACCCCCTATGGGTGGGTTTGAAAGGGTGGGAACTAGTGCTTGTAGTCTTTACAGAAATCCCCCCTCTTACACTTCCTCCCCTACAATGATGTAAAATGACGATTTTTGCGTCATTGTAGGAGGAAGTGAAAAAGGTAAATAGCGGATTTCTGTAGTCTCAGGGGAAAATGAGAGTGTTGTACGACCATTCAATAGTATAACTGGGTTTCTAACAATGGAAAGTTTAATGCAAATGGGTGGAGTGTCCCTTTAACTCAAATCAATTTTAATAAAGAGGTATATTATTATCAATATGTCAGTGATGCTGGCTTTGGAAATACTAACATGCTGTTAAAAAAAGTTTTTATTTTTACCCCAAGATCAAAAAATTGGGTCAGTAAGATTCATCCTGGCATTTATACAGTCATTTTTTATGCAGTTGAAAATAAAACTAGTATTCACAAGAAAATACGGTACGATTATTATTATTTTTTATTTTTTTTACTTTACTCAATTCAATGCGCTACTTGTCATTTCTTTGTATTTGGATCGAAAATACAATAGAAACGGTAATATTGTGAAATATTATTTCAATTTAAAATTGCTGTTTTCAATTGTAATATATTGTAAAATATAATTTTTTCCTGTCATCAAAGCTACATTTTTTAGCATTATAAATATATTTATCACTTGATCTATTCAATATGTCTGTGCTAAATAAAAGTATTCATTTCTTAAAAATTACTGTAAAATATTGACCAAAAATATTAAATCCCTAAAATATTGACCGATACTGTAATTTCTTTATTTTGATTTTAGATTAATTTGGGGACTCAGTGTGTAAATATTTTCAGGATCATTGGAGTTTATTTTATTATACGAGATCACTTATGATTAATTAGTAACTCTGTGGATCAAAGGTTCATCTTAGGGTCCATTCACACGACAACATTTTCAACTAAAAACAGAAAACGTTTGGACCATTCATTTACGGCCACAACGGTGTTTCGGGAATTTGTGCAAACGGTGAAGTCATACTCATGTGTATTACATGTTCAGTCTACAGACGTGTAGTGTTTCTTTACAAAGTGATGTCACCAACTACTGGCCTGGCATGAAATAATCCAGCGATTTTTGTCGTTTTCGTGGATCCGCGTGAACGGGATAATTTGACAACTTTGCTATGCGGAAAAACACACAGTTTTTACTTCACCAATGTCACCTAAACGTACCCCTGACCGAACACAAATTATGTAGCTATTCAGAAAATGGTGTCCATTATTAACTCCTTTGTTTTCCTTGATGTTTAGTAGTCCTGGTGGAAATAGTTGAAACGGAGCCCAGCTGAGCATCTGCACCGAGAGTCTCTGTCCTCCCCTGAGAGACGGCTGGCCGGCCAGCTCGAGCATCTGCTTGTCTCTCTCATTGTGCCTGTGTGTGTGTGTGTGTGTTTAGTTGAAAGATTACGTTACAGTTGTGCTAGATCTGCCATTCAGCAGAACTGAGTCAAATGCTTGTCAGAACTGCCCCAAAAACCGGACCACACAGACAGAAAGGCAGCTTGGGTCTCCAATGTTCATCCAATCGTTCTTTGCTCTTTCTTGCCCTTTAGTTTAAGCATCTCCTACCGTGTTAACCACTTCCAACACAAACACTAGAGACATTACTGTAATAAAAAAGCGTGCATGCCTGTGAAAAACCTTGTTTGAACGGTAACCTTCCTGTATTTTGCCAGACACTACTTACCATGGTAAATGTTTATAAGGGACGTAGTCTTGCGCTCTGATGTTGTGTATGGATTGCATTGTTTTTCTTCTATTCCTGACTGTCTGTTCATCTCTGTCCTCTCATTGTTGAACATGCTTGGATGAATTGTCGGAAAGGGAAGCATCATCCAAACAAAACAAAATGGGTATAAAACGGTTGGTTGTAGGATGCACATCGACCCAGAAAAAGCCCCGCTATTGTTTGCACGCCGCTGCACTATTTTAATCTCTTGGCCACTTGTCCAAAAAGTTAAAGGTATAGTTCACCCAAATATGATAATGCACACTCTCATGTCGTTTCAATTATGTTCTTATTTATGCAATGCAATGAACTGAGTATATTTCACGAGTTATTCTTAAAGGGACAATGCGTACTTTTTTAGGTATTTTATTATCTAAAATCATTCGTTTTATTCATAAATATGTCCTCAATGGTGTACAACTACCTGCCAATTATGTGACTTATCCTCGTAAACAAACGGAGACTTCCATGTAGTTCTGCCATCTTGAGTCATTATTTCACATCTATATACATAAACAAGATTCTCAGCTATAAGCTATTTTGAGTCATTATGTCACATCTGTACACGGTAACACTTTAGAATACGGTTCCTTCGTTAATGAATAACTACACAAGAACCAATGAGTAACACAATATTAACAATCTAGTAACTATTATTAACTAACAAGAAACTCTGATTTACAAACTAACTAGTAAGTAATAGCGCACAGATGAAAGTGGTAGTTCACCATTAACTAATCAATAACTTCTATTTTTTTAATACTTCCCAGAGAACTACTGAAAAAAGTTTATTAATAATAACTACTAGTAACTACTATTAACTAAAAGAAACTCTTATTAACGAATTAGTAAGTAATAGCTCACAGATGAAAGTGTTACTAGATACTTCTGTGGGAATTACTAATTATCTGGATTCGTATTATAAAGTGAAGATCATTGGAACTAACTAATGACTCAAGTGTTACTAAAGACATTTTCTAAAAGTATACTAAAGTTCACCAAAAATCTCAAACGGTTGCACAAATCATGACTAGATCATGTAGTAACACTTGGGTCATTACTAGTTAGTTCCAATGATCTTCACTTTATAGTACGGATCCAAATAATTAGTAAGTAATAGCTCACAGATGAAAGTGTTACTAGATACTTCTTAGATAATTACTAAAGTGAAGATCATTATAACTAACTAGTAATGACTCAAGTGTTACTACATGATCTAGTCATGATTTGTGCAACCGTTTGAGATTTTTGGTGAACATTAGTATACTTTTAGAAAATGTCTTTAGTAACACTTGAGTAATTACTAGTTAGTTCCAATGATCTTCACTTTATAATACGAATCCAAATAATTAGTAATTCCCACAGAAGTATCTAGTAACACTTTCATCTGTGAGCTATTACTTACTAATTCGTTAATACGAGTTTCTTTTAGTTAATAGTAGTTACTAGATTATTAATAAACTTTTTCAGTAGTTCTCTGGGAAGTATTAAAAAAATAGTAGTTATTAATTACTTAATAGTGAACTACCACTTTCATCTGTGTGCTATTACTTACTAGTTCGTTAATCAGAGTTTCTTGTTAGTTAATAATAGTTACTAGATTGTTAATATTGTGTTACTCATTAGTTCTTGTGTAGTTATTCATTAACGAAGGAACCGTATTCTAAAGTGTTACCCTGTACACATAAAGAAGAGTCTCGGATAGTATAAGCTATATAGAGTCATTATGTCACATCTGTACACATAAAGAAGAGTCTCGGCTAGTAGACTAAATTGAGTCATTATGTCACATCTGTACACATAAAGAAGAGTCTCGGCTAGTATAAGCTATTTTGAGTCATTATGTCACATCTGTACACATAAAAAAGAGTCTCGGATAGTATTAGCTATATTATAGTAGTGTGAGTACATTGAGGTGGATATTTATAGCCTTTACTCACAGCACGTGATATAATTAGACTTATCAATTTGATAAGCGGATCCAGAAAGGATTCAAACGACAATCACCAGTGACAAAAGCAAATTGCAAGCGGACCCATTTGAAAACAAGGACACATGTCGGAAAGACATTGCATGTAGTCACACAATGCTGACATTGTTAACATTAACAATTTGACAACAAAGTATAATTTGCACACATTTGCGTGATATGATAACTTAGAAGCGATTGTTAGATTTAATCAGCGTGATTTACTGCAATGGCCGAACCAGAACAAAAGTGGATGTTTTTTACTTGTTCTAGATGAGAAACTACTTACTAGGTCATACTTCCAAAGAATAATCTTTGATTCTGAATGCCAGTATCCACAGTCTCCTCAAACAGTGTGTTTATCCACGCTGTGCCGTGTCGAGGGTGGACAGCTAGTATGAGGTGGTGATGGGGCAGTGTAAGGCACATGCCTTTGGTGTGAGAGACCCGGGTTCGAATCCACTGTGAGACACCAATGTGTCCCTGAGCAAGACACTTAACCCCTATTTGCTCCAGAGGCGTATGAACTCTGACATAGATAGCAATTGTAAGTCGCTTTGGATAAAAGCAGATAAATGAATAAATGTAAACTCATGTAAACCTGATAATTCCGTGAATGACTGCAATGGCAGATTTCAAACAGAGATGGCGACAAAGAGGAAAAACGTCGGACTGCAGCTTTAAATATTGCTTTTTTCCCCTACTCCAACTCTTATTAGAGAACTAGTAGACTGTTGTAGAGTTCAGGTTAGTAGAATAAGTTGACATAGTTGCAAAGAATGTCAAAAGTGGACCATTGAAATAAAGTGAAACCTAGTTGTTGTTGTTGTTTTTTTCATTTGAAACATTGGATTTGAACACTGTTATTTGAATTGAGGCCTAGTGGTTAATACATGAGCTGCTTTTGGTGATAATGTGGGAGAATGAGAAAGTTTTTCCTGCTATGTGTTTTGCTTCAGATCATCAGATGCATTTAGAGCATAACCAAATTGCAAATATAATTTAATATGGCATAAAAATGTGTTATATAAAAGCATTTTAATGAGGAAGTTAGATTGTTGGATTTGTAAAACTGATTTCAGATGTGATATGGATGTTTTCACTGATCTAACTGCATTACATTGTAATCAAAGCATTGTGTGTATGATATCAGCGAATATCATACAGCAAGACTCTCTAAATACACTTAGGGGAAGCATCTAAAAAATGTCCACCTCAAAGCGTGTGTAAGTATCTGTCTGTCTTCTTTTTGTGGCTTCATGTGAGTGTATGTGTGTATCCTGTCCTCTGGAGGACACTCATCTATGTGTTTAGTCATTTTAATGATAACCACATTCTCTCTGCTTGCCATGCTCTTCATAATGACGCATGTTGTTGTTTTCAATGACCAAAATGAAACTCATATGCTTTCTGAGGCCCCCCTTGCATTTATACAATATTTAACAGCTGTGCGTTCAGATAAACCTCTTTTAAAACTCCCCATGGACTCATGTGTGTTGACATGACTATTAATCGTGTTATTACACTGTAATAAATGCATTTATAACAACACATGGAACAATTCTGTCTATGTAACGTTAATTATAGAATAACTGCATCAGTGTTTCGAGATAAACGTGTCACAATATATCTAGATTCATGTAGCCTATTACCCTATTTCATCAAAGTTCACAGTTATCTCTGTGACTAATGTTTGTGTCAGATGTTTCTTTTATATATATTAAAAGCAGGAGCATTTGAATGATTAAAAGCTACAGAAATATCTAAATATAAACAAGAACTCTTGGCATTTTTTAAAAGAAAGTGTATCAGCAACCTACTTACAAGTATAATTGAAGCAGAAGTGTTTGGCCGTACTGTATAATATGGAAAGTCTGTTGGTTAACTGGGTTAAATAAGTAAAACAAGATTATGGATATATTTAATGTTATTAGCCTAATCATTGAAATTGGACTTAAGGGATCACCTAGCAATCATTAGTAAAAAATATGGCAGAACTTTCCATATTAACTTTACATTTCAGTACAATTCTCCAATCATGCACTTTTTCCTTTCCATCTCTGTGAAAGGATCAGTTGAGTCCCAATGTATTCACACAGAAATTGAATTAAGAGTGGTGAAATCCATCTCGATGTGTGTGCAATCAGACCACTTTATAATGACGTCTTTTGTAGTGTAATGCTCTGACCCAAAGACCTCATTACAGGGAAGTTAGCTTTTATTGTCATTGTGTGTGTACAGAAACACGCACATACAAAATGAACAGACAGAGATGCACATTCTTCGTTGGTAAAATATTTCACAGTCCACTAAATCTAACCAACATGAACTGATCAAAATTTGTGCTGTACAAGCATTTTGTTGGACTAAATGGCAATTTGCATCACGTTCATGTACAGTAACTGTGAGCGTAAATTCAACAATCCAAAATTATCCCAGTGTAACACTGTCTTTGGTTCACAGCAGGTTAAAGGAGAAAATACTCAGCAGTGGCGTTGACTTATTTAGATGGTTTGTTTTAAAGCGTATCAAAAACACTGCATAGACATATAAACTACATTAAAAGCTTCATTTTCATCTAAACATAAATATAAACTGAAATAAATGTGCATCTTTACAAAATGTATTAAGGTTTCTCTCAATCGACCTTCCTCAGGCTTGACCAAAATTTTGCCAATAAAATTTCATATTGATGCAAGTTTGGGTCGTGTGAGAGGCACTTTACTTTTCTAAGTCTTCTGAAGTGAAATGGTGCTGAAATTTAAGTCATTAGGAAACTTTCCCTTCCACTGCAGCTCTCCGGTCACAGTCACCGGTCACAATTATGAATGAGAAATCAGAGCTTCAACTGTAAATTATTTTCTTTGGAAAAATATTTTTTTAATTCATTCTTTTGGGGGGGGTTTTAATGTATTATTTTTTTTCCTTTAATGCTAAAAGGGGTTTCAATTCGTAAATCTTCCAAAACAAGTATAAAACAACATTTGTTCTGTTGTTATTTCATTGCTTATTATTGTTATTAGTACTTTCGAATAATCGCACTGTTGCTTTTTAGCGTCTGATGTTCATTTTCCTGCTATTGTCTGGCATAGATGGCCCCGGCCTCCTTAGAGTGCGTCCCTCCCACCTCCCCAAACCCCCCCAGCCCTCCCTTCAGCACCAAACACACATACACACTCTCTCTTTCCTCTCCTTTTCTTCCACCGCTTGCAGCTTCAGACATTTGGGGAATCCTGAAACGAGTTGTTCCCGCAATTGCCAACTTAGCGTAGGCTCAATCTGAATGAACAGAGGAAACAGAAAGAGGCAGTTTCACTAAGACCGCTGATATTCCTGCCCTCCCACGTTCGCTCCTTCATGTCTTTTGTTGTGGACACTGGCTGCGCTGGTTGGACACCGTGAGACCCTCTCAGAGGCTTTTTGATTATGGACATAGAGACACTGTAGAGCCCTTCACACTGCATGTACTCTCGACTTGCTGGTAAGTGTCTGGTTTAAGATTTCCCTCTCTCTTTCTCTTTATCTTCAGCTGCCGTTTAATTTGACAGGAAGCCTCCATCAAGAGCTCGCCTCAGGTCTCTAGAACTTTTCCCCCAAGTTTTGTGACACCTCAGTCCCGTGCAAGCCTTTCCTGTCAGGGTTTCTCAGGCTTCTTCTTCCCCCGCTCCCTGGGATCTTTCGGAGTGCCTCAACTCGGATTACTGGCTTCCTCCTGTTGTTTGCGGGTGCAGGTTTTCTCCTCCGAGCTCCGGCTCCGCGCTCCCACGCTCTAACGCAGAGGGAAAGGAAAGCGCTGATAAGAGTTTCGGAGTCTCAGGGAGAGTGGCTTTTTGTTCATATGCTCGATGTGTGTGTGTGCGTGCATCTTATAGGGAGGGGAACTTTTAGCGGTGTGCAAGCCGTTTTCTTCACTTGTTTTGTTGTTTTTGGAGGTAACTTCTCTTTTTATGGGTGGAGGGGTGCGAAAATTGGAAACAGACCCACCCAGAGTCGAAGTGAGTCAGGCGGCATATGTGCATCTGTGTCAGTCTAGGGCAAATAACGATCCGACGTCTTGGAAAACGGAAAACGAGAGATGTTTCTAAATGTTAGGCAAGGCAATTCTCTGGAGATTTTAAAGGGCTTGGACTTGATTGCATGATGGACCACATGGTTTTGCATTCGGGAAGAGGAAAGGGGGGAAGAAGTGATGGGAAGGGATGATGCGTGTGTGTTCTGGGTGGGTGGAATAAGATTAGATGTCTGCTGCCTTGTAGACTCTTAAAAACAAAGCTTCTTTCTTAGTTTGTTCTTATCAAGGATTATTTCTCAAGGGTCCTTAAGTTGACTGTAAGGGTCATTATAGGTTCTTCAGATGGGTGTGTTGGTTTTTGGTTTCTTTAACACCATTAGAAGTTTTCTGAAGTCTAACTTTAAAAAGGTATTCTAGGCTGTTTGGCCAGGGTTTCTACCAAAATGGAACTAAACTGGAATGAGTGATTGAATAGTCAACATTTGCCACTGTAGTTTTACCTTGTCACAGACTTCTCTGAAACTGAAAGATGGGTTAATTGAGAGTTGTCTCAAGGATTTGATAGTTTTGTGGACAAGGCAAGGCTAATGTCGGAGACTTGAGAGGAAATGCCCTCTTCTCACATCCATGAGGAAGTGGCCTTGTGGCCAGCCTTGTGATGCATTAATCCCACAGACTGATGTAGACGTCGGTTTCCCCAAAATCTCATGGCTGCTCGCTTTTGTCAAGTGATATGCCCATTTTAACATCAAAATCGGGAAGTAAACATGTAATATGTTGAAGTATTTAGTTTTGAACTTTAAAGAGAGAAGCTCTGGTTATTCATACTGCCGTTTTATTAATTTGCTGAAGTAGTCAATGAAGAACATGCCATTAGCCCCGAAGACTAAGCGCTGGTCTCAATTGTGAGATAGCCAGTAGCTTTTGAACTAATATGAAACTCAAGTCAGGTTTTCTCTTTGTCCAGTCTGTCTCTCGAGAGGCCAGAGATTCCCATTGAGGGGTATTCATTTACACAGGGATTTAAAACCTTCTTCCTCTCATTATCCGCTCTCTGCTGCACCCCTGTCTCTCAGGAGCGCCTGTGCCATTAGTGATAAGACTGTGGAGCGGTAGCTTTTCCTGTCCTGAGCAGGAAGAGTCACTCTCTGTTCAGCCACTGACTTGTCCTGTATCCATCCTCTCATCCACTGGGAATATCACTGTACTCTTGAGGGCTGCCCTCGGATCATCCAGCTGTTGGCAACTGCCAGTCCATCTGGACCTCCACATGCTGCAAATTGATATCGCCCCTTTTATTGACCTATCAAAGATACATTCAGCTTATATGTTCATGGCGGGTTACTTTTAAATCTATAAAGTGGCTCCAAACTATTTATTTAGGAATACCTTCCATAAAATGTTCCCACTTCCTGACAGATACTGTATTCTGTAAACAGCAAAAAAGTATCTGACATACACATTAGCCAATCAGAAAACTCAGAGGCAGATAAGTTTGAGGGTGGGACTACCGGTTTGTGCAAACAATAATAAACGATGATTTTTAAGGTATTCTGTGTGAGTGCTGGTGGGTTGCTAAGTAGTGGCTAGAGTATTCTAAGTGTTTTTTTTTAGTTGTTGCTAAGGGGTTGTTTGGGTGTTTAGGATGGTTTATAGTGTGTTGCTAAGTGGTTGTCAGGGTGATGCGAGGTTGCTAAGCATTCTGGGTTGTTGTTCGGTTGTTGCTTAGGGGTTGTCAGGACATTGCTAAGTGATTGTCATGGTGTTAAGAGGTTGCCAGGCTTTCTGTGTTGTTAGGTTGTTGCTTAGGGGTTGTCAGGACATCAAGTGGTTTTTCAGGATGTTAAGATGTCGCTAGGGGTTCTGGGTTGTTGCGACATTGCTAAGTGGTTGTTAGGGCATTTCTGAGTGATGCTAAGCTCTTGATAAATGGTTACTTGGCTTTTCTGGATGTTTGCTAGGTGCTCTGTTTGGATACTAAGGTGTTGCGAAATATTTTCTGTGGTTTCCTGGGTGGTTACTTTGTTGTTTCAAATGGGTGGTAGGGTGTTCGGGGTTGCTAAGGCATTGTTAAGAGTTGCTAGGGTTTTCTAAGTGGTTGATGGAGTGTTGTTAAGCAGTTAGTAACTAGCTGTTCAGCTGTTTTAGACGTTTGCTTAAGTGTTCATGGAGGTTGCTAGAATGTTCTGGGTGGTTAAACAGTGTTTATGGGTGGTTGTTAAGGCATCGATAACTAGTTGCTATGAAGTTAAGAGTGGGTGCCATGTTTTCTAGTTGGATGCTTAAGTTTTGCCAAGTGGTTGGGTATTGCCAAGTGGTTGCTAGTGCATTTTTAAGTGGTTGCAAGGGTATTTCTATCTGGTGTTTTCTATGGTGTGATAAGTGGTTGTTAGAGTGTTTTTGGTGGCTTTAGGGTGTTGCTAAGTGGTTGCTAGGGGTTCTAGGTGGGTGTTGCTAATCTGTTTCCAGTGTATTCTTAAGTGGTCACTAGGGTGACTAGGGTTTCTAGAATGTTGCTAAGTGGTTGTTAGTGTGTTCTTAGTGGTTGCTAGGGGGTCTAGGTGGGTTTTACAGATGCTTGCTTTGGCAAGAGCACTAATTAATATGGTCAACCCTGGAAATGTGTGACAGGAAATCTGATCTCAAAGCAGCACTCAGCAACATGTTCTCCCAGAGGTCTGCGGTCAAGAGGGGTGAAGGGGTCGCCTCACTGCACATCCCTTCAGACAAAGATTGATCTTTAAACCTCTCCATTCCCAGACACGCCACATGTCCACACCATCAGAGTTAACAGCCCAGAAGATCCTGCCTGCATGATCCTATAAACAAATATTTGAAGAGTCTTGAAGAGGACTGATACTGTTTTCTTGCAATGTCAGATAGGATTTTATTTCATGAAGCCATTTATGTGGAATGGAAAGGCATCAGTAGGTGGCAGAGAAAAGTGTGTGACTTTTTAAGAGCGCTTGGAATCCATCAGCTGTAATCACTTACACAAGCTGCTTGAGACGTGGAAAAATATCTTCCATGCATGGCATGATAGTGCAGCTCCATACTGAGCAGGATATGAGAAAACTATTTTTGTCCTCAACAATTTTGGGATTATCCACATGAGTACTTTGTTTATAGAGTCGCAGCAAAGGTTCCTCTCAGATGTGGTCATGTGTTTGATGCCCTCCTCTGGTGACTTCAGTGTATTGAATAAATAGGAAGTGTCTATAATAAGTGGATGGAAAAGCCTCTTGCATGTGTTATGCTTTCAAACCACAAAATCAGACACTCCGTTTACATGAAATACGTGTCAAGTATGTGGTGGTTTGCCTTCGATTAGTTTCCTGTTGAGAATTAGGAGTATGTTTCCATTTTATTTTTCAGAATATATGGTCACCACAGGAAGTATATGCTAAATAATTATGTGTCGGCAGTGACCTGGTGACCTTTTGTGATGCATTAGAGTTGCATAGAGTTGTATATACATTGTATATCAATGTATTTATGTTATGTTATGTATGTATTTCTCTTAATTTCCCAAGATATCTAAACAAAACTTAACATGAATATCAAGTCAAGTATATTTATAGACCATTTTGCAAGACGTAAACAACACTGGTCCAGAAACACTTCCTGTTTCAGTTTGTAACCGTTTTCTTTATTACACATGTAAAGATGTTTGTTTAACTTTTTGATTCAGTTGTATAATTTCTGTTGGTTGTATTTTATCCCAGCTTTTATGTAGTGTTAAAAAACTGAAACAGGAAGTGCTTCTGGACCAGTGTTGTTTACATCTTGCAAAATGGTCTATATGCTTTTCACAAATATAGATTGCATCAAAGTAGCTTCAAAGTATCAATCAAAACATAATAACAATGTTCGTTTCTTAGAGGGAAAACATCCATGTTTGGTAGAGCTGATTAAGGGTATTACTAATTGGCGAATTAATATGAATGTGAATAATTTCTCATCAGATTCTTCTAACACCAAATGAGTCAATAAAGCCAAACCACTGTACTTGAGTTGTATACTTGATATGTTAAATTCTAAGGATATTTTGGGGAAGCATTTGAAACTATGTATCATCTAGATCTCAGAAGCAATTACGTTTCTCATAAGCACAAACAAGCTTGTCCAGTAAACATCTCGGTTGTCAACATCATCTCGCTCGCTATCTCTCAAGTAGAGGAGGTTATTATGTTGTGCGCTTCCTTATCAGTCGCTAAACAAATGTCTATTAAAGTAGGGGAAAACCTGCTGATGGCAGTCCCAACATTTCCTGGAAAAACACATAGAATGGCCAGTTATTAATTTTGTATTTCCAGTGAAGTCCTTACTGTAGCTGATTCATGTTTGCAGCTAAACATGCATTTGTTGCACCAACAGTTTTGTAACTTTCAAACACAGGTTTGTTTGGGGTTAATGAAAAAATTTGAATACTTTTTTATAAATACTAAACAAATGACATTTTTTTAATAGAACTGTGAGGACTTTTGCATCAGGGTCACTGGCTGGAAAATAAAGGAAGTGAACAAATTGAATGCTTTAGGTTTGGACCTCTAGACTATCACCTGCCTTCTTCTGGGCCACTAGTATTCATTTCTGACCTGTCCATGTGTTTAGCTGTTATTGTTTATCACTGATCTCTGTGTTGGAGGTCTACATTCATGCATTCCTGGATGTGACTCAGAGTATGACAGGAACTCTCTTGCCTTACTCATGCACTTCAAGGGTCTTCGGGGTTTCATCACTGTCTCGCACAAAAAAAAACGACTGAAACTGACGTGTAAAAGCCATCGAGGTTTCCATTGTGTCACATCTTGACCGCTGTTTTCCATGTTGGTCAATCTACATTCAACTGCACGTCTCTATTTCTTCTGCATCCTCATGTGTAAAGACATCATAAGAGTATTTTCATGTTGGAAAACTTTCAATACTGGACTGAAAGTACTCCCCTGACATACTTTTTTTAAACGTATGAAAAGCTTTCACATACCTGGTGGTAAATAGTTTTATTAGCTCCATATCTTCACTGTGGGGCGGAAACCTTTATATTTCATCTTTTATTTTCATATTTCATTATTTGTCACCATTTACGTCTATCTGTGAAATATTTCACCAATGAAAAGTTTTTAAAAGAGTTTGTGACTTATCGTCATAACTCCATTGGCTCCTTAAGCAGTCACAGTTTGGAACGTCCCACGTTTGTTTGAAATGCAAGGGTAAATAAAGAACTGGTTATTTAAATAAGTACAGCATTTTCTTTACTCAAGAAACACTATACATTTAAAGACTATGTGATATGTATTTTAAAGGGTTAGTTCACCCAAAAATGAAAATTAAGTCATTAATTACTCACCCCCATGCTGTTCCAACCCCGTAAGACCTTCGTTCGTCTTCGGAACACAAATAAAGATATTTTTGATTTAATCTGAGAGCTGTATCACTCTTCCGTTGGCTTCCTAAGGGACTGGCTCTTGACGGCCCATAGAGTCATTAAAGAAAATGTTTAAATGTTCCATGTGCCTACAGCGGCTCAATTATAAGTTTATCAAGTGACGAGACTACTTTTTGTGCGAAAAAAACATAAATAACGGCTTTATTTGACTATTCCATTACTTCCTTATTGGCGCATGCGCGAGAACTGAGACGAGGACGATCTCCTTCGACTTGTTACCGGCTGCTCACCGCTTAGGAGTATTACCGCCCCCTACCGTATAAGATGATGTGCTGATATAGCTGGAAGTGCAAAACTTTCTGTTTACAAGCAGAGGAAGATGCGCGCTGTACATACGCTTTTCAATTAGCGTATTTTCCGCACTACAAGGTGCACTTAAAAGCCTTTAATCTTCTCAAAAAACGACAGTGTGCCTTATTATCATCTTATATGGTAGGGGGCGGTAAAACTCCTAAGCGGTGAGCAGCCGGTAACAAGAAGTAGACGAAGGAGAACGTCCTCGTCTCAGTTCTCGCGCATGCGCCAATAAGGAAGTAATGGAATAGTCGAATAAAGCCGTTATTTATGTTTTTTCGCACAAAAAGTAGTCTCGTCGCTTGATAAACTTATAATTGAGCCGCTGTAGGCACATGGAACATTTAAACATTTTCTTTAATGACTTTATGGGCCATCAAGAGCCAGTCCCTTAGGAAGCCAATGGAAGAGTGATACAGCTCTCAGATTCAATCAAAAATATCTTTATTTGTGTTCCGAAGATGAACGAAGGTCTTACGGGGTTGGAACAGCATGGGGGTGAGTAATTAATGACTTCATTTTTGGGTGAACTAACCCTTTAAGAGTGGAGTAGAGTGTCTTAGCATTTGTCATCAAGTCAATTATCGATTATGCTTCTTGTTGGTATCGTCCGTTTACGTAATAAAAGCAGAATGTGACAGTTGGTCGATGCGGTATCTGTCCCGCCCCTCTTCCCTCCTGATTGGACGGCTGGATAAAAAGTGTCAGTTGTGCTGCGTTTTACCCTAAGGCAGTGTGTCCACCAAGGCGGTTTTCCACGTGCCTGGCATATGTTTTCAATTGTTTTTAATGGGAGCGCTGTGTTTTTTGAGCGTAACGAGGCGCTGAGCGTTTTTTTCACGCTGAAGCATCTGGTGTTTTTTACAGGTCGCCGAGGGTTGAAAAAAATTAAAACTTTGGATAAAACGCAGCGCTCGTCACTGTACTTTTTACCCAGCCGTCCAATCACAGTGGAGGAGGGGCGTGGCTAATACCACACCGACCAACTGTCACAACATTTTTTCTGTACAACGACATCAACCAGCAGAATAACCGAACAAAATGGATGAAAAATAAATTTTTATTATGAATCAAATTATCTGCAAAATCAAGTAAACTGTGCTAACACAGCCTAAGACTAGAATTACACAAGACTCGTCACTCGTATTGTTTTCAATAAGTCCCACCTTTTAAATAAGAGCCAATCACCGATTGGTAAATTCGTTGTGTCACTGCGGCCGTTATAAGCTCCGGTTCCCATAGAAACAGTCAGATGCGCTTCCACTGCGCATTAGCATTAGCTTGATCCAGCCTGAAAAATACTGTTTTCTGTCATGATTTGAGCGTTTAGAAACTAAATTTATGAGACAGTTGTTCAATTTCATTGGTGATTTCAAATATGATATTTAGTCGTAAGCTTGGCGAACAGTTCTGGAGAATTTTATGTTTCCCCATTCAAGAGACAGGAGCTGCACTTGTTGCCCGAGAGGCGTTTCAAAGATGGCCGCCGACTGAAATGACTGGTGAAATGAGTGAAGGGACTTTGGTTTTACCCAAAGTTGGACATTCTTCAACTCTCGACGACCAGTTAAAATGCAGAGCACTCATAGAAAAATAGATTCTATGAAAAATGGAAAAATAGAATAGAATAGAAAATAGAATAGAAAAATATGAAAAATAGATGCTCAGCACCTCGTTACACTCATGACATTTTACAAACACAGCGCTCCAATTGAAAACAATTAAAAAAATACGCAAGCCACTGGGAAAAAACACTTTAGAACCTCTAAGTTGATGAAAGTGTAACGTTACTGCCTCAGATGTGGTCGTTCTAATGACGGACAAAACACATAGCCTATATCCGACTCTATGTTCAAAATTTGCTGGTAAAAACTTGATTTTCTGTAAAATGTTAATAATATAATGTCACATCACATGCAAGTGTCTGCCCATTATGACATTAAATAAACTTACACTGACAACGTGTTTAATTATTTAAAATACAGTGTTTTCTTATTCCATTTCCTGAAAAGTAATATGTGCTGAAATTATAATACGTCAATATGCTCTCAGTTCTGTTTCACTCAACGGAAGTCAAATGTGTCACTTAACTTTTAAAATAAAAAATAAAGATTACAGTTAAAACACAAAGTTTTTACTGTCAGGGCCATCATAGAAAGCTGTTAAGTTGTAAAACACAGTTATTCTCTAATTAAAAATCATCTATATCCAGCAACAAATTCTGTTATACATTCCATTTATCCAAAGTGACTTACAAAGTGAAAGTGAATTTTTAATTTTTAGAGGGGGTAATATCAGTAACTGAAACTAAAACAATAAGAAAATGTGTTCATTACTTAAAATAAACTGAACTTTAATAATAATAATTGAAGCTGGCTGCTAAGGCAACATTTTCAAGCCATTTAGTACTAAAATAAACTAATGTCCTGGTTTCACATACAGGGCTTAAGGGTGACCTTTGGCTTTGACTGATCTTTTGTTGTTTGTTGAGCTTGACTAATGAATTCAAGCTTGGTGTTTTCCTGGGTGTGACAGATTTCAGTAGTGAAATACGACAGGGACGACTTCACACAGTCTAACCACTGAGAGGAACGGGTGAACGTTAGCGAGAGAGGACGAAGAGCGAAGACGAGTAGAGACACAGCCCGGGTTTATTTTTAGCACTGCTTTCCACCTCTTCCACCCACCTTTTCAGGATTGTTGTTGTTGAAAAAGGTGGGCCTGCTGTCGAATGATGCCAAATGTTGTCAGTGGCGGTACATCACGTCCACCTCAAAGCTTGCTGGGAATTACCCAGAGTCGGTTTGAGCTCTTTCGCCGTCCATATCGCTCTGCAAACTGAAATCTCATTACAGTTTCCACTCAGGAAATTCTGTGCCTCATACAACCATATGAATGTGTTTATGGTGGCAATTTTTTTCCATCATACTTGCTTTTATTTGACCAGTTTTATTAGGGCGAAAAGTGAATTATACCTGTGTCGTCTTTCAGTGTGTTTTCATATTCCAATGAATTATGGGCTCGTTTTGCTGTAAATCCAGTTACCACACTTTATTTAAGAAAATCACTGTCGTTTCCCTGAATTTGGTCTTTTTGTGGAGTTCCTCATTCTAACCTACTGTAGAGGTTCCTATATTTATATCGGTCTCAAAGCTTTCTGTAAATCTGTCTAGAGATGATTTTAGGGAATTAAAGAAGCTACATCAATGAAAGAAATAATACTTCTTTACTTCCTCAAGCAATTTCTGGCAGTTATAGAAATGTCCAGGGTTCAATAATGTTAAGTGCAAGTATTATTGAGTGTAAAGTCTTTTAGTTATAATGTCCAAAGTGAGTGTATTTCAACGTTGTTTGGTGCATTGATGCAATTCCCTAGACTTTCATTTTAAATCCATTACTATGATTTTTATTTTTATTTATTTATTTTACAATCTGATCAACCCAGCAAACAATCTTCATTGTAAAGAGCTATTTCTAACTGATTTAACCCATAAAAATGAGTGTTGTTGTAAACTAATGCAGATACAGGTGGGTTCAGTGATGTTTGTAATATTTGAAAAATATAACAATGTATGATATAAAAATATATCAAATATTAAAAACATACTATAATAAAAACTTCAACATTAAACTCAGTAGACAACATGTACTTCACAAGCTTGCCATTCGATCTAGATTCAATTTGATTTCGATTATTTTGTATCAGCTATACAGTACATGGCAATTTTTCTCACGGAAAAACATCTCTCAACTAATGCTGTTAACTAAAGGCTACATAGGAGTCTATAGCTTATTGAAGGTTAAAATGACTAATTAGTAGCTATTCAAACACTTGTAAAATAAAACAATTTGAAAAATATAATTCACGATTTTTTGAAATATAAACATTTAAATGGTGGCTGTCAACTTGACAGATTTAGCTATTCAAACATGCAACTAGGCTATATAAAGGACATTAACATTAATGGGCTATGTAAAATGGTGCATATATTTAGCAAAATGCTCCTCTCTAAAATTCATTTTTCTAGCTGACTAAAGGAGTTAATGGTCACTTATGGACACGTTTTTTTCTGAGCTGAATGTAATAATACGTGACTGTTTTAATGACGTCTTTACGCTTTTGAAACACAGATTGATTAGAGATGATACAGATTTCGGTACACAACTGTCTTTTAACATACCTTCAGATGTCCATGATTATTTGTTGCTGTAACGGGTATAAAAGCGGAGATGATCAAATCACGCGGAGATGTTAAACACATTAAACGGCGCCAAAACGATATTGATTTTTTTTTTTTTTTAAATTATTATTATTTCATAGTTAAATGGACAGAATTTGAAATCCCACCCACGTCTTTCAAAATAAAAGTCCCGTTGCAGAAAAAAAATGTCGTTTGACTGCAAACTCAAAGAAACACTGAGAAACACTGATTTAGACAACTTTACTGCTCAAGTTACACATTTTTGTGAAAAGTGTAATATAAGCACTTTAACAAAATTTGCTTTAATGCATTTTAAATAAGTTTTTAAAACCTCTGGAAGGACTTTCCCCTCAGACTTCCATTGTAGTGCATTATTGTGAGCATTTTGGTTGGACAGTTTGAGTGTATTCTTGAAAGCCCCTCGCACGTCCCCACTATGCTTTTTTTCCATGCTGTAATTGAGTAAAGACTGGTGTATTGATGTGCAGGGGGTCTCTGGGTGATCTTCTCATGTGAAACGGTTTCCAGCAGCAGTAACTGAACTCTCAGCACTGCACCGGTACGCTTTGAGCTGCCCACACTTACCCACATACCCCAAAACACTGGAAAGAGAGCATGGAAATACTTCATATGTCGCTCTTCTCACCTCATCTTCCTGCTGTTTTTTATGCATTGTGCATTATTGTTTATTTAAAGTGAGCGAGTAAGACTGTTACCCATCATTTCCAGCAGCAGAAACCCAGTGCAGTGACCTGTGCGTCACTGATAAGTGCATGTGTGTAAGTGTACACTACGTTGTGTAACTGTACTCATTAGCTTCAGTATTTGAGTTAAAGGATTATCATGTGATAACAGCTTGTTTGAGGATCATTAGGGGAGAAAAGCAGCCACACAGTGACATTCAAACTGTTTTAGCACTTTATTAAACCAGCAACAGTGTTCATTCATTTAACACATTTTAACACAATTAAAGAGCCCTTATCATGGATTTTTGAAAATGACTGTTCATATGGTGTGGAATATAGCTCTAAGGGAATGAAAATATCCTGCAAAGATTTACATCTGAAAGTGCACCGTATATAAAGTTATTGTCTTTCAAAAGTGAGAGTCGACTCTGAGTCTATGAAATGAATTGTTTTTGAAACGAGTCATTAGCTGGTTCGCCGTGACGTAGAGAGGTCATTGGCCGCGCCCAGTTACTGCGTGCGCAGACGGAAAGTCTACACATTCAAACACTTCATCATAGCATCATGTCGAGAAGACGCTGTGTTCTACAATGCAAAGATAGTTCAGCCTCTTTGTTTTCACTTACCAGGGACGAGCATGTGAAGAATCGGTGGTTAGAGTTCATATTTGCAACGATACCACAGCAATAGCCTGATTGTGTTTTCATCATTTTAATTACGAATCGTTCAAAACATAAATGAATTAAAATGTGGATTCGCAAGCGGTTGTTCCTGAAGGAGGGCTCAGTAACTTACTTACCCAGTGTATATGGATCAGCTTCCTCCTTCGAATCACAACCTGTAAGTATTATTAATAATTGTTGCTTTTATGGGTTTTGAACGTTTTTGTAGCTTCGGGGCGCGAGAAGGGAAGGCGCGATAATTATGTGTGTGCGTGCGCGTGTGTAAGTTACGCTCAGCGCAGCTTCTAGGTCTCCAATGTCAATTTTTTTTAAATATGTGAAATGTTTGTCGCTGTTATTGGAGTTGTCATAAAGAATAGAGCATCTTGTAGTACTGCAGTGCTTTATCAATATGTTTATGCGTTATGCTAACAAACAATAACTGAATGGGTCTGTCATCTGACCAATCACCGCCGATTAGCGTCACGCAAAGGAGTGGTTTGGAAAAATGAGTGGTTGTACGAATCATTTGGGAGTCGGTGAGCAAATCAGTTAAAAATAAATGCATATTATAAGACAAATAAAGTGTTTTTTAGCCTTGCATGCATGTTAAACTGTTTTTGGGAACTCCTAAAACAAAAATAGGAACATTTCAAATGCTATGATAGGGGCTCTTTAACACCATCTCACCATCGTGAATTGCATGTACAGTCACATATTAGTAATATGGATGGATGGATGGATGGATGGAGAGATTATTAGATAGATAGATTAGACATTTATTTTGAAGCTTTTAAAGGGTTATAGTTCATCAAAAATCTTTCTTTTTATTTTTTCATTGAACACAAAATTAGATAGTTAGAGTGATGTTCACGTTAAAATTCTGAAATCACTTAATCGATACGTGTTGAACACATGTAGAGTCAGGCTGCATTTTGTATTGTTGTTCACTGGAAATCTCATTCACATTTCCACTGTGATCACTATGAAGTGTCATTGTGAGGACAAGAGCAGAATGAAGATTATGATACGATATGGATTCGAAATGACACGAGAGTGAGGAAACGATGGCAGAAGTTTCATTTCAGTGTAAACTATCGCTTTAATAACTGAATCCAAGAGTTTAATTTTGATCGCCAGAACTAGTGAGATTTGAGCGGTTTTCATGTGAGTCACCGCGGCAGTCATTATGAATGAAAAGATTCCCCAACTCAGTGTTTAACCTTTACCACTTTTTTTTTCTTTTTGCAGGGCTTGCAAATACAAAGAAATAACGTCTTCAGGTTTCAATGCAACTGAAGAAAAACCAATAAAGCAGAACTCGTCCAATGTCCCGAAATCAGTCACAAATCCTCCAATTCAAAGAGCTTGAATCGCTTCCCAGATTCTTGGAATACTGCACCTCCCACGAGGCTTTTGTACAATTTTTAAACTCCTGACATGGGATTTTTAATTAGCGGCTGGAGGCCAGTCTCAGCCTGAAGCCAAAGTAAACTGTCAGACACAATGTGCTGTAGTTTGTGTTAGCTTTGCCTTGCTTTAGTCATGTATGAGTCACATTATCTGAAGTGTAACGCCACTCCACACCCCACCCTGAAATACTCCTCCCTAATAATCCCCATTCCCATCACACACACTCTCCTTTTCTCTCCACACCCTCTCTTTTCTCTTTTCCTTGCACTCTATCTCCTTTCCTTCAGTTCCATCTGTTTTTTCTCTGTGTTTTCAATGCCTCTCCCACTTGGAGCTCCCTGGCCCCATTGCCCTCTGTCTCTCAGGACTCTCTCTCCTTATCCAGCATTCCTCAAATTCCGTCCGGGTTCTTAAGGGACAGACCCTTCTGGCAAACCATAACACCCCACCTCTCTCTCTCTCTCTCTCTCTCTCTCTCTCTCTCTCTCTCTCTCTCTCTCTCTCTCTCTCTCTCTCTCTCTCTCTCTCTCTCTCTCTCTGACCCAATTCAATTTAGTATTCCTTATTGGCACGAGGAAAATGTAGCTCAAATATTAAAATAAAATAAATAGTATTTCATTTAAACTAATTAAAAATAAATTAATAAACAATAATAAAATAACCATTATTAAATTTATTTTTACGCCACATTACTTAATAGAAATAAATGTATTTAATTATGAATGTACGGCCTCTTCTCTCATATAAAAAACCATCACAATCTCTTACATCACACACACACCGCAAAAAAATGCATTGCCTTTTTTTCCCCATCACACATTATATTATTAACCATCATAAATTAGGTATCGGAAGCTTACGCCACCAGTATCCATCCTGTGAAAATTGTTTTGAAATCAGACATTTCTGTAAACCTTTTAGCCGGCTCCTCCCATGACCAGCTGTCATTACAAAACTGCACTTAGAATCTTAGAATCAAATCTTGTTCAAACCTGACAAAACGCATATCGTTGGAAAGGTCTGAGAGTCGAGGTTCCATATTTGGAATATTCACTGCAGTGATATTGTGAGATCAATCTATTATTTTGTAAAAGGAGAATACCTAAAAAAAAGAAGAAAACCAGTGTTGTCACACGGCTTCTATTTTTGGTTGAGTGCCTAAACAAAATCTAATTTTTTTTTGTGATATCACTTTCAAATGTGGAACACAAAAGATTTAGTCAAATATGTATTTTGTACATAGGCTTTACATACATTGAAACTTTTTACACTTTAATTTTTAGGTCTATATTCCAAAGTATTCATGATTTGCAGCCATTTAAAGTCCTCCTGTCCATTAAAACTCATCTTTAATCACCAAAATGAAAAAAAAAAAATCATCATGCCCTAAAATAGCTTGAATGTAACTGGACACCCTTGCCTCATTTAATATATGCGGTTCTATGAATATGCAAATGAGCCCCGCCTCCACTCACTCACTGAGTCAGGACTCAGTTTAACGTCTCATCTGAAGGCGGTATATCCCCGTCACTATACTGGGGCGTTAAGACCCACACAGACCACAGGGTGAGCGCCCCCTACTGGCTTCACTTACACCTCTTCCAGCAGACACCTGGTTTCCCATCCAGGTAGTGACCAGGCTCAGCCTTGCTTAATTCAGTGACCAACCAGTGTTGGGCTTTATTTAGCATTCATGTAAACACAATGTTTGGATTCATCAGTCTTAATGAATTCATTCTGTTTGAAACAAACTGTGTCCATGTAAATGTATGGCTATAGTTGCTACAAACTGCATATTTTCTAAAACAGTAAAGTAATAAAGTAGGGTTCGGGTTTGAGGGTTTAGGGTTCCCTTTCCCAGGGAATGCAGACCTGACAAAATGTGTACCTTGTATGCAATTAAAGGGATAGTTCACCCAAAAATGAAAATTCTGTCAGTATTTACTCACCCTTATGTTGTTCCAACCCCGTAAGACGTTAGTTCATCTTCGGAACACGAATTAAGATATTTTTGATGAAATCTGAGAGCTGGATCACTCCTGCATACTAGTCCATAGGCTTCTTGAGGGATTGAAACTTGCCGTCCTCGAAAAGTTATTAAAGACATCGTTAAAATAGTCCAAGTGACTACAGTGGCTCAATCTTAACTTTATCAAGCGACGAGAACACTTTTTGTGCGCGAAAACAAACAAAAATAACGACTTTATTTCAACTATTCACTTCCTTCTCTATGAGCCTCTAGTCAGTTAACGTAGTGTGATAGCGTAGAGCTACGCTTACTATTGGCCGACGCTGGTCATGTGTGTGATGCGTGTGACGTACAATAACAGAAGCTTACGGTATTAAACTAGTAACCTGACTCGAGGCAGAGAGAGAAGTAAAGGAATAGTTGAAATAAAGTCGTTATTTTTGTTGTTTTTTGCCCACAAAAAGTTTTCTCGTCATTTGATAAACTTAAGATTGAGCCACTGAAGTCACTTGGACTATTTTAACGAAGTCTTTAATAACTTTTCGAGCCCAGCAAGTTTCAATCCCTCAAGAAGCCTATGGACTAGTATGCAGGAGTGATCCAGCTCTCAGATTTCATCAAAAATATCTTCATTTGTGTTCTGAAGATAAACGTAGGTCTTACGGGGTTGGAACAACGTGAGTAAATACTGACAGAATTTATATTTCTGGGTGAACTATCCCTTTAAGTCATTTATGATAAAAGTGTCTGCCAAATTCATAAATGTAAATATTCATCAGTATCAGCATATTGGGCTGATGTTACTCAGGCATTAAAGGGTAAAGGGAGGTTGAGAGTTGAACAGAGCCATCGTAACTGCTGACATTTCCACACAACATACTCCGGTCCTGTGCATGACTATTTTACTGTCTATCCAAATGCCACAGAGAATCCGATTAAAGCTTATCAATGGCTGCTATTATAATGCAACCCATCCCAATCAAACCTGCCACATTAGCAGAGGAACACTGCCATGCTTTCATTGAATGTGTGTGTGTGTGTGTGGTTATTTTAGAGGAAGGTAGTGCAGCTGAAATTGAAAGAGCACATTGAGGCCAGAGATGTAATCAAATCTGGTTGATTCATATGACTAGTTTGCTGGCATTCCCAGCCATCAGTTTCCCAAATACTGTGTTGTCTCAGAAATAGAAAGAGAAAGAATGAAAAAGAAAGGAAGAATACGGTTTCCGTATGAAGCAAGCGGAACAAACCTCCCAGCAAACAAATTTAGGTTCTGGGAACGTTAGTTTTTGGTTCCCAGAACGTTCCTAGAACTTTCCCTTAAGGTTAAGGGATCGTTCCCGGGACATTCTCCTTACGTTATAAAAATGGAACCTAAAAATAAACTACATGGAACGTTCCTATAACGTTCTTGTTTGGTTTCCAAAAAAAAACAAAAAAAAAAAACCTCATGGGACCATTTCGGGAACGTTCTGTGTTTGCTGTTCTCTTGGATCTCCAAAATTTAATAATTATGACAGTGTGGAGCTGGGGTTATTATTATTATTTTTTACTTTGACCTTTCTATATGAAATATTTTCAATTTAAGAAAATATTAATGAGATTTTGAGAAAATATGAGTGTTGCTTGTTCATGCAGCACCATCATGATGCTATGCTCTTATTAAGCAGTTCTGAATGGTTGTTATGTTGCAATGCCATTGCTAGGATATTCTGGGAGGTTAATGGTTGCTGCAGCCATTAAACTGGTCCCAGTGATTGTTAGCCCATGCTATACTGTTTCTAGGGTGTACTGGGTGATTGCCATGGTGTTGCTACAGTATATATAGTCAGATATGCATTCCAAGTGATTGTTAGCACAGTGCTATATGATTCTTAGGGTGTTCTGGGTGGTTGCCAGGGTGTTGCTATATACAGTAAAGAGCATTATAAATTATTATTAGTACAATGCTATATAGTTCTTAGGTTGCTAGGGAGTTTCTATGCAGTCATCAAGGCATTCCAAGTGAATGTTAACATGTTGCTATACAGTTCCTAGAGTTTCTGGCCGGTTGCCAGGGCGTTGCTATATACAGATAAGCATTCCATGTGATTGTTAGCACAGTGCTATTTGGTTCTTAGAGTGTTCTGGGTGGTTGCCAGGGTGTTGCTATATACAGTTAAGAGCATTATAAATTATTATTAGTACAATGCTATATAGTTCTTAGGTTGCTAGGGAGTTTCTATGCAGTCATCAAGGCATTCCAAGTGAATGTTAACATGTTGCTATACAGTTCCTAGAGTTTCTGGCCGGTTGCCAGGGCGTTGCTATATACAGATAAGCATTCCATGTGATTGTTAGCACAGTGCTATTTGGTTCTTAGAGTGTTCTGGGTGGTTGCCAGGGTGTTGCTATATACAGTAAAGAGCATTATAAATTATTATTAGTACAATGCTATATAGTTCTTAGGTTGCTAGGGAGTTTCTATGCAGTCATCAAGGCATTCCAAGTGAATGTTAACATGTTGCTATACAGTTCCTAGAGTTTCTGGCCGGTTGCCAGGGCGTTGCTATATACAGATAAGCATTCCATATGATTGTTAGCACAGTGCTATTTGGTTCTTAGAGTGTTCTGGGTGGTTGCCAGGGTGTTGCTATATACAGTAAAGAGCATTATAAATTATTATTAGTACAATGCTATATAGTTCTTAGGTTGCTAGGGAGTTTCTATGCAGTCATCAAGGCATTCCAAGTGAATGTTAACATGTTGCTATACAGTTCCTAGAGTTTCTGGCCGGTTGCCAGGGCGTTGCTATATACAGATAAGCATTCCATGTGATTGTTAGCACAGTGCTATTTGGTTCTTAGAGTGTTCTGGGTGGTTGCCAGGGTGTTGCTATATACAGTTAAGAGCATTATAAATTATTATTAGTACAATGCTATATAGTTCTTAGGTTGCTAGGAAGTTTCTATGCAGTCATCAAGGCATTCCAAGTGAATGTTAACATGTTGCTATACAGTTCCTAGAGTTTCTGGCCGGTTGCCAGGGCGTTGCTATATACAGATAAGCATTCCATATGATTGTTAGCACAGTGCTATTTGGTTCTTAGAGTGTTCTGGGTGGTTGCCAGGGTGTTGCTATATACAGTAAAGAGCATTATAAATTATTATTAGTACAATGCTATATAGTTCTTAGGTTGCTAGGGAGTTTCTATGCAGTCATCAAGGCATTCCAAGTGAATGTTAACATGTTGCTATACAGTTCCTAGAGTTTCTGGCCGGTTGCCAGGGCGTTGCTATATACAGATAAGCATTCCATGTGATTGTTAGCACAGTGCTATTTGGTTCTTAGAGTGTTCTGGGTGGTTGCCAGGGTGTTGCTATACCGTCAGTAAAGCATTCCAAATAATTGTTACCACATTCCTATGCAGTTCCTAGACTGCTCTGGGTGCTCTTGTCATAATTTCACTGGATGACAGATCACTAAGAAGAGTCTAGTCTGTGTTAATGTGGTTTTCTCACCTGACGGGACAGCCATGGAAATCAGGGAAACTCAACAGGCAGAGAGGAACTGAATCAAATTGCCTGAAATCAAATCACTTTATGTTTTTTCTTCACTAAAATGTTTTTCTCTCCAAGATGTAAACCACGAGCACGGCATCCCGTGTGAATTTGGACTGACATATTTATGGTCGGATGTTTTTTTTCCCTTCATTATTCGGCTGAAGGGACACACCATGTTCATGATTAACTACGGTGTTGGCCTGTTGGAGAGGATCTCATTAGTGTAAAACATGTTTAACTTTGTGTTTGTCCGCGAGAGGATTGAGAAAAGGGAATAATGTCTTCGAAACTATTAAGACTGTTGTATGTTTTCAACATTGATAATAATCAGAAGTGTTTCTTGAGCATCAAATCATCATATTAGAATCATTTCTGAAGGATCATGAGACACTGAATCCTAGAGAAATGATGCTGAAAATACAGATTTGATTACAGGAATAAAGTACAATTTACAATATATTACAATAGAAAACAGTTCTTTAAAATTCTAATAATATTTCACAATTTTTCGATTTGATCAAATTAAAGCAGCCTTGGTGAGCAGAAGAGACAAAAGACAAACTAAACACTTAAACTTTAAAATGGTAATGTATATTACAAACCTTTCCCTGCTTATTAAAGAAACAGTTTTATTTCTGTCATCATTTACTCCCCCTCCAAACTCGAGTAAGCATAAACATGAGTTATTAGTCAGAACCCACACATTTTGATTTCTCATGCATAAAGAAAGGAGTGCTAGTGAACACCTGAGTCTATTCCGTGGAAGTGTGTGACTGAGGCTAAACACTTCCTGTATAACGAACACATTCTCTCTTTATCTTTCGCTAACTGGTATTTAACGAAAGAACCCCTGATGTCGATCATACGTGTAACAAACAAGAGTGTGTTTAAATCATTTATTGTACACGATTGCAACGATGAATGTGCATGCATGTTTAGCTTAAAGGAGTAGTTTGCTTTTGAAAAAACTTAGATGTCCATGTCATTCTTTGTTCAGTCGAAAAGAAATGAAGGTTTTTGATGAAAACATTCCAGGATTTTCTCCATATAATGGACTTCAATGGGAACCAAACGGTTCAAGATCCAAAAGACAGTTTCATTACAAACTGCAAACTGTTCAAACTAAGGGCTTTAAATGATTCCAGATGATGAATAAGGGTCTTATCAAGTGAAACGATCGCTCATTTAAAAAAGAAATAAAGTTTGTTTTATAAGCTCAAATGCTCGCCTTGCTCTGTTCTTTGATGAGTGTTCGTGTCTCTCCTGTTCGAACTCGTTCATCAAAATGAACAAATCTTTTTCCGAGTCTTTTGGTTTATTCAACAAACCAAAGGAACGAATTGACTTCAAATGAGTTCAAACAGGAGAGTCACAAAAGTGCGTCACAGAACAGAGCAAGGCGAGCATTTGAGCTCATAAAACTTAAACTTTGTTATTTATTATTTAAACGAGCGATCGTTTCACTTGATAAGACCCTTAGTCATCGTCTGGAATCGTTTAAAGCCCTTTGAACAATTTGCAGTTTGCACTGAAACTGTCTTTTGGACCTTGAACCGTTTGGTTACCATTGAGGTCCATTGTATGGAGAAAATGCTGGAACGTTTTCATCGAAAACCTTAATTTCTTTTCGACTGAAGAAAGAAAGACATGGACATCTTGGATGACATGGGGGTGAGTAAATTATCAGCAAAAGTTTTTTGAAAAGTGAACTACTCCTTTAAGTCTGAGACAACCCTAAAATAGTTTTTCTATTTTAATAGCACATTGGGCTTTATGCACAGCTGCACTACTTCCTGAACTTAAGCCAGCTCCTTGTTTCCTGTCTGCCATTATTGGCCAAATTGATTAATTCAGGTGTGTCTGACTATTGTTGCCGTGACTACTGAGGTCAAGCACACCTGAATTCCGGTACACCGATTCCGGTACACTGAACACCGATAATTCCGGTAAAACACCTTGAGTCTATTTTGTAGTTTGTTTTGAATGAAATAGAGTGGTGGACTTAGAAATTTTGACAACTGTCTCGACTTTTTGACTATTTTAGAATCGCCTGTGACAGCGATAGACTGGCTGTCTATGGGCATGCACAAACATGTCCTTAAAACAACCCTTAACGTTCATTTTCAAAACTGTGCAACTCACCGAGTGGTTGGTGGTGTTCTTTGATGATTAAAAACAAATATATCGGCGCAAATGTATGCTTTCAATCTGTGTTGTTTGCTATAGTGGAACTATTTTTTCAGATACCTCACAACCGTGTATAAAATTACGCTCAATATTTGAGTCTGAAGCGTTAGCACACTCCCGACCACTTGATGGCGACAACCAGGACGCTGTACGGAACACGGTGTCTAGCGCACCGTAAAAAAAGTCACAGACGAATATGGCAAGACGGAGAACCGAGAAAAAAGACTACAACCAAATATAAACAGACCCCTTTCCTTTTCCGGTAGCTAGCGCAGTAGGGACTTTAAGCACCAGCTGCTGATAGAACGGCGACGGCAGCCTGAAATAAACAGTTAACTGCCGTAGTTAAAGAGCGCAAAAATCACTAAGCAACAGTAAAGAGGACGGCATAGGGAATAATTTAATCATCAGACAAAATACAAAAAGAAAGTGGTTTTAAAAAGAAAGAGAAGGGTTGATTTTAGCACTTAATGATATACAGAAACGATTTCAATGCCACATAACCTAAAACATAACATTAACTGTCTTAATCTGTCACGTAGTAACGACTACAGCAAATCAGCTGTTCTCCCGTAGTAGACGGTTACAGTAGAACGTCAAGAAGTAGCAGTTAATGTCGCGCATGCGCAATAGAACGCCAGAATGCCGTTGCCGTTCCACCAGAGGCTGTTGCTTAAAGTCCCTCGGGGACTTGAAATCATTGAAATCGTTTCTGTATATCATTAAGTGCTAAAATCAACCCTTCTCTTTCTTTTTAAAACCACTTTCTTTTTGTATTTTGTCTGATGATTAAATTATTCCCTATGCCGTCCTCTTTACTGTTGCTTAGTGATTTTTGCGCTCTTTAACTACGGCAGTTAACTGTTTATTTCCGGCTGCCGTCGCCGTTCTATCAGCAGCTGTTGCTTAAAGTCCCTATTATTATTCAACGAGCACGGAGTCCTCCAGCAGGCATCAATGCGATTTTAAAAAATGACAAATAAAACACGACAGAAACGGTATTTCGCTACGCTACTTGTTTCGGAACATCAACGAACACCACCAACCACTCGGTGAGTTGCACAGTTTTGAAAATGAACTTAAGGGTTGTTTTAAGGACATTTTTTTTGTGCATGCCCATAGAAAGCCAGTCTAAAGCTGTCACAGGCGATTCTAAAAAAGTCAAAAAGTCGAGACAGGACCTATTGTAAAAATGTTTTAAGTCCACCACTCTATTTCATTCAAAACAAACTACAAAATAGACTCAAGGTGTTAAATACCGGAATTATCCATTAATCAATTTGGCCAATAATGGCAGACAGGAAACAAGGAGCTGGTTGAAGTTCAGGAAGTAGTGCAGCTGTGCATAAAGCCCATTATTTATAACAAACACTCCAAATGCAGTTTTTTGGTTCCCCTAAAACCCTTCCAGAGAACAATTTTTAAAAGAACCTTTTTTTTCTTAGTCGTAAAAATGTAAAAAAAAAAACAAAAACAAAAAAAAAAACATATTTTCCACTATAAAGGACCTTATTGTAGAATGGAACGTGGATGTGAAAGGTTCTTCATGAAAGCATCAGCCAATTTATTTTTAAGAGTATTTGCCCGTTTCTGCTTTCAGATATAACAGAATATGATTGTTTGATCAGTATGTCTGTTCCATTGTGTTCTGTTCCTATTTGTTCCCTCGTTTCTTTACATGGATTCTGATGAGTTACGCACCTGTTTTTGCTCCAGTTTATTCGCTCACTCTGGCTGAACTCAAAATCGTCCTCTATACTTAAATAGGTCATTATTTAATGGGACAGACATTTTTAGTTGCGTCGACGTTATCAAGTGCACTCATTCAATCCCACAATGCACCGCAATAAGGACTTGTCCGAATTCGTTCACTCGTTTTCGTTCACTCCTTCGAGTGAACAGTGGGCTAACATAGGGGATAGTGAACGAGGATTTAGGGGCCCATTTCGGATTCAGCCTCCGCGTATTAAAAAGTGATCTCCTGTGTGATACGTTTTTCACTTATTCATTAAATACTGTTGACATCTCCTTCGTCATCAGCTTTAGGCTACATGCTTGGTAGGCTACACTCTTTTAAAAATAAATGTTCGAAATGGTTTTTTTTTTTTTTTGGGGCAGCAATTCCATAGAAGAACCATTGTTGCTTCCCCAAATAACCTGTTCTTAAATTAACCATTTCTTAGTGTGAAGAATATTTTTTAAAAGAACAGAATGGCAAGGATATGGAGGTTTGTTCTTCATGGAACCATCCAGTGAAGAAACTTTTATTCTTAAGTGTGTAGATGCTAAAAGACTAAATATGCTAAAATTCAAGTGTTTGTGATGCTTTGATATGCGTATGTGTGTGTGTGTGTGTGTGTGTGTGTGTGTTGTCTGTTCCCCTACTGAGCTGCTTCACTGTCAGATCATGGTCTTGTTATTTTCAGCTTCTGCCGGATATGATTCAGACTGAAGGACTGTGTAATTATAACACACACACACACACACACAGAGAGAGAGAGAGAGAGAGAGAGAGAGAGAGGGGGGGGGGGGGGGGGGGATAAGGGTTTCTGGTAAGACTGTTGGGATCCCCCGGTTGGAGGAGCATTAGGTGCAGCATAACACTGCTTTGTTTCATTACATTTTAGCAGTGTGTGTGTGTGTGTGTGTGTAGGGTATATTTGCTTCCTCTGCCCTAGAAATTATTTTAGTAAGTAGCCTATTTATATAGCATCGAGATTATTATCACTTACTTGTAAACTTGCATGTTATGCTCATTCTGTGTTTGTACCGTGTTTAACAAACTGAACATTTTTAAATATTTAAATATTCTTCATACTGTAGCTGACGGCATGATCATAATAAAAGCATGCCGTCCCAAAAAAGTGTTTTATATAATGAGCAAACATGCAGTGACGAGAAGTGAGCGAGTGTGCCTCAGAGGAAGCCAGAAAGCCACCGGAGGAGAGTCGGCTGTGTGTCCTGCTTTCTGAGAAACGGGTCAGGTGGTGGTTTCAACAGCGCGTGTGCGGCGCGTGAATGCTGCTGACCGGCTCTCTTTTACCGAGGAAGGAAGGAAGACATGCATTGAAAGTACACACAAATGCAGATACTGTACATTCACACTGTAAGGATGTCCTGCTGCCATATATGCACTGAATGCTATCTTTGGTGAAGATCGCTAAAGTTTTCATTAATTGTAAAGGGGATTTTAAGCTCGCATTGACCTGAATTATGAACAGATGCCATATTAAACTTGAGTTAAAACAATTTTAGTGAACGCGTAAAAATGAAATATCTGAAGAATGCAATGAATATATTCACTCAATTTACAAATTGCATGAATGAATTGTATTGGATGAATATATATCAAGAAAGCACAAACGCAAAACATTTCACAAAAATAAGTTTTGATGAGTTTTTAAAAAAGTAAACATTATGATAGTGACTTTTTTTGTATGGTTATTTATATAGATGTTTATATGCTGCGCCTGTGTAAACTTGAGGGAACAACATATATATTGTTTATATATTAATACACACATTAATGCTTTTGACGCACGTCTATTTAATGAAAACACAGTAAAAACAGCAATATTATGGAATGTTATGTCAATTTAAAGTTTTGTATTGTGATATATTTTTACATTTAATAAAAAAAAAATGCTCCTGTGATCAAAGCTTAATTTTCAGCATCATTAGGCTACTGCAGTCTTCAGTGTCACATGATCCTTTAGAAATCATTCTAATATGCAGATGTAATGCATAAATATGATAATTTGATAACTTTTTATGATAATTTTTAATTGGTGCTCAGTTATCCTATTAATAATGTTTTTTGTTTTTTTTTGGACCGGTATATTATTAGGCTATTATAATATATATATATTTTTTTGTTGTTAATTTATATCGAGATTCCACACCAGCACCTGCTATACTGAAATATGCCGTATAGTTCCAGGACTGTGAAGTAGCTACTCTAGAGTGCAGTGTGGATGTGGCTTACAGCCTCAGCCAATCAAATCACAGAGAAGGAAACAATGCGAGAATGCAGGCGTGAGACGTCACACGCTATTTTTGGAGAGCTCCGCCCACATTTCTATTTTCGTCCGCCTCGGGGGCGGGGCTTACCGACAGATACTTGTAATAACTCACTTTCTCCCTCTCGTACCACTGCCGAACATCGCGGCTGCTCTTTTTAATGGATGTCAGACTACTAACTGAGGATTAACACAAGCTTTAACAGGGGAAGCATTTGGACTTAAAACCAGGCGTAAAGACTTGTGCAACAAAGAACAAGGAGTTTGAAACAAGGGAATAACGACCTGTTGCATGATTTTATCTTTCACATAAGGTAGGCTACAGGCTGTCTTTCATATTATAAACGCGTCCTGTTTTGCTTTAGTCTTTATAAGGAAGTCAGTTTGCTTGGCATTTTCAGTGTGCCTTGTGAAAGCTTTGCATTGTGATCTGTCAATCTATTTTGCGTATTTGTTTATTTATTGAGTATTGTCATTTAATTCGTTATTTTTGTTGTCAAGCATGGCTTTCAAAAGACATAGGCATTAGGCTGATACAAATGATGTGGGTATATGCGCATTACGTCGGTGAAATTGAAGCATAAGGAATAAGTTTAGAAACAAAGTGGAAATGAAACCCAAACACACTAGCAAAGAAACAAATGAAGTCCTCTGTCTGAAATAGCCCGCGTGAGAAGCTGTGTAGTTCTCTATGCTGACTCAAGTCTGAAAATGCATCTTCAACTTAAAAAACGTTCAGTTTGCCTGCAATTTCTTTCAAAATCTTAAGCAACTGACTGTTTAGCGGTTGCAGTGATGGTGAAAACTGTCTAGGTAAGCAGGCACTCACTGTTTGAGTCACAGCTTTATCACACAGCCTTGTGTTTTTAAATTAATTCATTTTTAAGTTCTTTTTTCAGTCAGTGGTTGCTATTACTAATTCACCAGTTGGTCTTGTGTCTGTATTCTATTTTGACTGAAATGCTTACCGTGGTAAAGGTGTGCACAGCAGAAAATGAAAGATCTCACAAACATCTCCACTTCTTCTCATTCCACAGATGGAAGTTGTGCGGCAGGACTGATCGTCGAGCCAGATCAACGGGACATTCGCTATTGGGGAGTGGCAGGTATGTTGATGTTCTCTTCATTTCAGAGAAGTTTCAACTGTGAGGAACCTTCTCGAGAAGACTGACATTCCCGTGTTCGCCTGTATGAATAAGCCATACAAACAGAATCTATTTCCTTCATGGATATTCATGGAGTTACACGCAGACAGTTACACGTGGTGTCGGCCCAGATCCGGGCCACATCTGGGCTATGCGTGGAATCCACATGTACCAGATGTGGCCCGGATCTGGGCCGACACTATGTTGCTGTACAGACCCCAGAAGTATTAAAATGTTTGAATGTTATTGTATTGAATAACAAAATGGCTAAGTGGCACCTGCAAGGAAACGCTGCAGGTTTTCTCAGAAGAAACTTTGTGTTTGTGCGTAATTCTAACCAATAGGGTGATTTCTGGTGTTTGAATGACGTCAGTAAGTTCACACAGGTGTGCTATAGCCGAGTAGCTACACACACACTATCAATATGTTTCACGTTTGACATCCACAAAGTGTGCATGTTCCTTTTGTCATCATTTTTATCAGTCCTTTACTTTTTGGATACACTTTACAGTTGAAAAGTGAGGATGTATAAAATCTGATTACAATTGACAGTAAAAAAAAATGATATTTCATGCAAATGCTGTTCTTTTGACCTTTTCAAAGAATCCTGAAATAATAATTAGTAGCCTAATGTTTCTTGACCATCAAAGCATTTTAGAATTATTTCTGAAGGATCATGTGACACTGAAGACTGGAGTTATGATGCTGAAAATTCGGCTTTGATCACATGAATACATGTCATTTTAATATATATATCACTTAGATCACAGAAAACACTTCTTTTAATTCGTAATATTACTGTTTATACTGTATTTTTGGTCAAATAAATGCAGTCTTGGTGAGTATAAGAGACCTCTTGCAAAAACATTAAACAGACCCCAAACTTTTGAATGGTAGTGTAGCCTATAATAATAATCAGATAGTCAGATGCTAAATGCTTTTCATAACCTTACTAATCATAAACATAAAGTTGAAGTTCAAAATTAACCTGTTATTTTAACTCGGACCCCCATGAAGACAGTAAAGTAAATCTCAACTGAACATGAGAATGAATTATTAATTCATGCCAATGACTGAGACATTTAAACCAACACACTGATATCTCCAACTAATAAATAATGAAATAAATTGATCACGTTCACTGAACGGATTTACCATTATGTCATATTGTTACAATCACTATCTTAAATCTATAACTAGTTGTGACTCAGCGGATGGTTGTGTAAACAAACATAAATGCTCTATGCACTTGATATTGCTGGGCGTCAGAGACTGCTTGCAGCGCTAGAGTCCTGTAGCGCGCGCTCGGCTCGAGTTGCGCGCGCCACAGCGGGCCGAGCGCTTGCGGGGGAAAACAACACGATGAGGTCATGGCCGGCGGCGCGGGGGTAAAGTTTCAGGGATCCGACACCGCTCATGCTCTTTTGTTCATGTGTAACCGGGCCCCACGGAGCCGCTCGTGAAGCCCGCAGAACGCTCTGTTGTAGAAGTGCCGGGCTTTTTGTCTTTCTCTCCATTTATGTCGTTCGTGAGACCCGATATAGTTTCGTCATAGTTTATGTTACAGATGATTTTGGGGAATGCGACTGAGCTAGTGTGCCTCACATTGCGTTCGGTAACCACAGTTTGTGTAAACTACCTCAGAGTGAATTCCTCTCGAGCGGTTTTTGAAGACATCAGTGGTTTTGACATGTACATACAACTTCCCCAAAAGATTTAGTGCATCTTAATGCCTTTGACATTCTCTCACAGTCATGTAATAACCATACAACATAATGCTGCATACACTTAAAGCACTAAACCAGCATCATATGTGTTGGTCACTTGTGTTTATTGAATTTTAACTGCTGGTTGAAGGAGTAGTTTTTGGTTTTGATGAAAACATTCCAGGATTTTTCTCCATATAATGGACTTCAGTGAGAACCAAACGGTTTAAGGTCCAAAAGACACTTTCAGTGCAAACTGTTCAAAGGGCTTTTAACGATTCCAGACAATGTATAAGGGTCTTATCAAGTGAAACGATCGCTTATTTAATAAAAAAAAAAAAAAAAGTTTAAGTTTTATAAGCTCAAATGGTCGCCTTGCTCAGTTCTGTGATGCGCGCCACAGCGCTTGCGTGACTCTCCCGTGACTCTCCTGTTTGAATTCGTGTAACAAAAGGAACAAATCTTTTTTCGTGTCATTTGGTTCATTGAACGAACGAAATTGACTCGGGAAAAGGTTCGTTCATTTTGATAAACGAGTTCGAACAGGAGAGTCACGAACGCTCATTACAGAACAGAGCGAGCATTTGAGCTTATAAACCTAAACTTTTTTTTTTTTTTTATTAAATAAGCCATCGTTTCACTTGATAAGACCCTTATTCATCGTCTGGAATCGTTTAAAGCCCTTTCAACAGTTTGCAGTTTGCACTGAAAGAGTCTTTTGGACCTTGAACCGTTTGGTTCCCATTGAAGTCCATTATATGGAGAAAAATCCTGGAATGTTTTCATCAAAAACCTTCATTTCTTTTCGACTGAAGAAAGAAAGACGTGGACATCTTGGATGACATGGGGGTGAGTAAATTATCAGCAAAAGTTTTTTTTTGAAAAGTGAACTACTCCTTTAACAAATACAACCTTTGATTTTAATAATGTAAATAGTTAACTATTAATAAATGCGGAAGTAGAAGTATTGTTGTCTTAGTTCATGTTAACTAATGTAGTTAACAAATGTAAACTAATAAACCTGATTGTAAAGTGTTACCAAAATGATGATCAAGTTATAACAACATATCATATGTTTTGCATTGCTTTAACTCGACAAAATAAGTTCATAAACTTTTTAAAAAAAAAAATTAAGTCAGTTTAATGAAATTTAAGTTGAAATTATTTAAACAATCCAAGTTGGTTGTATTTAAATTTTAGTTTTGTTGACTAAATCCTCCTGACCAACAAAAATCACTGTCAGGTATAACTATCTCCTAGGGTAACAACTGCATGTTTGAAAACCTTTTTTTTTTTTTACAGTGTACAATTGTGATTTTTTTTTTCAAGTTCATTGAAGTGGATTTACCTGTGGGGCAACATAAATGGACAGGGTTATGAGTTAGCCGACAGGAGTGATGGCAAGATGTTCATTGTGAGGTGTTTTTTGCATCCCTCCCCCGTGAGGGGCAGAGGGACAGGAGAGTCGAGCTGACAATAGCGAGATTGTTTTTCAGGGAGCTGCAGTAAAGATCACATTTCCTGTTACTGGCTGAAAGCGGGGTCAGCTGACACCAGCCTCCTTCACCGCTGCGGCTGTCATCACCGCTCAGACGAGGGGAAAAAAGACACTAACAGCTTCAAGGCACAAGTTAACTCTTAACATGTACAGATATCACTCACACGGCCAGGGTCCAGGCGAAAGCTGTGTTATAGTGGTGCTGACATTGAACCGATGTGATGCATCGAGGAGCAAGGTTGCAAATCTGAGCCCTTTGTGATTCATCCAGGATGTCACAGCGCCGGCTTCTGAAACATCTTTGATTTTTAGTGTGATTTTTTTTCAGTTCTTCTACTCTTACCGTGGACTATCTACTCACCAATATCAAATAGTTGAAGGTTGTTGTGTTGTTTCCCAATTGCTGGTGTAGACAACATAGTGTCGGCCCAGATCCGGGCCACATGTGGATTTCAGCCGTACCAGATCTGGACCGACTCTATGTTCTGTCTGGGTAGTTTCTGCTTAATTCCATTTCTAGATTAGTAGAGATTTTGCAAACTACTAGACTATACAGTTACTCAACGCTTACATGTTGATTAGTGATGGATTACATACATGTAATTGCATTTTTGCTAGTTCTACATGACAACAGCTAGAAGAACAGTTTTTTTGTTTTGAGCCAGCAATGACTAGTTGGGGACCATGTGATGTAACTTTGTTTGCTCTATATTGGGAGGGAAATTGAGTTTCCTGTTTAATAGGTTTTGTGCTGACTAGTTTACAATCTGATTAGTTTCACCACTATTTAGTGTTGTAGACTGGTATTGACTAGTCATGCACCACATGATGTTTTGAGCCAGCGTTGACTATCTGTAAATCACTTGACTCCTGTTGCATTTCTATATGGCGGCAGCTGGAAGAAATTCCAGTTTTTGATTAGTAAACTGTTGCACTGACTAGTAACGATTCAAGTAATTGAATGGTAGTTATATCACCATTTAATGCTTTAAGGCCAATTTATACTTTTGCGTCGAGGGTACGGCGTAGTGTACAGCGTAGGCTATGCTCGTAGGCGACGCCGTCGTGAGCATTTACACTTCTGCGTTCAAGTCTTGGTTGCTCTCCAGTACTGCTCCGAAACGCTAGTTGTCGGCGGAGGGTTTTAATGTTCTACTGTGTTTAGATTCCTCGCGGCTAGGCATAGACATATACACTAGACCTCACCTTGGATACGGCAGTTCATTGGAACGAATGCGTCAATAGAGCCGCCATCTTGAAACAGGGGAGCCCCTCCACTTTAATGCATCAGCGTCATTGTAGTAGACACAGGTCTAATGTCATGAATGCGATTTTTCTTGTTTTTTTGGTTTGTTCCAACGGTCAGACATGTATTTATCATTGATTCCAGAAAGAAATGTTTTTTTTTTTTTTTTTTTTTTTTAATTTTTTGTAAAACATTCTTCCTAGTTCAGATTTCATCCGTGAACTTCATACGCTGCACAAAAGTCCGCCACCATCAATGAATTCGAAGTAAAGGCAGAGATAGCAGCGTTACCTAGCTACTTCCTATGACAAGACCCCTGTTCCAAGATGGCGGCGGTTTTGACGCATGCTTAGAACCCCCAGGTGAGGTCTAGTGTATATGTCTTTGGCGGCTAGGTTACTATGTTCCGAAGGGAGGCTTTCTACAACTTGCTCCGACAGTTCCATTTTATTCGGGAAACGAATTAAACACACACAGCAGTCAACAATAAATCAGGTTAATATATTTTCTTAAATACATTGATTTAAATAATAAAAATAAACTAAAAATGTATTTTTATCAAACTTGCATGGGTGGGCCAGTGAGTAATATGGGCGGGCCAGTGCCGCCCTGGCCCAATACTGGCTACGCCCCTGGTGCGTATACTACGACGTACCTACTGCGCGCACCTTACGCAGAAGTATAAATTGGCCTTTAGACCTGTATTGACTAGTCATGCACCACATGACTTCTTTTGTCCTTGTTCTATATCGCGACAGCTGATAGAAAATACAGTTTTGTATGTTTGTAAATTGTTGCACTGACTTATTAACCAATCTATTTGTTCTGCAACTATTAACTGTTTTTGAAGAAATTTGAAGAAGTTTGAAGAAATTCCAGTTTTTGCTTAGTAAATTGTTGTACAAACAGTTTTAAGCCAGCAATGACTAGTTGGGGACCATGTTGTGACGTAACTGGTTTTGCTCTATATTGGGGGTGAAATTGAGATTCCTGTTTAGTAGGGTTGCGCTGACTAGTTCACTATCTGATTAGTTTCACCACTATTTGATGTTGTAGACCTAGTCATGTAGCACATTTGTACCACAGACTTCTTTTGCCTTTTGTCTTTCGAAAAGGCATTTTTGTTTGTTAAATTGTTGCACTGACTAATTAACTAATCTGTTAGTTCTGCAACTATTAGTTATAGGCCTTTTTCGACTAGCAGTGGATCATTTGACAACCGTTCCATTTGTTTTTGATGACAGCAACTGGAAGTTGTTTAAGTTTTTTTGGTTCTAGCAAATAGTTGCACTGGCTAGTTAACTAATCAGTTAGTTGTACCTAGGGATGGGACGATTACTGGTTTCACTATAAACCATGATAAAATGTACTGACGGTTAGTATTATTGTTTAAAATTTCATTATCATTAAAACTGTGTTTGATTATCGCGATTTTAATAACTCACTATAAATCATGTCCACAGTCTGACGCAGTCCGCAAAGTTGTTTATTTTTTTATTCGAAAAATAATGGCAGGAGTGACCGTAATCGGGAGATTTTTTTAGCCTTTTAAGAGGACCAAATCTGAGGTGTGGTCATATTTTGGTTTTTACAAAAGTCCTGAGTGAAACTTAATCATGGGTGGTCACCCTGTCTGCAGAACATGCGCAAAAAAGTCGCTGTAATAGGGGGAAACACTTCAAATATGCCGATCGTCTTGTGACCATCACCCTCTGTTGTACTGTAACTTTAATGCAAGGCAAGTGAACTTTGACCACAATACCAAAATTACGTCTAGGAAAAAAATTGGGCACAAAATGTTACTATGACTTGAAATATTTTACCTCACTCACTTAAAATATCACTCAAATAAACGTGAAGCTTCCGCAAAGAAACGTCTGCAGCAAGTGTCTTTGAGCCAAAGACAAACAAACACGTTCAATTAAAGGGATAGTTCACTTTGAAATTAATTTTTGATATGTTTTAGCTTACATTAAGGGCATCCAAGATGTAGGTGTCTTTGTTTCCGCAGTATTTTCAATTTTGACATTTTTCGGTCAAACCGTTGTTGTCTGTCAGTCATATAATGCAGGTTTAGGGGGTCCACCTCAAAGAGCATGCACAGAGAAGTCCAAATTAAACATGATTTAATGACTCGTAAACGTAAGTACACATTGATGGCCTAAGACACGAAACGAGAGGTTTTGTATGCGAAAACAAACAGTATTTATATAGTTTTTACCTCGTGTAATCACAGTCACGTCCAAGTGATCTGAATCAGTTGTCCAATGCCCAACTGAATGGAACTGAATCATGTTCAACGTTCCACTGGAAGTGATCGCTTGCATCACGTGTGTACGTCACTCATTATTTACACGGAGATTTCTGAAGTTTTACCCCCTAAACCTGCATTATATGACTGACAGACAACACCGGTTTGACCGAAAAATGTCAAAATTGAAACTACTATGGAAACAAAGACACCTACATCTTGGATGCCCTTGAGGTAACCTAAAACATATCAAAAATTAATTTCAAAGTGAACTATCCCTTTAAGAGTGACATTTAAGAGATAATAATACTTTGTATATTTATTGTACACTTATTATATAGTTTTTACCACATAATTAAGTTACAGGGACATATTGAATTGAGATTAATGTATTAAATCCATTTTGTACAGCGAACAGTGGCGGACAGCGGTGATACATGGATGTGCTGGTAATGCGTTGCTATTGACGACGGTCATTATAAGGAAGGAAACGCCACAGAATAGAATCTTGCTTTAAAAACTGCATAGAGCTGCTTGTTTTATTTGTTGTTTGTAGATTTATTAAATATAAAATTTAAAAAATGTTTTCAGTGTGGGCACAAGTTTTTTTTTTAACACTTTCATCTCGTTTAACCATGATAATATTGATAATCACGATAATTTTGGTCTCTATAATCGTGATATGAAATTTTCATACTGTCCCATCCCTAGTTGTACCACTATTTGAGCTTTGAGCTTGTGTTGACTATTTGTGCACCATGTGACAAAGAAAAAGAAATCAATTTATTGCTTAGTAAAGGATTGTTCCTCCAACTTGTCAGTTAGTTGTACCACAATTGATTGCTATGTGACCAGATAAATATAACAAGAGAATCTGAAAATAAAAGTGAAACTGAGACACAGAATGGGACGTGTTCTCCTACTGGCCGCCAGACGTTCAGGTAACTAGTCGATAACTTTTCTGGTGCACTTAGTAAAAACGAGTCGTCATACAAGCCCTATTGGTTATTATCTACAATATAAAACTGTGTTGGCTGAAGCCGGCGTTCAGGAGTCGCTGGGAATGAACTAATCCTGTTTTCCCAGAGCAGCCCACACCGGCCTGCTGTTTTTAGAAGCGAGTTCAACCGAGGTCTGCTAGGATCAGAACGTTGTGTTTGACCCCCTGAATGTATGGAGACAAGGAAGTGTTCGGACACAAAGGTGCTCATTTGTTAAAGCGCAGAGCACAAAAAGAGCTCAGTGAGTCGGTTTGTGTGTGTGTGTGTATTTGAGGTTACAGGGAATGTTAATGTCCTCCTTCATTGTCGGAGGCTCAGACAGAAGTTCGTGAGGCTGCATATGTATGAGATGTGTTCCTGGCGAATGCTTTCCCAGAATGGTTGTTAAATAAAAAAGAATCCATGGAAAGGGAACGGATAGCCGAGGAAGGGCGAGAGGGAGTGAAGGGCTGAGAGGAAAGAGGGAAATCTGCGTGGAGAGGTGTCATTATGTGCATTTTTGTGTCCACTTGAGAGTTGTTGGAGTTCAAACACTGAATTACACTGTTGAGTGGCGCCATTTTGAGTGTGCAGTAAATTGCGGGTAGACGTAACCTCCTCCGTGCCTGTCTCTCTCAAAAATGATTTGCACTGTGACCATAGCAAGAGCAGAAGTACAATCCAATTATGCTGTAATGCACCGAACACACTTGCGTAGGTCAGATTAATATGCAAACGTGAATGATTGGTCAACGTTGCGGCAATAACAAGCCTCCATACTCTAGGGGGCGCCCTATACAGTCGCCTTTAACTCAATGGTACGTCCATGTGAGATATTTCCAAGTGAAACAGGAAAGACGTTTTTTCATGGGGATGTCAACCAGAGAATGTCTAAAAAGTGGAGAATTGGCACTGTCTGGTTACTTCCTGTTTTTGGACTGGCTGCAGTAACTCGTCTCTGTCCATGCGGGGGCATGTCTATGGGGTTTCACCCCCGAAATCCACTTTTCTCAGGATGTAATTTTTTGTCAAGTAATTTGAAAGTTGCATTCAAAAGGGGGGGCTAAGATAATACACTCAGCTGAAAATTGCATTTTTAAGTTCACTTATCTGTTCTAAAAATCTGTTCAAAAATGTGATGTCACATAATAGCAGAATGCTAGCATGTTCCGGCCAACGACCTAACCTGTAAGAAATCGAAAGGACATAAGTACTCCTTCATTCAAGTTTTGGTCTTTAATATTGAACCTGCGGAATCAACAATAAAATCTACGTTAATTTAATGACAAGCAGGAGAAAGGGATACATTTAGCCGTCTAGCTCCATAGACTCCCATTCATTCTGCACTCGCCCCCCCATCACCTCCAGTGGAATTCTAATGGAACCAAGGTGATACACAATGGGGCTAATAGGACGTGCCAAGACTCTCCATAGACGGACTCTGTGTCAACTGAAGAAAAAGTCTTTTCAAAGCTGTCGCAAGTTATTACATTTTGATTATCGTTCGTTGAACTCTTCTGACTGATCTTGCGACCAGCGTTGGCTAACGATTCATTTGGGAAACACACCCCTGGTCAATTATATAAAAAAAATACATATGATTATTTTACGTTAACTTTTAGCGAGATGTGTCATTACAGCGCTCCTTGTGGCAACTCTGAGAATGCAACGTGTACTTGAATTGTTTTTCTTTTCTAGAAATGTGAGATCGAGCTTAACTAGAATTGCTATTCAGGGACAGCTATAAAAGCGTAGCCAGAAGCGTTTATATTCACAGACTTTTTTTTTTAGGCTTTAGTATTCTCTTTATTAGTGGGACATACCTTTCAAACCATCTCGCACACACAGATGTGACCCCACCCCGAGGCAACTCCTCCCCTTTCTCCTCTATCATGCTATCTGTTCAACTTCAGACACATTCCTCTAACTGTGCTGGTAAGGCAGTTACTCTTTCTGATAAAATGCAGTAGCTCGCTGAAACACACACACACACGCTCAGATGATGTATTCGCATCATCTGACTGGCATGACTCCACAATCTGCTTATGTCTTTTTAGTCATGTTGTAACACACTTTGGGTTAGAAGCCACATAGAGTAACAAGAAGTCAGCAGTCTTTCTAGAGAACTGAAAAATAATAAAACAACATTTATTTTTAATTTTGTCTTAAACTGTGAATGAGAGCTGTGCGACTGCAGATGCTTTTATGGGCTAATATATTTCCAGCCCACAGCTGTGTTATTATTAGTATTTTATTATTTATAGTTTATAGATAGTATACAGTTTATACATTTGATTATTTATAGTATTAATATTGTTTATATACTATAATAATATGAATCATTATTTTGCATAAGCTTTTATTTTTTTATTTTCAGTTGTAATCTTAATTTTAGTTTTAGTAATTCTGTTGTGTGCTTTTGCCATTTTTTGATTATTTAGATATTTCTATTTAAAATATTAATTTTAGTTAAAATTTTAGTTTCAGTCATTTTAGTAATTCAATTTAAACTTATTTATTTCAATTAGTTGTCTGTATAGCAAGCAACATTTCATATTTTCATTTTGAATGGAATAAGATCTACCGGTACTTAATATACGTTGTTTCTCATAGACCGCTACGAGATCAAGCGTCACCTGTTCCCCAGATGTTCCCCATAACAAAATCTCACACATTTCAAAAGACGACAATGATCTGATCTAAATAAACCATATACATTTTATAGCTCTGTATGGAAACAATTGTCTCATTTTGTCTATTTTAGGAAAATCTGAGACAAATTTGATACTTAAGGAAATAACTTTTAAAAAAATAATTAATTATCTGAACCTTAAAATGGTTCCTCCAGCCGAAACCTTCTAAACACAAACCATTAATGACTGACAGCCTTTAATATTAACGTCATACACCGTTTTGTTGTTTCACATTTGTTTAGAGTTGAGTTAATCTGAGTTAAAATTACGTGTGGACTGGCCGTCAGCCCAGAATAACACACTGGCATTGTTAAAAGTCTGCGATTGAGTGGAAACCTTCTCCACTACTGAAAGGGAATCACTGATCTTGGATAATCCATCGACTCTTCCTCCCGTACAAGCCATCATCGTCTTGTTGACAGGAATACACATGCCTTGTGTATCTGCAGATGCTCAAGTATTTGTGACCAGCTATAAATTTAAGAATAGCACACACACACACACAGCTGCCGCGGAAGCAACGGGTCTGAATAGCTCAGACAGCTGTGGACTCTGCAGGAACACTCAGGATGAAAACACACCGTATGAATCTCTATAGTTGATGCTTAAACATAATCCATTACGCCTCCTAATAGTTTCCTATATTCAGCTGACCATTTAATATACATTATTACTAAATAGAGGAAGAGATATTGTTTTGCTTTGTTCCAAAATGTGAGCTGGTGTCTGTATATAGGCAGTGTTTTAAGACTTCATGAGCAACCCCTGTGAAAAATAAGCATACTTTTAAAAAGAGTACTTATTATGGAAATAACATACTTTGAAAGAACTGACTACAGTTTGATCTGAATGCAATGTTTTTTTTTGTTTTTTTCAGACACTGATTGCATGATATTTGCAATTAAATGAAAGTGTACGATTAAAGTCCCACTTTAATAGGACTTAAGTATATGTAATTTCATAATTATTTCTATTGTCTTTGAAATATGGTGAAAATTACTGCTGAATGTACTGACAAGAATTTATGGTAAACTACAATACTTTAATGTCACTTCTATTGAAACTTGTATGTCATGTATTTGTTATTACACATTTATAATGATGAAGTTGCAATCGAATAACACCCTACATTTAAAATTACTTCACATCTGCTTTAGTATTTGTTAGTCAACATCTAAATACAAAAGATTAATAATAGAATGTGACTATTTAAAATATTACAAAGTGCACTTTTTAGAAGTGCACTAAAATGTGTCACGCAACAATCATGAAAGTGTCTCTCTTTAAAGGGTTAGTTCACCCAAAAATGAAAATTAAGTCATTAATTACTCACCCCCATGCTGTACCAACCCCGTAAGACCTTCGTTCGTCTTCGGAACACAAATGAAGATATTTTTGATTAAATTTGAGAGCTGTATAACTACCACATTGGCTCCTAAGGGACTGCCTCTTGACGGCCCAGAAAGTCAATGAAGAAAATGTTTAAATATCCCAAGTGACTACCGTGGCTCAACTATATGTTTATCAAGCGACGAGAATACTTTTTGTGCGAAAAAACAAACAAAAATAACGAGTTTATTCGACTATTCCTTTTCTTCCTTGTAGGCCAGAAACGAGACTTCCTTAGATTTCCACGACGCATGCGCGAGAATTGCGATCTGAAGTAGTGTAAGGAGATCGCAATTCTCGCGCATGCGTCGTGGAAATCTAAGGAAGTCTCGTTTAATTAATCAAAAATATCGTTTATTTAATCAAAAATATCTTTATTTGTGTTCCGAAGACGAACGAAGGTCTTACGGGGTTGGTACAGCATGGGGGTGAGTAATTAATGACTTAATTTTCATTTTTGGGTGAACTAACCCTTTAAGTGTACGACTTTTGTTCAATATTGATAATGAATGCATCTAACGAAAAATACACTCTAAAAATCCTGGGTTGTTTTAACCCATCTTTGGGTAAAATGTGGACAAACCCAACAGTTGGTTTAAATCATTTATATTAATATTTAACCCAAACATGGGTTGAAACAACCCAGCGTTTTTAGAGTAGACTGTTTTGTACGTTTTTTTTTTTATTGCTTATTAGAAGGTTGAGGTGTTGTTTAACATGCTAAAGTTAAACTCTATTGTAATCAATAGTGCATGCTATTTGTGTGGTGCACAGAGTTGCAGATGTTAAGAGAGCGTATGCGTGTGTGAAAAAAATAAAGATATATACATAATGGCTATATATAGAGAGAGAGCGAGAATGGACTGTAAAGGTTTGAATCATGTCACATAGGCTTCTCTGAGCAGCAGGAATGGGAAATATCAGGACAGGAGTGATAGATAGCGAGATAAAGAAAGGAAAGCAGATGGTGAGATTAGGAATGAGCGAAGAACGCAGCGAGAGGGTGTATGTGAATGCGGTCAAATGTTTCTAAAATTGGAGATCCTGTCTTGCACAAGGTCGATTTAGCAACAGTAAAATAGAGAGCAAGAACGGGAGGCCTATTTAAACGTGTCAACTTGTCTCACAGCCACTTTGGAAAGTTTATTCACTTTGCCTTCGAATGTAGTGCAGGGAATGAGGAGAACTGAAGATTAGGCTTCTGTAGAATGACTAGAATGCTAAACCCGTTACCCAATACACACGTACGCATTATCAATAGTAGATATGGCAAAAGTCCACAATGAAAATCTAGTATTGTACCTCTAAATGCAGAGCTTTGACTGGTGGTCTCAGACTTTTGCATATGTTTGGGAGCTCGGCAATATGAACGAAAAAACAGACCTTCATGGGTTTCATGCTTAACTAGATTTTCCAACTCTACTCCCTGATTAGGGTCTAAACCCTCAGGGCTAATCAGATGCTAGGCTAAGTTAGCCATTATGCGACTGTGAACTGTTCACACCATGGGGCTTTTGCTTTTGCAACATATCGGAGGCTTTGTTTTCTGAATGGCCACATGAGGCGGACAGAAATAGCCCTTCCATTTGTCTTGCTTTGCTTTGTTGAAAAGAGTCCAGTTATAAGCTTAGCTTCTTTGCTTGATGTGAAGCACTGAATGTTCGTTTATAGCACTATAGCTAGCTTGCTAAAGCAGATTTGTTTTACAATGTTTGCCTATTCTCTGAACAAAAACTTGGAGGAAATTTAGGAAATGCGTTTGAAATGTGTTATTGTGTGTGTTCGCAACAAAGTAAGCTGTTATTTTGAAAGTATGCTAGCGCGTAGCTATGCTAACATGTAGCTTTGTGGGCATTTCGGCCTTGAAACATGAACTGTTTTCTTCTACCTCAATAGAAACTGGCAGCAACAAAAATAGCCGCACACAAGAAGTCACGAACAGGAAACGAAGAGAGCAAACAGGAAGAGTCTCTCTCACTCTTTTTGTCTCTCCTCTGTTGTTCGTTTTGCACTCGTAACCAACACCTCACTCGCTCTCATTGTTGCACTTTTATACAGCTTCCATATACACAGAAAGGTCTCTATGGTAACTAGCAGCTCTAACTCTCTCTCTCTCTCTGTGTGTGTGTGTGTGTGTGTTTATGGGATGGCCCCGAGCACCCTTGTCTTCGAAACCAATGCAATGTTAAACGTGTGAGAGGAAAAGAGCCAGAATGAAAGAGCATGACAGAAACGGGGGTAATATGTGAAAGAGGATGTTGTTGCTGACCAAATGCGACCACTGGGAGCAACAGTACTGACTAATTATAGTTCAGAGAAAGAAAGAGAATGAAAAAAGAGAGAGAAGTGTTGCTTAAGAGTGCAAAAACGGACTTCATCCTCTGGCTATTTATATAAAACTGCAGATTGTTTTTGAGGTAGCCATGGCTGGAGCCGTAATCACCAGAGTTTCCTCAGTCGAACAGGAAACCAAACAATCCAGGCCCTATCGCCAGTGTGCCCAGGGGAGTCAGTGTGTGTGTGTGTGTGTGTGTGGCTAATTAAAATGGCTGTTGTTGATTAAACCTCCCCTTGTTCTGTGTGTTGTTGGCCTCTGGGGCCTCTGGCACTTATTTGCAGCTCTTGTAGTGTGGGTAGTTATTAGACAAGCAAACAGAAAACTCAAAAAAGAGAGGTATAGTCACCAGATGAACTACCAGACTCCAGAATGCATTCTTAAAGTCCTCCTGTAGTCAATCATTTTATCCCTAAAAACTAATCAACTAATAAAAATGACATATTTTTTAATAAAAAAAAAAAATCTTGTGTCAAAATAGCAAATATGCAAATGAGCCCCGCCTTCACTCACTCACTCAGCTCAGAGATCCACTCGATCACACGTTGATCTGATTGGTTTCAAGGTAGTTTGTGACGTCAGAATCACCAGCGATTTCAAACCGTGTTTTTGAGACTGTCTTTGGTTCACTTAAGAGGAAAATACTCAGCAACGCTGTCGACTTATGAACTTACACATGGTTTGTCTTAAAGCATATCAAAAACACCACAAATAAACAACATTACAAGCTTGATTTTCACCACAGGGGGACTTTCTAAATAAAGGTCCTCTATAACATCAATGGGACCTTTCTATCCCACAAAAGGTTCTTTATAGTGGGAAAGGGTCATTATGGGTGCGTTCACACTTGTAGTTCGGTTTGCATTGTCATTTTTAACAGCGAACCTACAGATACAAAAAAGTTTTTTATTATGTATAATGTATATTTTGCGATGGAAATTTTCGAACATCCACAACAAAGCTGTGCTGGGCTAAATCCACTCGTATGTGCACTGCATATGATGGAGCTGAAACCTCGTGAAGAGCTTATAAAACGTGTAAATGCGTGAAAAGTGCATCAGGAATCCCTCTGTCACACACATGAAGATCCTCTGCGAGACGCGGTTCTGATCCTATCCTGAACTGTGATGGCCAACATCACAACTATGATGAGAATAAACAGGTATTGAGCATTCTGTCCTTTTTCAGGTAGCATCTTGTGACATCATGTCCTGTTTTTGGTTTGTTTAAAGGTGCAGTGTGTGATTTTTAGTGACATCTAGCAGTTCGGTTGGGAGTTTGCGCTAAGGGCTCAGCCCACTGCTCACCCCTCCCTTTCGAAGAAGCTACGGTGGCTAAAACGGGACAAACATCTCGTCGTCTGAGACAGCAGAGAATAGCCAGAGTAAGACAAGAGCGTGTAACATTAGCCGCTTTCCGACCAGAGGGACTTTTGCAGTTCCTAGAACCTAACGTTCCTATAACCCTTTTTTTCTTGTGTTCCGACCGGACTAAATTGGGGATTTTTTAGTTCCTCAGACCGTAGTTCTTATAACTCTTTCAGTACCTATTCTAGAGCGAGGACTTTTTTAGTTCCCTTTCCCTAGGTCTACGTTGATTGGTTCAACTTATAAGCCATGCTGTCAACTAGAGCCCGACCGATAGAGGATTTTGAAGGCCGATACCGATACAAATATTTTTGGGTTTTAAAATCCGATATTCCGATATATCGGCCGATATTTTTTATTTTTTTTCATTAAATATTGTTGGATTTCACACACGTGTAAAAGAAAAGCTAACTTTTAAGATACATTTGATACTTTTTCTCTATGTCTAAATGTTCACTACTCGCAAGTATAACTTGACTGTAAGTAGAGATATGCTAGTTATAAATACAGTAATCATTACTTTATTTAGACAGAAAAAGTTCATTGTTGTTTCCAAGCTCATTAATGTTAACATTAGCGGTCTTCCACTGATGATCGTGGCATTAGCTAGCTTTGTGGTTAGCTAGTCTATGATGAGCCATAATTAATGGATAACATCATACTGCAAATTGTAAAACATACATTTTCAATATAACAGGCCAAGGAGAGATGATTGAAGCATGTTTTGTCCGTTTTTATTGTATTTTTTAAATATTCATTTATCGGCCATTATAACTGCCGATACCGATATTTTGGAAAATGCCTAATATCGGCCGATAATATCGGCCGGCCGATATATCGGTCTGGCTCTACTGTCAACACGGAACTTGTAGCGCGCGGTCTGCCATACGCTGTGTGTTTTTGCAAAACATTACAACGAGGATTAAGACAAACATAACGCATTCAACCAGTCAATTGCTAATGCTAGCTAAACTTACCCGTCGTTTTGTTTGCCTCCTGTGCTCGGCTCTTTTATCTTCTTCCATCATATTACTTAATATCATATTACGCTGGAGCCTTCGTCTTCTGTGTTTCTCTGTACAGAACTCAAGCATAATCTTTAAACGCCGCCGTTTGTTCTCCGTTATTAAGGGCCCGGGACAACACATTCTCACCCCAAGGCGTCACCTTTAACCATGCTTCAATATTTGACGTTTTAGGCGCCCTTTAGCGTCACTTACATGACGCGATCCTACGGCGTCATCTAACTGACGCTAAAGGAAAGCGTCAGTTAGAGGACGCGGTTAGGTTTAGGTGTGGGGTGGGGGTAGGGTAAACGCGATCCTAGGGCGTCATCTAACTGACGCTAAAGGGCGCCTAAAGCATCAGATATTGAAGCATGGTCAAATGCTTCCCAAGGCGTCAGTTAGGTGACGCCTTGGGAGTGAGAATGGGCTCCCCGGGAAGGCAGAATAGGAACATTGCAATAGCCTCCTCCATGCTGGTTTGTTGTTGTTGTATGTGGCCGCAAGGATCCTCTGGTGAGGATCAAGTGTTTTAATATACAATATAATAATAGGAATCAGCTGATTGTAACCAGCAGCACATTTCTCCCCACATAGCAAACCCATAATACAGCGAGGGAGAAGAACCACATGAAACTATGCAGCTATTTATGTTTTATAACAGGGTAGTAAACGTTTAGCTGGCTAATATGAGCTGTTACTGTGGCTGAACTGGTTAAAGCGTAACGCCTTGTTAAACTCGACGCGTCCTCGTGAGCCCAAAGGTGCGCGCGGCAAAAATTGCATGATTTATTAGCCTCCGCATCCCCTAGACACCATCTCTCTCAACTCTTTGCGATCGACCTAAAATTCTTCCAAGATCGACTTGTCGACCGCGATTGACAGGTTGGTGATTCCTGTAACGTTATTGTTTTACGGTCAATGACAAGAATACTAATTAGCTGTCTCACGAACGTAACTAGCACATTTATCCCCACATAACAAAGCCATAACACAGCGAGGGAGAAGAACTAAGTTACAGGAAACAATCCAACTTCATATTTTACACCATTGACAAGGGAAAAGTCACTACTCGCGGTGTTCATGGCTAGCTTCCAGCTTTCTGCTGCTTCTCTTTCAAGGTAGTGACGAAACGCGTTCTGTTTGTTCGCGTTCGGCTACTGTTGAAACATGACGTTACAATATGATGCCCGCGGTTATGTAGAAATAAATGTCTCATTCTAAGGTAATAAAAACATTATGGTTTATTAAGTAAGATCTTTACACACCACTGAACATAGTTATGGATGTCATTTTGCATTTGTGTTAATTGATACTCAATTTTTTTACACATTGCACCTTTAAATGTCTTTAGATTGTGTTGTTTGTCAGACCAGAGTTGGTTTGGAAGCAGATTGAGACTCATCTTTTCAGCGTCTCGATCCGCTAGTTTGGTGTTCACCAGGGTTCAGATGGCAGTGTTCACACTTAATCAAATGAACCACACTAACAGAGCAATCGCATCAGAGTTTGTTTTAATCGATTCGTTTTAACTCTGATGCGGTTTGACTGCAACACCGTGTCCTAACTACACGCGACGCGACGCCGCGACACGCGATAAAAGGTATCTTTTCCATGTTAATCTGAGTTTTTTCCATGTTAATCGGAGACGCGACGGCGACACGCGAAGTTTCTAATTTAGAAACGGTTCCTATTTCTGCGACGTCGCGGCTGACAGAATGAAGAAATTACACTGGTTATGAGTACACATTATTTATTTTTAGTTAAAAATAGGTCACTGTGCCACAAGCGATAACGGATAATTTACCTCAGATTTTGAAAGCATATATTATCCCAGATAGCAAACTGACATTGAATCAACGTGGAAATATGACATCGAAACAACGTTGATCTGACATTGTTTTGCTCATCGAATTAACGTTGAACCAACGTCAGACGCGTCATTCTTTCAAAACTAACGGAAAATCAACTTGAAATCAACGCGTTGTTTCAACGTTATGAAAGCAAACCAATTTTCGATTTTCATTTAGCTTTGAAGAATGCCGCGTCTGACGTTGGTTCAACGTTAATTCGATGAGCAAAATCAACGTTGTTTCAATGTCATGAGAGACGTCGTTTCCACGTTGATTCAATGTCAGTTTGCTGTCTGGGATATAATACAGTGTGCAAACATACAACTGTACTTCATAACAAAATTAGTCAATGAGTATATTTTGTTAATGTTTTGATTTTTAATAATGTTATTTCTTGATTTGATAATGTCCTTACCCATTTCCAATGCGAGTGCGGGCCAACAGTGCGCTTTCACAGAGAGACTCCGCTCACACGCTGTTCTGAATGCGTGGCTTTTCACAGTCGTGTCGCGTCTAGTGTGGACCGATACACTTGCTGTCGCTGGAATTTTATCGCGTCGCGTGTAGTTAGGACACGGTGTAAACGAACCAAAAACAGGATATGATGTCACAAGATGCAGCACGCTTGTTTTTTCTCATCATAGTCGTGATGTTGCCCAACACAGTTCAGTACAGGATCAGAACCGCGTCTCCTCACAGCAGATCCGAACCAAACCTGTGAACACACCTCAAAAAAGAAAAGGACTCTTAAAAGGTTCTGCGGGAAACCAGAATGTTTCTATGGCTTCGGTGAAAAAAAAAATAAAACCCTTTGGAACATTTATTTTTAAGAGTGTAAGAAAAGCAAATGCATCTTTTAAGAATGTGTGTTCTGCATTCCTCGCATGCCTTCTTTAATTACAGCCATGCCATGACACTTTTTTTTACTTTTTTTTTATTTTATTTTTTATCAATCATCCCAGTTTGTGCATCTGTTCACAGCTGCCCTAAAGAGCATGCATGAGGCATCTGAAACATCCCGTGAGGACTGTCTGTTCCTCCTCCACTGGATTACCATATTTCTTATTCACTGCATGATGACCAGGATGTGCAGAGTATTTATTAGCATGCCTTGGACTTACATAAACCCTGCCTGGACGACACTTTACACCTATCCTTTTTATATGTGTTTTTTTTTTACACTGACTCATACTATTTGTATTTTTGTTCCTTTTTAACACTGTAACTTGTCCAAATGCTTTTTTCAAAGTTATTTCATATTTTAAAAGTTTTTTTTCGACATTTTACGGAAGCTTGTTTCTGCCATGGAATGAAAAAAAAAATACAAAAAGTAATTGGGACTTTTCTATTTTTATTGAACTTCTTTTTTCGCACAATTGTGACATAAACATGCAATTGCAAGTTTATTGTGATTGTGAGAGAAGTTATAAAGTCAAAGTCTAAGAAATCACAATTACTTTTCTGTTTTTCTTTATAGCCGAAACAAGCTTCAATATAAGGCCGTATATTTTTGCCCATATGTGACAGAAAAGTACAATACACACAGGAATTGAGGAGAGAAGCATTGTATACAACATAAATACAAACATTTTAAAGACATTTACCTCAATATTTCATGCAATACTTAGAAGTGTCAGCAAAAAATAATACAAATCTATTTTTTTATAATATCTGTGCTTATTAAAATATCACACCGTTAGCTTAGCAACATGCTAGCGCCAAGTTCTAGTGGAATCCGGAATTTAGTGCAGTGTAGTGCAAAGTGTTTCACATCCGTCGATAAGCAGTAATGCAAGTAAAAGCATGTGCTTCGGTTGTTAAATGAGTATCGATTAACAATTAGGAATCAAGAAACAGCCACAGAACGCATTTTCGCGTTTTAAAATGTGAGACGTGAGCAGTGGAATTGATGTTTTAGTTTTTTCCCGAAAAGTCTCAAAATGCATTTTTCAACATTTTGTAACTTTTTTATTGAACGCCATGTTTTTAGAACGCCGCGCCATGATCGCGAGGCTGCGAAAGACTCTGGACACGAGTGTAACGATCCGTTTAACACACGTTTAGATCACATTTCGACGAGTGACGTGACGAAACTAGAACACTAGAGATACAGTGTGTTTGCCTTTCCTTGATTATCACGCTAGCATTTTAGTTTTTGATACACCTTGTCCGCATAGATGGGACGTAATGTTCTTGTTGTGGTATCTAAAGAGCTGGCTGATAGGACTTCAAGCATGAACGATTCAGTGAATATGAATGAATGGAGTTGTTAATTGTTATCGTTCTGGCTGAGCGAAACGGCAGAGAAGCAGATCTTTTGCGCTGCGGTGTTTTGAAGCTCGTGTTGCTGATGAATGTTTAAGTGGGGGTGCTCAGGGGTCATCGGACAGAGAACATGAGCAGTTTTGGAAACTTGGGTCGGGACAGTGTGGGAATATTATACTCAGGATGCATTATACATCAGCTTATGTTCCACACCTGACACACACACACACACACACAGAGAGACTTCAATGCAATGCTTTTCATACTGAGAAATTTACCCATAAATCTAACCTCACACAAACCTGTTGACATTATTAGATTTGAAGCTAAATCTAATAAAGCAAATGTCCTCGCATGTTGATTTTTTTGTGTCAGGCACTCAAAATTCATTCATATAGTGTGTTTTCACACTGTTATAAAATCCGTGCCAACTCTTGCACATTCAGTGTCAATAAACTATACGGTACATATATGACATATTGTTTGACACCTTCAGAAAACAGGTTTATGAACATACCGAAGTATTTGCATAGTCCTGAACACAGAGTATTTTAAAGCACACACATTCACATTACATCTTGTGTGTGTGTGTACAAACTCTTGAGCTGTGTCGGTGTGCCACTATCAGGTTACTTTGAGCATCTCGTCCTGTGTTTCTGTGTAAGTCTTGCTTGTTCTGTATTTCCAGTCAATAGTCCTCTGGTGGTTACACCAGCAGTGAATGAATCTCAGGCCTGCAACGTGTGCTCATGTCAAGTACATGAAAGTTAACGCAAGTCATATTGTGGTGCATGTTCATTCTCAGTCTTGCCACAAGGGGCGCTGTATTAGAATGTATTTTCTTCTTTTACTCTACTATTATGGCCAGTTTTCTCTTTCAAGCCAGATGTGGAGCTAGCGATTGCAGAGTCTTGCTGAGCAATTTGCTGAAGTTAGGAATAGCTAACGGTTATTCTGAGTTCTGAGGTTTGATCTTGAATGAGTATTTATTGATAAAGTTAAGGTCATGTGAGAGTCTGAATTCCCAACACACATTTCCATTGCGGTCCAAACATTTTAAATGCATCTTACTATGTGTTACTATAAACAGACCTGCGTTGGCGATTAAGCAAATCAGCTTCATGGATGGCGTTCAGTTGCCAAGTTTGTATGCGTGTAAATGAAAGGAAATGAACTTGTTTGTGTGTGTGTGTCTGTGCAAATCTAAAATGGCATCTCACTTCAGTAACCAGTGGTGTAATTCAACACAACAAAGATCCACTCTGTTCCAACAATTAAATGAACTTAATTACGCATATACTAACACACACCCTCGTTCGACGCGAGCTATGCGCTCGCCCTCTCGGACGGTTCTTGCTCCATTGGCGGCTGACCGGAGTCCTCTTGAGTTACTTTCTCAGGAGTGTCAGGTTTTCAGATCAGCTCCCCACTCCCATACCCCCCAGCTCTCTCTGAACCTCCAAACACACACACACACACACACACACACTGAGAAAGCTTTCATCTCCGGGATCTGAGGAGATATGGATGGCAGAGGTCAGAGCTATGAGAATACATATTCACAGGCACTTTTCTCAGGCAATTTATCCAATAAATGAATAAATGTTCTGTTAAACACTCGAGTCGTCATCTGTGACCCACGGACCGTTACCTCAGACAATAATGTGGTGGATTCTTTTGTAAAAACAAAACACTTACATTATCTAAGCATAATTTCTTAACAGAGTATTGTTTCATTTGCGTTCTAATGTCGCAACTTGGTTTTACACTTTTTTGATATTTCACTGATAAATAACTGCCTTGCGATTCATGTGCATGTAACACCAAATTACAATATTGTTACACACATTTTCCTGAAATATGTGTGTAAAACAAGAATCATAATGCTGCTAAAGGCCTCCAGAACACTGTTCCAGACTGAGGAACGGGTCGACGTGGTGGTCTGGGGTTATTTAAAAAAAATTATTGTAAAAAATTCATTTGAAAATAATTATTGTTTTAAACAGGTTTTCAACAGTGTTGTATTGTGATCTAAAACTAAGACTGTTAAAAATAGTTGCATGAAAAATGTTTAACTTGAAAAATGTAAATGAAATCTAGTAGTGCTGCACTGTAAAATATATTGTTAGTTTGTTGCCTTAAAATTTTAAGTTCATTGAAATGTAAAAATTGAGTTAATACAATGAGGGAGATTGATTTAATCATCAGAAACTCAAAATATTATGTTGTATGAACTACATAAATTAAGTTGATTTGACAAAAGAAAAAAATGTTGTGATTACAAATCATGAAAACATTTTGTACAGTGTGTATACACAACTAACTGAAATAAAATAAGTTAAAGTTCTAGGATTACAAAAAATATAACTGAATAAACATTAATTGAAGATTAATAGAAATGTAAAAAAAAAAACAGTATAATGAGTCTAGCAAAACAAAATTACTAAAACTTCTTCAAAACTGAAAAACAAGTTAGTATAATAGTATATATAACTACGGAAAACACTTGATTTCCTTCTTGATGTATTACAGTAAATATATTGGTTACACTTTACCTAAGGACTTTAACATAATATCAATGTATTAATAATGTTTGTTGTAATGCATTATATCTTTTCATAAAAAATTGGAACCAAAGTTAAAAATTTTTATAATATTCGCAGATCTGAAATTGTTGGACAATGAACAGATAAGTATATTGTAATTGTGGATACGAATGATATTTCATGACCCTAAAATGCATTATAATGTGCATGGTATATAGTCAATGCATTAAAAATACATTATGTATAAGTGATTTAAGTAAAGTGTTACCAATATATTTTCACAATTATTGGTTTTTGGGTGCTGCTCATTTTAAAACCAAATGAAAGTCAAGAGTCATTACTACCACACAATTTTATTTACTGGCTGCTGGTTAACCAGCATTTTCTTATAGCTAAATAAGCAATTTAAGTTGAACTTATCAACTCGTATTGGTCCTTTAAACGATATTTAAACACCATGTTGGCTGCAAGTCATCATTGTGCAGTTTAGTGAAGAAAGAACAGTTTAATCTCCACTGATACAACCTGAAAGCTTTGGAGATATCTCTAGGGGCCCATAACTCAGCTGTGTGTGTGTGTGTGTGTGTGTGTGTGGTTACTCAACTCACTCCTAAGGCTGATGATAGACTACATAGCAGTCAGAGCTTGTTTTCAATCTCTTTGAAGTGCACACACTCGCACAGATGCTCTGACAGGTCAGGTTTTTCGTAAGGTCTAAACACACACACCACAACCCTTTCACACACAAAACTGATGCCATGGATGAAGGAGCCAACACACATACACATCAAACGATGACCAATTTCACTTCAATGAACCAAGTCAACTACCATATCAAATCAGACCCTTCAAGAATCCAGCGTTCCCCCTTGTTTCAGGAGAAACCCCCTCTCTTCTTGAACTCTCGCCTGCCCTGAGGAAGTGTGTGGCACATTTCACCCCCTCTTGCTGTCAGCTGAGCATAACAAACAAAAGTGGGCATTGAAATGATCCGAGCAAAAAAAGAAGCGCACCAAAATACATGGCAATTACGCAGCCTAACATCAACATCTCACGGCGGGGGCGGGGGGGTGTATTTGACCCCGTACAAGCAGATGTCACTCGTTCTGCACTTCCTGTTTTGCCGGCTGGTGTTATTTTCAGATCAGCACACACACTCACAAACACACAAACCGGCTCTTTTCTAGGCTCCCAGATTTACAGCGACAGCTTGCCTCCTATTGTTCTCCATTTCCCATTCTGCTGTGACTCAGGCGACATCGCTGGCCAACAGCAGTGTGTGTGTGCGTGTGTAGTTCACACTCGTCCTGACTGTGCAGCTGGTGTTCTTGGACCGGACTCGTTCGTGAAGGTCAAGTGGTGTCTCAGCAGCACTGACTGACAAGCCAACATTATCCCACTTTACCACAATCAGACTAAAGTGTCGTTCACACCACAGACGAGAACTATAATAATCACTATGATGTGTAAAGGTGTTTATTATAAACGCTTTTTTTATTATTCTGGTTGAAACGCTCTTCACAATCCTGACAGCAATCAATAATAGAAGTGGTCTAAATATTAAAACATGTACATGTATCTTCTGTGGAAGTCTTAGGGCAACAAAAGGTTCGTCCAATCATTGCACGCGGTCCGAACGCTGTGATTGGATGTCTCGCCTGCCTATATTTCTGCTCACATTTATACTGTGCAGAGTTAGACTAATATTTATAGTGTTTATTTAGAGCAATTTATAGTGTTAATAATAATTAGTAAGTCCACGAATGGCATGGGTACGCAGAGCATTCGGAGCTTGTATGGAAATGCGATTTTACGAATCTATTTCGAGATTTATTCATTTCTGGTTTGAATTCATTCATTTCTGGGAACCCGTTTCAGTCCGTACAACTATATTTGGAGAAATCAACTACACTGTTTTTACTCAATAAAGTGAAGTTTCAGCTATATACAGTATTAAATGCTAAAGTTTATTTGTGTTTTAAGAAATATTATTGTTTTAGTGAACTCGAATAAAATAAGTTTAGAGTACTCATAACTATTGTTTTTTTATAAACTTAAATGAATTGAGGCAATCGGTTTCCTCAAATGAAATGAGTTAGCTTAACTTGTTGGGTTTTAGTCACAACTGTTTCCCGAAACCCATTGTCGTAAAGTATCGTTCAACCACCTTGGTTTCGCACGTGGTGGAGTAATAACTACTTTTAACGAAACTGTTTGAGATCCAATTAACGCTAGAAATTTGCAGACATGTAATCTGGGGACTATTTCTAATTGTTCTCAGTTATTTTGCTTTATTACCAGACTCAATATTTGGCTCGTTCTTAGATAGTAGAGTACGTTCGCATATGTAGGAAAGTAGAGCACTTTCCTTTAGCGTCAGTTAGTTGTCGCCGTAGGATCGCGTCAAATAAAAACGTCAAATATTGAAGCATGGTCAAAGGTGACGCCTTGGGGTGAGAATGCGTTGATATATGGTGTAAAAATGTCTGAGTGCTGCCCTCTTCAGGTTAAACGGAAAGCTCCTGCAGTAGGGGTACTTTCTGACGTAGGGAACTCTCAGACGCCACTCTGTCACGCCCTTGGTGCGAGCTCACCACGCCCTTGGCAGCCCCTGGTATAAAAGCATCTGGTTCCATCAAAACTACTGTAGCGAGTCAGAAGTTGGATTTATGAGTATTGAAAACGATCAGGATAGCATATATTAGCATCTAGTTAGCATAGCATTTATATAGTTATTTAGATTATTTAGATTATTTTTGAAAACGATCAGGATAGAGTATTGTTGCATCTATTTAGCATAGCATTATATAGATAATTTAGATTATTTTGTGTAGCTAGTAGCATAGTACAGTTAGGATAGCTTCAAGTTAGCATAGATTTATCAGTGTTTAGTACAGTGATCAGGATAGTAACGGAATAGAGGTGGACATGGGCTTCTCCACACGCAGTGCCAAACACTGCTCCTCCTGCACGGACTCCTCCACCGCAGCGGCGTCTTGATGTGAGTGATCATGGATATTTTAATCACAATTTATGGTTAGGATAAAGTTAATCCTCTGGGGTCGACAAACGAGCCGGCGCATTTTGCTGGATTTTTTCACATAGCGGCAGAATATCAATATGAATACATGCCCACAGAGCGTGCGCACTCGACGACAAAACTCATCAGATGCCGGTCGCGATGCGGGAGTTAAGACCGCAGTTTGAGCCAGCGGCTCGAATGGATTTGGTCCTGTGTCTACATAAAAATTCACCCTCATCCACTTCAGGTGACGGTGAAGGTGAGGGAGAAAAGTCCTCGACTTCAAATGGCCGCTCTGTTGCAAAGGCAGCTACTTGCGTCACTCCAGTCTCTCTCTATTTTAGAGTCTGACAGCAGCTGTCACTCACGGCGGGTCTCAGGTGCACGCCCCCTGGCCCCGCTGGGGTCTGCCCATTTTTTCAGCATTTTTCAAATATTGCTAGTGGGTGGAGTCAGTCTCTGACCAGGGGTTTAGTTACCCTTTAAAATCTTTTGACAAACTAAATGACGTAAATTACATTTGTATAAATAAAAGGCACCGCTTGTACTGAATTTCAGCTTGCTTATTTTGCTCAAGATAAGGATTTATTACATCCAAATGTCATGCAATATAGAAACTATGTAGAAGCTGTCGTTCAAACCACACAACTTTGTGATGTTGTTTGCGAATGTTCGTTGGAACGATGGTTTCGGGAAACACCGACTCGTTGAACTATGCTGATAATGACAGAACTTGCGACCAACGATGCTTTCGGGAAACGCATCCCTGGTCGTATTTCTCGTGGTTTATGTCACTTTCTCATGCCCGGTACTGTGTAAACGTCAGACGTTGTCATTGTGGTTGTGTTGTTGCAGAAAATGGCGCTATAATGGAGACGTTACGGCTACACATCGACTAATAAGATGACATCTGTATTGTAAACCCCTCCATTTTTTTTGGTGCATGCGCACCAACACTACAGTATGTCATCGCCACAGAAGCCAATGCAGATTTTCTGGGAAACTTATGAGCAACATGCACACAAATCAGATCCGACGGACAACAATAATTCAAGCATTTTAGATTGCAGTCAGATAATCCGATTTGGACTGAGTTATTGCGTTATGGCACAGTGCTGTATCTACTTTACAAATGATTCATTGTTTTTTTTAATTACTTTTTAGTTACAATAATTTAGTTGGGTTCCACTTTATTTTAAGGTGTTGTTGTTACAATTTAATCATACATTTGAGTAACTACATGTACTTATGCTGCGTCCACGTGCTATGGGAAATAGGATATTTTCCACTTGTGAACTGGTATTTACCAGTGTGTTGCGTTCAAGTGCTTTTTTTGTCGTAATGTGGTAAAAAGATGGAGATCCAGACCTGTCATTTAGCTAAAACTATTTTAGATTGCTTAAGTCATCTGCTACAGCAAGAAAATGATTTAATAATAATAATAATAATAATATCTTTATTGTCCACCAGGGTGGAAAATTGTCTTTGGCTCAACCAGAATAAATATACAGACATATAAAACACAGTCTTAAAAACACAGTCTTAAAAACTTATCAAAACTCAAAAGGTAAATAATATGCTAATATATTTTCTAGATCATGTATAGTATATATTTTTACCATTCACGACTCTCGCGGTGCTCTCCGCCATTTTGAAATGGTCAAAGGCAACATCTTGAAATCTCATCTCGGCAACTCGTCCATCAAAATATTCTACGAGTTGCCCAGTAGTACATACCACATAAGGGGGTGTTCATGTGTATTTTCACGTCGGCTTTTGGTATTTATAATTACCATAGCACATGAATGCAGCATTACTTTAGAGTTAGGGTACGATTAGGATTAGGTTGAGGGCTAGTTGCATGTAATTATGCATAATTTACTATTATTACTATGGTAAGTACATGATACATGTTTATAAAATAAAGTGTGTTTATTTATATAGTATTTCGGAACTATGGTGTCCACTTTGTAAGGCTATTCCATATCGCATAGAGTCCGGTCTCAATTTGCTGACTATATATGGACTAAAAGAGAATTTTATTAAATGAAAGGTAAATAACTCATCCATTACCTATATAAGAGAATTTGCCTTGTTAATGAGTCATTTAGTCATGCTTTTAAATTCAAAGAACAGGTAAAGAGACAAAGACAGGAATCGAGAGAAGAATAGAAGCCAATCATTGTGCGATTACAAGTTCCTCTATTGAGCAAGTCTCACTTGATTTAACCTGTAAGGGTTATTCATGATGCATAGAGGATCTGAAGTTAGTCAGCATCTAATTATAACAGCACACACACACACACACACACACACACAGCTTGTCGTATAGTGAGTGTGTGTTGAGAGAGAGGCCTTTTAAACTGGTTGTGCTGGCCGAACAGGTCGGGGTGTGAGAGCGCTGGAAGTGGGAGTGTGTTACACACTGGAACTTGTGTTTTTTTCCGTCGTAAATAAATGTCTGCTGTGACAATACACCAAGTTAAGCGTTTATTACTTGTCTTACACCATTTCTTTTGAGGAGAGACTGGTCAAAATCCAGGAGACTTGCATTGAAAGGGAACATGAGCCAGACTTGGTTTGCTCTTTTGACTTGAGCCAGTAAATAACCACCTAGTGATCTCTCATAGCAACTTCCTAGCACAGTAATGCGCTTTAAATACCTTAGCAACTGCCTGACAACACCCTGGCATCACAGTGGCATGTTTCGCACAGGCAAACAGCATTTTTCAGTTCAACACAAAACTTTAAGCAAGGACTTTTAAGAGCTAGTTCTTTAGAAAACTTGTTTAATCAATGCATTGAACTGAAGACTAATGTAACAACGTTAGTGTCAACGTTCTCTATAATCAATCCAAGAAGCCTGTACAGTAAACAAGCGAAGGGGTTATCTGATCTAATGATGCTGAAGAGAACCGCTGAAACACTATTTAAGAGTGGCAACAACTTCTTCACACGTTATGCTCTGTATACACTGCATGAACTAGTGAGATATTACACACCAAAAACCTAAAATTATCTCTGATGTGCCAGCGTTTCTTCCTCACTGCATAATCAGTTGGCAACTACAGGAAGTTATCAAGTGCAGTCAGATACTTAGTTTAAATTGTGCCTTGTTCTAAAAATGCTTAGTTTACCACATTTACTAATAACATTACTATTAGTATTACTATTGTGCAAGCATACGACGTAACTTATTCGTCTATAAAGCAGATTTACAAATTTCACCTGCAGATAATAATAAAAAAAAAAAAAATGCGGGACAGGAGCCGTATACAGAAACCAGGATATCATAGAGACCTGCTTTTATTTCAAGAAATGAAATGCTTGTCCAGCAATTACCCTTAAACTGCTATGGTCCTTTAATCAGTGTTGTAGTCGAGACCACCTCACTCGAGTCCGAGTCGACACCGAGACCAGAGAGAGTCGAGTCCGAGTCAAGACCGAGTCCATAGAGCAGAGGTCTCAAACTCGCGGCCCGCGGGCCATTTGCGGCCCGCGGGATGATATTTTGTGGCCCCCTACTTGATATTAAAGTTTAATGTTAGTGCGGCCCGCCATTGCGTTTGTCGCGTTTTTTTATTATTAATATTTTTATCCCTTATGGGCTACCATATATAGTCTCGTGACAGCTTACGGTGGGTTTGTTGTCAGTTGTCATAGACAACCACGAAGTACAAATATACTGCGCCTGGAAAAAATGAGCGCGTCGCTTCAATTATGAGGGCGCTTGATGCGCGCCTACATCTGAAACGTACGTACTTGAGCGTGCAAAATATGTGAGCGCGATATGTGAACAAGGCGAGCTACCACCACCAAATCAGGCCACAGCTCGCGAGCGACGTGTTGGATACCCCTGCTCTAAAACAATGTGAGAATAATCATTTTGAGCTTGTAATATGCGTTGTGTCTGAACGCGTTCAATGAAAGATATAGTTCATGATCTCGTTCATATTTTGGGCGAACGTGAACTGAACGTAGCCTACTGTATTACTGCCTGATGAAAGTTACAGTGAACTCGTTCATTCTAGTAGTGTCTGTGAACCGAGGAGCGAGGAGGCGTCGTAAGATCATTTAAAAGGCTTTTATGAGGTCGGTGAGGATGGGAAAATCTTACTGTGCGCAAACTTTGCCCGTCGACAAAATTATTGTTATCTGTGGTTGTATATGGGCTGTGGCAATAATGATACCATAATAATAAAAAAGAAGCTCGCAGCAACATATGGAAAAAAAGAACTAACTAGTCCATTTTAAAATTTGTGAACTGAACTTTGAACTAGTTCATGCTAATGAACTTGGTCCAACAGGTTGATAAGAAGGTTTGCTTTGATATGTGCAAAGTCAGTAATTTTAGTAAAAAAGAGACAATATACATGTGTGGAAATAATTATTTGTATTTCAAAAGCAGTAATTGTTTTTCTAAGTATAATAAAAGGAAATATGCCTTTAGGAAAAAAAAGAAAAAAAAAACATTCAATATAATAGTGTTGTATAAAGAAAATAAAAAGCAAATTTGACTATCATCACGAAGATGTTGTGTATAAGAAAAAGACAGAAAGTTTGTAAAATGAACTTCAACTGTCAGAAGGACAGCTCATGAAGAACCAATCATGTACAGAAAGGATGTTCAAACAGTTCAGGAACAGTTCAAAAGAAACGTTAATAATAAAGATTGAGAAGATTGGATCAGTTGTGCTCCATTTTTTTATTTTTATTTTTTTTGTAATACTTGATGCGGCCCGGCCTGACCCAGACTCTATCTCCAGCGGCCCCCAGTTAATTTGAGTTTGAGACCCCTGCCATAGAGAGTCGAGTCCGAGTCGAGTCCGAGACCAGAGACGGTTGAGTCCGAGTCGAGACCGAGACCAGTGAGGGTTGATTACCTAATTTACTTTTATTTACTTAGAGAAATCCTTTTTTTTTTTTTTTTTTTTTTTACTGAATTTACTTAGAGTTTAAAAAATATGATCAGTTTAGGGTAAAAATGCCACATAGTAGGTGGTGTTAAAAGCAATTTTATTACAATTTGTCATGCGCAGTTGCGCACTAGAAAATCACCAATCACTGGGCATGTCAATCAATTTAAAGAAATATTTTATTAACATACATTAATAATCATGAAAAATATTTTTAATTGAACTCGAGTGGACTCGGGAATAATTCCGAGTCCTAAAAAAAAAAAAAAAATGTTCGAGTACGAGTCAATTCCGAGTCCAAATGGACACGAGTCCATGACAAGACCAAGACCATTAAAATATGGTCTCGAGACCGAGTCCGAGACGAGTCCGAGTCTCGAGTACTACAACACTGCCTTTAATAACATGGTGATTTAATATTAGCATTACCATGGTACACTGCTGTGAAAACCTTTGAGATCAAAAACACACATTAAAATAACTTTCTTTTTTTTTCTATTTGAACATATTTTAAAATGTCATTTATTCCTGTGATCATTTGGTGTCACATGATCCTTCAGATATAATTTTAATATGAGGATTTGATGCTCATGTATTATTGGATGTGTAGAAAGAACAGCATTTATTTGAAATATGAATCATTTTGATCAATTTATTGTATTTTTGCTGAATCAACATATTCATTTATTTTAAAAAGACTAACTATATCTGACACTATACTATATTAATACGCATAAGTATTTGTTGCAGATTTATCATTTCACAAGTAATTTGTAGCATTTGACAACCAGTTTCGTTTGCAGTCAGTCTTACGCTTATGTTCACCAACTCACAGTTTCCATAGAAGCAGATTCATACTTACACATATTTTCCTGCAGACACACAGTCAAACTGCTTTGAAGGAAGATGTCCCTAACACACACACACACACACACACACACATATTTCTGTGTGCATTCCACTGCACATCTGCTTGTCTGTCACTTCTATTAGTGTATCTGTTTCTGTTGAGTTGGCTCAGACACTATTGTTTGGCTTTCTGTGTAGGAGTACCAAAAATGCTTGCACTCTCACACACACACACACAAACACACATTTGTTCCTGCATTATTTATGTTACATACACAGTTCAGTCATGAAACTCTTCCAAACAGCTGATTGGTTCTCTTAAAGGGTTAGTTCACCCTATATAAATTCTGTCAGTATTTACTCACCCTCATGTTGTTCCAACCCCGTAAGACGTTAGTTCATCTTCGGAACACAAATTAAGATATTTTTGATGAAATCTGAGAGCTGGATCACTCCTGTATGCTAGTACATAGGCTTCTTTAGAGATTGAAACTTCCTGGCCTCGAAAAGTTATTAAAGACATCGTTAAAATAGTCCAAGTGACTTCAGTGGCTCAATCTTAAGTTTATCAAATGACGAGAACACTTTTTGTGCGCAAAAAACAACAAAAATTGAAAGACTTATTCATTTACTTCTCTCTCTGCCTCAAGTCAGGTTACTAGTTTAATAGCGTAAGCACATGTTTAATAGCACATGACCAGCGTCGGCCAATAGTGAGTCTACGCGTGACGTAGCTCTACGCTAGATCGTAGATCACACTACTGTACGTTAACTGAGTAGAGGCCCATAGAGAAGGAAGTGAATAGTTGAAATAAAGTTATTTTTGTTTGTTTTCGCGCAAACATCAGAATTTTTATTTTTGGGTGAACTAACCCTTTAAAGCCGGCTAAATTTGCGCGTTTCCCAAAAGCATTGTTGGCCAACTATGATCGCAAATTCTATTGAACTCTAGGTAACGACGGGCCTTGCAACGATAGTTGGCTTTGGGAAACACACCCCTTTGATTGTTCTATCTACGTAACCGATTTATCTCCACCCTGAACTGGCTCAACTCAATGCAGCGCTGTGTGTGATTGATCCAGGCCCTCCTCCTTCCCCAGCACCACCTGCCTAGATCTTCTCGGGATTCTCCCGGCTTTCCTTGCAGCAGCTTGTATGCTATTCCCTGTATTTATGTGCCTGTTTTGACAGTAGCCTTCACTCATGCCTACCATATCATATCTAGTCCACCAAGGCAACGCCTTTGTACATTCCACTCTTATCAACAAATGATGTTTAATTCACTTCCGAGAGTTGTCATGATTGAACTGTATAGGGTACTATAAATGACCATAACAGGTATTAGGTACTGAATGATTATCATATTCATATACTATAGTATTGCTTCAAAGAGTATCATGATAGTATGAATACCATGAAGAGTGTTCATATCCGTAGCACTCTAAAGGTCGGAAAACACCATATTGCTCAATTCTGTCTCATTTCCCTCGGGGAGTTTGAGTTCCTTTCCTGGTTCTGTCAGCGTTGGGCCGACAGGTCATTTGTCCAAATGCCATGCGATGCTGAAAGCTGGAATAATCCAGGGTGGAATATAGAAAATGTTCTGTTATCAGGGAAGGGAATGCCGAGGGGGGGAAATGTGGGAGTCGTGTTATTTCCTGGAGTACAGTAGAGCTCTGCGGATCTTGTACATGTCTGGGTGGGAATATGTTGAGAGCTCAGGGAAGCAAGAACCAAAAACATGTTTGGCATCCAGGGCTGCGGTGCCAAGTTGTTCCTCTTCTCAATTTCAAGATCCTAAAAAGGGGCTGAGGAGATCCTGGACTGTGTCAGAACATGTCAGGACATCCCTCCTCATGTAAACAACTCCAGCGGGTCACTTCTGGCCGTTCTCACGGCACTCCTGTTTTCTCGTCTTAACTAGTAGTAAGCTGAGATTGTTTTTTTTGATGGCTGGTGCCGATATCTTACAGAGCAGGGGGGCCGATGGAATATTATACTGTATATGTAAGCAATAAGGTACGAGAGGCTGTGCTGTATCGTGAATAAGTAACGGTTGAAGGGCGTTGTTAGGCACGACACAAAGTGGAGTAACCCCTTCAGCCATTACTTATTCACGATACAGCACTTGCCTCGAGTACCTTATTGCTTCTATAAAATGGTTACCACACAATAAAAATATGAAAGTAAAAAAAATATGTATTAGTGCAACAGTGAAATCACTAAAAGTCTTCCTTCCGCTAGAAAAAAAAATAGTCCCTGACCATGAACAGAAACAACGTTCCAATGTGTAATATGCATGGAAGCTCAAATAAAAACCACATAGGAACTGCAGAGTTGCGCAGTGATGAATAGACGTGTTGGGTGAAGTGGTCATTGCTGTGTTATATCATAAATAAAGCACAGCTATTGACCAATCATAATCAAGGATTGGAAAATATATATTTATATATACTTCTTCAAGATGGCTGTGTACCTTGTCTTTATTATTACCAACGCAAAAATACAGCAAGGGTTTTAAACTCTACTTCCAGAAAATTAAGAACAATAAATATTGTGGCTCACTGGCACGCCTCAAACGCGTAAACATCAGGCTTAAATAAAATCCTGAGCTACTCGTAATTTCAACTTTGTGGTGGTGTTCATGTGTGTTCAACTCTTAAATACGATCTTTTTTTAATATGACTTGAACGCAGCAATAGAGCATCATAGCTTGAAATCAAGGACTACAAACTGTGCTGTCAAAATAAAAGTCCCTAAATCTAATCAAATTTAAAAATGCCAAATATCTGCTGATATAGCATATCCGTTGATCACATTTCTCAATCTGTTTCTCAGGTTCTTCCTCTTGCATAACACAGCAGCTCAGTACATATCGTTCCTCACCGGTTGAGTCATTTTCCACGCCACTCATTGGTCTGCTGTAGAAAGCCTTTTTGTTCGGAGATTTGTGTCAGAATAAAGGTGACAAAGCAGTCACAATTCACAGGAACACAATAATAATTGTGCTATGGGGCGGCTAAAGGGTATGAGTCACAATTTCTGAGGCACTTGCAAGTGTGGGAATCACAGCTATTTTTGGGAGTCATTATTGGAAATAAGTGGGAAAGTGTTGGGAAATACTGAAAACTCTATGGTTGAAGTGCTTGTTTAACTCTTCAGATCAGAGACCTGTCGAGCGCATTCATAAACGTGCGCTGGTTTTACCTGGGCAATGTGCCAGATCTGCATGAGTGACATCAGTGCTGTGGTAGCCCAGATATGCAGAAACCTACATGCACACGGATGGTTTCTGTGAGTGTGTTTGTGATTTTCCTGTCTGCTGTCTGTACGAGAGCTTGATGTAAGGGTGAGGCAGTGTGTCCCATTGAGTCACTGGTACCATGCAAATATTCTTAAAGCTGCATGCAAAAGTTATGGAAATCAGGCCGACGTTATATCTCTGTGGAATGAGCCGTAAGGGGAACATGCACTTGCACTAATACACACATATCTCTCTCTCTCTCTCTCTCTCTCTCTCTCTCTCTCTCTCTCTCTCTCTCTCTCTCTTGCTCTCTCTCCTCTTCTCTTTTTCTGCTTTTTCTGCTTTTTCCTTCTCCCACCAATGGAAATGTCCTGTTATTGTTTTGATAGAGCATGAATCATTATTGTTATTATTAAATCAAAATGATGGAGGGTGACCGGGGCTAGTTATGATGCGAAGACTACTTTTGATGAAATCTGTGAAGAACATTTTACAAAAAAGAGGCCTGTTTTAAAAACATTTACATTTTTGCTTTGTGTGACATTTATTGTTCATGATCATAGAACATTAAACCATTGTATTATGGATAAATATATGTGCGTTACTTTATTTTGTTTTGCCTTAAAGGGTTAGTTCACCCAAAAATGAAAATTCTGTCAGTATTTACTCACCCTCATGTTGTTCCAACCCCGTAAGACCTTCGTTCATCTTCGGAACACAAATTAAGATATTTAAGATATTAAGATCGCTCCTGCATACAGTCCATAGGCTTCTTGAGGTACTGGCTCTTGCTGTCCTCGAAAAGTCATTAAAGACATCGTTAAAATAGTCCAAGTGACTTCAGTGGCTCAATCTTAAGTTTATCAAACGACGAGAACACTTTTGTGCGCAAAAAAACAACAAAAATAACGACTTTATTTCAACTATTCGTTTATTTCTCCCTCTGCGCGAGTCAGGTTACTAGTTTAATAGCGTAAGATTCTGTTATTGTACGTCACACGCATCACACACACACATGACCAGCGTCGGCCAATAGTGAGCCTACGTGTGACGTAGCTCTACGCAATCACACTACGTTAACTGACTTACAGGCTCATGGAGAAGGAAGTGAATAGTTGAAATAAAGTCGTTATTTTTGTTGTTTTTTTGCGCACAAAAGTGTTCTCGTCGTTTGATAAACTTAAGATTGAGCCACTGAAGTCACTTGGACTATTTTAACGATGTCTTTAATGACTTTTCGGGGACAGCAAGAGCCAGTCCCTCAAGAAGCCTATGGACTGTATGCAGGAGCGATCTTAATATCTTAAATATCTTAATTTGTGTTCCGAAGATGAACGAAGGTCTTACGGGGTTGGAACAACATGAGGGTGAGTAAATACTGTTAGAATTTTCATTTTTGGGTGAACTAACCCTTTAATGACACAAAAATATGAAAATAATTGAATGAGAATTATTGGGAATTAGAAGACACTAAGGCCAACTATGATCGCAATTTCATAGTTGGCTTTGGGAAAAGGTATAAAAAACTAAAAGCAAAATGATGAAAACGAATATATTTATATTCTTATAGTCATGAAAATACTGTCACAATGCAAATAATAAGCATCCTAAAATCAACTTCATCAAGGTTGCATTAAACTGACAATAAAGTTTCCAAAAGCGTCTTTTTTTTTTTTTACATAAATACTGCTCTTTTTAACTTTTTTATTCACCAAAGTATCTTAAAAAAAAATCGCTACATTAATCAGCCCAAATATTTTCAACCCTTATAATAACAAGAAATGTTTCTTGATCATCAAATCCTCATGTTAGAATGATTTCTGGAGGATCATGTGACACTGAAGACTGGAGTAATGATGGGAATGATAGGAATTAATATTATTTTACAACATACTTATTTTAAATTGTTATAATATTGATCTTATGTTTCTCCTATTCATATAGTAAGTTTTTCTAATAAAGGTGTATGTGTGTGTGTGTGTTTCTGTCCATCCAGAAGAGTCGCTGTCTCCTCCCACGGGCCCCGTCCCCATGGACCTGCGTGTGGGCGAGCGTCTGGTGCGTCCGGGTTCGGACACGGCCTTCCTGTCCCCTCTGCACCCCCCTCTGCTGATCGGGCCCTTCAGCGCCCAGCACTGTTCCCAGTACAGCCAGTCGCAGCTGCAGCACATACAGGTACAGCGCATGTGACACAAGATGCCTTCATATCAATCCAGTCATACACTGATTTAAACAGCGCCTCCCTTATGTGATTTAGCCTATTAGCACACACTCCCGCCACAATCAACATCCTTATTGGTGCTGGAACGTAATTATCATGCTAAACAACAACACTACACACTAAAGAGTAGAAAAAAAAAACATAAAAGTTACCCTTTAAAACAGAATATGACGCTTTCTAAAATATTTACTCCTGTACCTTTTTCACAAAACAGAAAACAGAATTAATTTCTGTATAAACAGTAGCTGTATGTTCTTCTCTTTTTGTAGCAGTATAATATGGAGCAGCATCTACGAGACCAGGAACAAGCGAAACAACAGCTACAGCAACTCAAACACAAGGACAAGAGTCAACAGAGTGAGTGACACACACAGACTTACAGTGTACTTACTTAGCAACACTGCTTTATAACAATGCCGACACAGAGAGACTGCACACATTATGCTAGGCTAGGGTTGGGGTTATGTTGATTAGTAGGATAGAAAGTGTTCTTCTAGAAGAAGAGTTTTTGAAGTTTAAAATGAAGCACTTAGACTATTGATCACTCAAATGTGTCTAATGTGCATCTTTAGCCTCAAGAAAGTGTTCAGGTTAAGGTTCAAAAAGCAGACAATTGTACAAAATCTGCATGAACGGAATGTACCAAACAATGGAAAATGATTTGAGAAATGTATCAAGGTCACTGAGAAATGCTGTATTATGTTACGCCAATGCCCTCTTTAATAATACCTCAACTAAAACAGGGCTTTTTCAGGAAATGACTCTGAGAGTAAAAACAAAACTTTGTGGTTGAAAACACATGGGAGGAGTTTGGTTACCTCTGAACATGGGAACCCTGTTGTTCTATAAAGGTGATTTACTGTCACACTGCTGCTGGTGTCCTGCCAGTTACAGCAGTTACAGATCCTGCGGTAACATCCAGTACCAGACCATACCATCCAGTACCAGACAATGCCATCCAGTACCAGACCATATCATAAGCCCCTTTTCCACCAAAGCATTTTGAGAGCCGGTTCGGAGCCGGTGCCAGCGCGCGAACCAGTTATTTGTGTTTCGACAGCCAAAGAACCGGTTCTCGGCCAGGAGAACTGGTTCCAAAGCGGCACCAACTCTTTGCTGGACGAGAACCGTTCTTTTACCACGTCATGCTTACGTCGGGGGCTGGGGCGGGTTTAGATGTGTTCTAAACATCTTTTCTGACCATAATAAAGGATCGCAAAGCCAAGAGAAACATTTGCAGAAACACGATGGAGTCCGCCTTTGTAATTGTTATGCTGGAAGCTAACGCAAGTGTTTCTATTTTTGTAATTTTTTTTATTGAAGACATTATAAGCAAAGAAGAAAAGTCACAATATAGAACAAATAAATGGAAATAAAAAAAGACACAATTACAGGGGTACATAACTTATCAGAAAAAATTACATAACAAACGAAAAGATTAAAAGACTTACATATTTCAATTGTTTTTAAAGCTTTCTTGGTATACGAGTTAGAGATAATCCGAAAGTAATGTTGTATTTGCAAGCGTTTCTAGCTAAGACGTATGGCGACGCACACAGTGATGTAACGACGTCGTTCCGTGTGCGCTCTAGTCAGTGGAAAAACAAATAGGTTCTGAAGCGGTTTGCAAGTTGAACCAACTCCGAACCAACTTTGAACCAGCACCAGTTCCGAACCAGTTCTTTTTTTTTTTTTTTTTGGTGGAAAAGGGGTAATACAGTACCAGACAATGCCATCCAGTACCAGACCATATCATACAGTACCAGACCATACCATTCAGCACCAGACCATGCCATCCAGTACCAGACCATGCCATCCAGTACCAGACCATACCATCCAGTACCAGACCATGCATCCAGTACCAGACCATGCCATCCAGTACCAGACCATACCATCCAGTACCAGACCATGCCATCCAGTACCAGACCATACCATTCAGCACCAGACCATGCCATCCAGTACCAGACCATACCATCCAGTACCAGACCATACCATCCAGTACCAGACCATGCATCCAGTACCAGACCATGCCATCCAGTACCAGACCATACCATCCAGTACCAGACCATACCATCCAGTACCAGACCATGCCATCCAGTACCAGACCATACCATCCAGTACCAGACCATGCCATCCAGTACCAGACCATGCCATCCAGTACCAGACCATACCATCCAAAGTACCAGACCATACCATCCAGTACCAGACCATACCATCCAGTACCAGACCATGCATCCAGTACCAGACCATGCCATCCAGTACCAGACCATACCATCCAGTACCAGACCATGCATCCAGTACCAGACCATACCATCCAGTACCAGACCATACCATCCAGTACCAGACCATACATCCTTTACCAGACAATATCATACAGTACCAGACCATACCAGATCATGCCATCCAGTTTTTGTAGCATTTTTGATAGTTACCATATTTACATGTTACTCCATGGATGGATGGATGGATGGATGGATGGATAGCCAGATATGCAGGAGGAGAAATAAATAGACAGAAAGAGAGACAGAGAGACAGACAAACAGATAGATAGATTTACTCCATTGTGATCATGACGGTCACGTCATTCCAGAGTGTCATGTGTCATGCTGCAGCGCTTGGTCACGCTGGCAAAACATTAAAACCACTTTTTTTGTTTATTTTTCATTGAACGAGAGCATGCATTTTCCTTGTGAGTCACGTTACACTGTTAGAGTTAAACGACATCTACAGTGTGAAACCTACTACCACCAGGTTTGCTGATAAACTGCATTAAGCAGAGAATGATTTGTTGTAACACCCAATACTGTTCTTGTAAAGTCTAAAGATATTCTGCATATCCTGCAGTCAGAGGTGTGTAGGCGTCACACAGGTGTCTTCCGCTGATGATAAATCACTGCAGCTAGAGGCTTTTATCACAGTTGATAAGATTGTTGTGAGAGAAAGTAGCTGCAGAGAAGTAAAATTAAATTGAGTTGTTCAAACAGTAACCGTGTCAATATTGATCTTATTGGTTAGAGCCACTATGACGTGTCCGCCCTGGAAGGACAGGGAGGCACTGAGTCAACACACAGTTTCCTTCCCTCGACCCCAGAGCAACCTCGGACACACAGCTGAACCACGCTCACAGAAGCAGCGCTGGCAGGTTTATGTGGGACAAAACTGGCATTTTAAAACGGTTCAGTTTTGACTAAACTAAACTGAAATACTCTCTTTATTAAATAAAATGTAAAGTAAAATAAAACAGAGAATAAAGAGATCATAAAAAAATACAATTAAATTCAAATTATTATTATAATGAATTATTACTATTTTCGATTTAATTGGCTTGATTGTGTGCATTCTCTAAAAATATTAAATATTAGTAAAAAAATAAATGTCCTTTAGTTACATAAAATGACCCAGACCAGAGAAAACTAAACTAAACTGAACTAAAATACTAACTAACTAAAGGAATAAAAATAAAATAAAGACTTATTTTAAAAAATAAAGACAAAAAATACATAAACAGACTTTTTTTTTTCATTTCCACTTTTAAAAAAAGTGGTTTGGCATGATTTCATTGGCTGGTTGTAAATATTGAGGGATAAACTATCTAAACGTATTAAATTAAATTATATTTCAATAATAATATAAAAAAAATGTAAGTACCACCTGACAAATCCTTTTTTGCAATCTCAAAATCTTTGCAAGCTTTGTTTAAACCAATTAAGTGAAACATTGTCATTTCATTGGCTGTTTGTATTGATTGACAGGTGCTGTGGCCAGTGCGTTGGTGAAGCAGAAACTGGCGCAAGTGATTCTGAAGAAACAGAAGCAAGCGGTCCTGGAGAGGACGAACTCCAACCCCCTGAGCACCGCATCGGTGGCCTACCGGTTAGAAGCGACTCTCACTGCCGCCCACAGCTGTCGAAGTTGTGATCCATGTGCTTATTTTCATCTTTTGTGTTCTGACAGGGAGTTGGTTCCAGATCCCAGCGCTCCCCTACAGTCGCTCCTGCCCTCCACCAAACCAGCCCTCATAGAAGGATGCGACGAACCGACGAACCTGAGACGAGCACGTACGTCACCCTCCAACACACGCACACACCTGAGAGCAGGAGGCAGGGCTGGTCGTTCAGCAGGTGTGTGTGTGTGGAAGCATTCCAGTGCCGCACTCACACTCCCAGCGCCTCGCTCTGCCTCCAGGCCGCCGCTGTTAACAAGGCCTTGCTCAACCTTCTCATTTACCTCTGAAAGACGAGAACACTCCCCTGTCAGCCAGTCATTATGAAATAATAACTATGACTGGACGTCCTGTAAAGCCCAAAGTATACTTGCTTGTTTACGCATACTCTAGCCTATCATATGCTCCATTCTCCATTGATGGAGTGCACAAACACATGCTCTCTAGAGAGTTCTTTGACCAGTGTCTTCGCTATTTTTCTCCAGAAGTCATGATGTCTCTATTCTTCTTAAGGCGAGACACGGCAGGCAAAAACATCGTTTTTTTTTTCCACTGGTCAATTTTGGGATATTTGACTACAATAACATGTATTCTTTCAGACTTGTGTTGAAAAAAAGTCCGAAATACATATTTAGGTCTTTATTTTACTACACTTTGTCAGTTTGCGCCTGTAGATTTCTCATAAATTCAACAATAGTTGCGTTCTAAATGATCGCGCTGCTCCGCGATCGCTGCATACACCCTGTCATCACATACAAAGCACATCTCTCTCCTTTCCAATGCTGTCAGGTCCAAATATGGTCATTTCCTTTTAATCAACATCCAATCGTGGAAGCAAAAGTGGGGATTTGTTTACTTCGGGGATTAACGTGATTCGTCAATCGTCACATGGTATGCTTTGACGCTTGCTGATTTGGTTTAGCTTTCCGCGGGACTTTCTGAATGAATGAATGAAAACGACTTCACGTCAGTCATCGAAAAGATTACAGCAGTTGTCACTTGCTAAGGGGAAAAGGAAAATTAGTGATGTATTACCCTGTGAAATGCCCTCGGGAAGCGCATCTGAACGCAAGCTGTCGATGGGAAGCCAATCTATAAATAAAGATGAAGTTGTTTTATTAAGTTCTCAATTTTCATGTAAATTGTTATAAACAATAACTTGGCCAGTTATTTTGCTTGTTAGCAATGTTTTCATGTAGAAATGTGTGGAATTTTAGAATATACATTTTTAAAGCCCGTTTTCTCAAAATGACTTTTTTTCTCATACTCAAAGTCTGAAATCTCCACTTCAGTAGCACCTATATACACCAAACTTTCCAGTCATGTACCTAGTTATATTATGAAGACATTTACAGAGGGATTTGTAAATATATTATTCCTAGCCTGATTTATGTAACATTTTATCCCAAAAAACATGGCGAAAATATTTTTTTTAAGACTATTGATGGTATATTCTGATTTACAGGATAACAAAAGTAGATATCCATAAATCATTCTGTAATTTTTTCCCCATCTATTATATGAACACAATGAAAAAAAAAATTGAACCTGGCTTTATCCAATAATCAGATTTCGTTGTTTTAAAGATATGCAAATTAGTGCATATTTAATCAGATGATGCCTCATTTGCATATTTAAACATTAAATTACATAAAACTTGTAATACATTTTTTTTTCTCATCTTAATGTAGGTAATCAACTGGGAAAGTTTCATGGTGATATCTGCTAGTTTAAAATTTTACCCTATTCACCTGTAGTGTCTCGCCTTAACTTAACTAAAGTTGCGGCTCTCCTCCTCACACAAGCGCTTGTCAATGTTGCAGTCTCGGGTATTTTTTTGTTGTTTGTTAGTGTCTTTGTCTACTGTAAAACAATGGCCCGGGCCAACTGAGTTATTAAAAATGTGCGACCACCAGTGTGTGCAAAGTATGTGCGTTTCCAAAAATTGTCGCTTAAAAAAATCAGTACTATTCAGGAGATGATATGTGCATCATGCAAGGGACCATCAGCTGTAAGTCGACCCTCACAGACACGTAAAAACCATAGGCTGTAAAAAAAAATATGGACGTAGTGTCCGTGAAGTCACCCGTAGTTTTCTAAAGACTGATTTTGAAGCTCAAAGTGGGCGGAACCGGACGTCGCCATCTTGGCAGCGCGTCACTCCCGGATAACCAGGAACTGTCAAAGAGGCGGGATTAGCTGAGGTGAAGAGACGCTAACAGACAGCAGAGCAATCCACCTGTCAATCAAGTGGCCACGCCCTTAATTATGCAGAACTTTAAGGCTTAATATAATTTAAACAAATGAGTTACAAAAAAAGTTGACCCCCCTCACAGTTAGCTATATAGACCAAAACCACTTTTTGCTCCAGGCTGTAAACATATATTGCTGTAAAGTTGGGCGTATTAACATGATACAACTTTTATGTGATTGACTCTCTTTGAGCCTCTAGTGGCCGGTAGATGAATTGCAGCTTAAGTCACTTCCGTGTTGGATTCAAGAGAGAGACCGAAAGGTTGCCGCTTGGTAAAAACTGAAGAATACTTTGGGCTTTATACTCAAAAGTTATATATATATATATATATATTGCAGCTTAAGTCACAGCAGATTTTGTTTACACACTGGGTGTAACCTTTCGCGTCCGAGACCGTGGCACCCGTTCAGAGTACCAGGGATGTGTGGGTTGTGTAAAAGTATGGGTTGGGTGGTTCATGTCTATGTGGGGAGGATGGGTGTATATATATACATATATATATATAGTTGTTTTAAACTTGTGTATTAGTGCTAAACAATCATCACTGTTCTAATTGCTCATTCTTAGTTTTAAGGATTTGCTCTAAACCCATAACTGTAAAAGGCCTGTTCACAGCAACACAAATTGAATCTGGTTTTTGTATGTGATTTGTCTGTCCAAATCGATGCGTTATAAAACAGAAGGCGGTCTGAAAGAAAATGTAAACTCACTCTGTGACAGTAGGTGGCGCTTGTGGAAAAGCAGAAAAACCCCAGTTCTGGATTCTTCCTCGCTTTAGCAAAATAGTCTGTTAACTTTCACAAACTACTCGTAGTTTTATCTAACAGCAGCAGGACGGAGCATGTGACCAAAAACTTGAATCCCATTGGCTAGACAATTTTCTTTACAGTGCGATGGAATATAACACCTCAAAACGATCATAAAATTGTGTGTGTGTCGATCTGAACAGAACTGCCGTTATTAAAATGTTTATCGCACTAAAGTTTAGCACTGAATTTTCATCTTGTTACGTTAGTAACCGCATAGCATCACCTGGCAACCAATCACAACAGCCTTCCACTGGCAAACACCACTCACAAGTTATATTGTGACTATCATTCAGTCTTCAGTGTAGGACAGAAAATGTTGCAGAAGTTTTCAAGGAGTCCTACGCATCTGTCAGGATCACTCTGTGCTCGATAGTCAAACATTTAACATGATAACCACAAGATGCTGTGCGGAAGAGTGTCATTTACTGTTGAAGTTGAGTAAGTCCAGCTGTGGAGTTACGGTTTTCAACATGTCCTCTCCCAGAACTTAAGGCTGATGGTGTTAAGTGTGTTTTTAAAGGACTAAAACAATTAGTAGGAAGTAGAGGAGAGATTTCGGAACCTTTGTCTTTTCTGAACCAGCGACAAAAGCGTTGAGCTGTACCTGTGCGATCAAAGGAAGTAGTTGCATTTAAATACATTTGCATTTAAATAGTTATAGGTCAATAGGGATGTGCAAAACTACCTCTAATCAACCAATCGATGGGTCATTTGAATGAGTAGTGGACTACTTGGTCTTAAAGGGATAGTTCACCCAAATAAAGATCTCTCTAATACATTGCTACTTTTAAACGGCGCAGTGATGACACAACACATCGTCCCTCAAAGTAAAAGAAAAATCATGTTTATTGAACAAACAAACAACAATTGAGAAGTACAGTAGATGAGCTAGCCGACAGACTACTATACGACCCAAATTGTAAACCTATTGTTTTTTTTGTTGTTCTTTCTTGTTCGCAGGGTCAGAGCCCAACCTGAAGGTGAAGCACAAGTTAAAGAAGCACCTGAACACCCGGAAGAGTCCGCTGACCCGCAAAGAGAGCGCGCCGCCCACCGTCAAGCACCGCGGCCCTGACGCGCTTGGTAACTAAACCGCCATTCACCAGGGCGTATTCCTCAACACTCAGTCACTTATTCACAACTCTTACACAGTTCTTGGCACAGCAATTTGTTTCCCATTCAAAATGCACTGAAACACTTCATTCATGTCTCAAATCAACTCATTCTTCCGTAAAGATTTTCACTCAACAGTTTTGCAGCTGACCTTATTTCATATGCGTTTGTAGGAGTTTCCCTTTCAGACGCAAAATGAGAGTGAAGAGTATTTAAAGTCCCCTTGTGGTGAAAATCAAGCTTGTAATGTTGTTTATATGTGGTGTTTTTAATGCACTTTAAGACAAACCATGTGGAAATTCAAAAGTCGACAGCATTCCTGAGTATTTTCTCTTTAAAACTGCAGTGAACCACTTTTTGAAATCGCTGGTGTTTCTGACGTCACAAACTACCTTGTAACCAATCAGATCCACATGAGTGAGTGGAGGCGGGGCTCATTTGCATATTCATAGATCCACGTTTACTAAATACATTCAAGCTATTTTAACCTTCAAATGGTCTTCGTTTCCTGTTTACACTTCTGGGCTCAAACAATTGATTGAGTAATTGTACAAAAAATATACATTTTTAATCATACAAATAATATATCATTTTTTTGGTTTACTTCTCATCTATTCATTAATGCTGTGTTTTTGGATATATAATGTACTTTTGTATCCATATACCACAAAATTCCTCAACTACACCATTAGCTTGCATATGAAATATCATTTTTTTTATGATACATTGCATTTATGCTCTAGTACTAGGCCTTCATTTCTGTGTGAAAATTTTCAGATTTATGCCAGATTTTTTTTTTTTTTTTTTTTGACACATGAAGAAAATATATTTAGTTTTTTTTTTTCACATTTCCCATTCATTTCAATGTGGGGTCAATTTTTTTTACATAGCGTCAGAACAACTGAATCAAGCCCATTTTGTGTTTGTGTGTGTGTGTGTGTGTGTATTAGATAATGTATGAAAAGTCCCAAAATCTTATTCCACTTAGATGAAGGGAACCTTTTTTTTTTATTAAGTAAAAGTCAATTGGGGTCGTGTAGACCCCATGACCCGATTGAAGGCTACGCCATTAAGGAAAAACATTTTAAATATGTCATTTTGGTGATCAAAGATGAGTTTACAGAGGGACTTTAAATGAATTAAGTACACAATAGTGAATTTTTTCACTAATATTTACTGCCCCAAAAAGCACATTTTCACCCATTTTGCGCTTGACATGACTGGATTTGCTCATCGTCAGTAGATCACGCGCGGACCTTTCCGCTCCCATCGGTGCTTTTATGGGACTGACCGCTCATGCTAATTTGCCCTGTTTAGTAAACCTGGCCCTTAGACTGCAGTTCCGCTCAGTGTGTGATGCGTTTTGAAAAAGTGACTGAAGTAAAACTTGTGTGTTCCTCTCAGACTCGTCGCCCAGCAGCAGCAGCACTCCAGTGTCGGGCTGCAGCTCCCCGAACGACAGCCTGCCCAATGAGAACGGGGCGCTGCCCGCGGCCGCCAGCCTGTGCCATGAGGTAACGGTCCTCACACTCCCCAATCACACTCCTCAGGTGCGTCTCGGCTCCCTTATAATGGGACTCATGCTAATGCCATTCCACATCCAAACAATTATGAAAAATGACTCATTTTGTAATAACGCAGTCAGTTTAAGTGAACTTCTCCCTGTTCTTAAAAATACAATCAGTTGCAGAAAGCCGAACACACACTCACACACTAACACACACACCCACGAACACCGTGGCATGATGGGACAGTTCTTTAATATTGCTCTGGTGGGAGTTGTTTGTGCTCGACAAGGCTTGTTTCAGGAGGTTTGCGCCGCCCTTTGGCATAATGACATGTTTTAAACAAAGACACTGGAGAAGGACAGCTGCAGGCAGCTGCCAGGACACCCAATCTCCCGTTTCCATCCACAGCCTCCTCCTCGCTTTAGTACTCTACGCTCCTCCATTTTTGGGCTTGCATAAATGCAGGAGTCTCTGATGGGTCGCACGCGGGAACCCCGTCCGCTCGCACGCAAGAGCTGATCACGCTCACAGACCGACACGCAGAGCTGCTGTAGGGGACTGTATTAGCCCTATGGACATTTATCAGATTTATGACGGCATTTTTCAACAAAGTATCATTAATACTTGAAAAACATTCTCAAGTGAAATTTCATTTATGGCTGACAGTTATAAAACGAATCAACATCAAATGTAAAGGTAGCTGTAATTTATACGCACAAATAATGCTTTAAAAATATGTCATAAAATAAATATAGAAAATCGTATATTATAAAACATGCACGAAAAATCCTTTGCTGCAATAAATTACAAAATATATAATAAAATAAATATATAAAAATATATTATTAAATGTTATATGCACAAATAATGCTTTTATCAAATATATAAAAAAAATTATGATGAAATAAATATGTGAAAAAAACATAATATGCACAAATAATAGTTTGCTACAAATTTTTTTAAAAAATATGTTAAAAGAAATGTATAAAAATATATTATAAAACATGATGTGCATGAATGATGCTTTGTTATATTGCATGTGTATATATATAATAAAATAAATATATAAAAATATTAGGGCTATCAAACGATTAATCGTGATTAATCGCATCCAAAATAAAGGTTTGTGTTTACATAATATATGCGGGTGCACTGTGTATAATTATTTTATATAAATATAAATACACACACATGCTTAAGAAATATTTTCATGTATATACTGAATATAGATTTATATATAATTTATATTATATATAAATATTTTATATATAAAAAAATATTTTTTTCTTAAATATACATGCATGTGTGTGTAATTATACGTATATAAAATAATTATACACAGTGCACCCACATATATTATGTAAACACAAACTTTTATTTTGGATGCGATTAATCGCGATTAATCATTTGACAGCCCTAAAAAATATATAATATAAAGCATTATATGGATGAACAATGCTTTGCTACAATAAATGTAAAAATATATGCTAAAGTAAATATATAAAAACATAAATTATAAAACATGATGTGCATGAATAATGCTTCACTACAATACATTAAAAATATATAGCAAAATAAATTTAAAATAAATTATATTATAAAACATGGATGAATAATGCTTTGCTTCATTAAGGTAAAAATATATCATAAAATAAAAATATACATAGTAAAACATATGTACGAATAATGCTTTACTTGAGTAAATTAAAACAAATATATTAAAATGTTTAATAATGATTAAATACAAAAAAATATGTTAGATTATGCAAATGTCTACGGTCTACTTCTAGATTTCTACTTCTACAACTAGATTTGAATGAAATCACTGATCCAAGTGTTTGAGTTTGCATTAAGTGTGTTCAGCTCATTTGAGTTTTTTTCATAATATAAACCAACATATTAGCAGCTTTGGGTCCTGGGACGTGTGATGGGTCACTATAGTGTCTGACCACCACTTTGTCTAAAAGAGAAAATATCACATGGCAGACAACATGAAATATCAGTTATTTGCCTCTCTGATAGCGGTTTAATCTGTGTGTGTGTGTGTGTGTGTGTGTTTCAGGCTCAAAGGTTGCTTTTGCAGGACGGGTCTCTCGCTCACTTCACAGTGCAGGATCCGTCCAGTCTGCCCACCATCACGTTAGGCCTCCCCGCCAACACCAAGGTATCGCAGTCGCCATCATTCAGCCCTGAACCCGTCCTGAAAGCCCACCTTTGACCTTTAATTTCATTACAAATATAGATTTGAAGTTCACCACAGAGTGCACATTCAATACAATCAAGCACACTTTTTTCACAAGAATTTAACACCCAAATTACATGTCTGAAAAACATAACATGCATGAAACGATTCGAATTTGTATAATTTCGGACGGTTCAGATGGTTATAAGTCAATACAGCATTCCAGCCTTGTTGAATATGAAACAATATGGGATCGGATTGAAAATTGCGACGCGATGACAAAACTACATTGCTCACATTATAACCAACAAAGCTGTCAACACTGCAAGCTGCACAACATCTGTACAGGGGTGTAGGCTAGCGGTCATGCTAACAGCGCCAGGGAAAACTCACGTCAACATTAAAAACAACACTTTCAAGTTTAAAGTCGCCCACAAATGAGCGTAAGCCTCGGCCAACTAACATAGGAGCAAGTGAAATAAAAGTACAAACGTGTTGCTTTCCATAATTAACACATTTAGCTTCGACATCATGCGTTTACACAACACAGAGCCAAAATTGTTTATTGAACGAAATTTCATTTTGATGGTTTCATGCTCTTGGCACCCAATAATTCGCCACCTAAAACTCATATTTTATGTATTCTGGTTCATATTTTCTCATGAATGACTTGCATTTAGCATTTTTTTTTCTACTTAAGCCAGAACAGATCCGAGACCCATTCAGAACCACTGTAATGTTGTTAAATATACAGTTATTCAGACACCTTCAACATTTCTCACATGATCACAGTTTTATTCTCTATAATTTAGAAAATGGTGATAAAATATAACAAGAGTTCAGATCAGATCAGTTGATGTTTGACTGGTTTTGTCCGTCCTTCTGTTGGACTCTCACAGATGAATTATGATGAATATCTGTCAGAGTTTAAATTTAACTACACAATTAGATAATGCCAATATAGGTCAAACAATCACCAAGCAATGCTTCATTGTGTTCAGTCTGTGTGTAAAAAAGGTCACATTAGCAATTAGAGAAAAATACTTCAGCAAAACAAGTGTCTGAATAACTTTTGGTCCCAAATTTTTATACATTTTACTGTATTAAGAATGTTTGGGTGTAATATCTCACAGTTGACTTTATTTTGCAATCCTCACTTACATAAATGAACTATAGTGTCCTGCACCCACTTGTAAAACAGTATCAAAAATGATATCTGGCCGTGTGTCTGCAGGCGGAGAGCGAGATGGGCTCACTGAAGCTGGGTCGTGTGCCGGTGGGACCGGGCGCTTCTCCGCTGCTGGTTCCTCTGGGTGTGGAGGAGCAGACGGGACAGCTCATGCAGCCCGTGCTCATCCTGGAGCCCTCTGGACTCGTGCACGCCCCGATGCTGGCCGGTAAGATCTGCAGGATCAGCCTGAGGAAATGCCACTCTAGAACCAGGAGCTTGATGTGTGCGCCATCTAGTGGCCACTCCTTCACATGACAGGGAATAGCTGTTGGGAGTAAAATATTAGTTACAAAATGATAGTTAAAAAATATTTTTAGAATATAAAGGACTAATGTTTTTATGTTGTTTAAAAAATATATATTTTAGATTGGATTTATCGTATATTTACAATAGTGAAACTTTATTTTATTTTATTTTATTATTTTATTGTATTTTGTGTATTAGCAACCAAGCACTGGACATGCATTAATTCAGCAAGAATACATTAAATTGGTCAAATATGACAACAAATGTATTTATAATGATACATAAAATTTTTATTTCAAATACATACTGTTCTTTTGATCCATTTATGCAAGAATCCTGAAAAGGTATCACATTTTCCATAAAAATATGAAGCAGCGCTTTCAACATTGATAATAATAATAATGAATGTTTCTTGAGCATCAAACTCATATCAGACTGATTTCTGAGGGATCATGTGACACTGAAGACTGGAGTAATGAAGATAGATAGATAGATAGATAGATAGATAGATAGATAGATAGATAGATAGATAGATATATTCACATAGAAAACAGTTATTTTAGATTGTTATAATATTTCACAATATTACTGTATTAATGCAGTTTTAGTGAGCATAAGATACTAGATACCATGAAAAAAAAAAAACGTTTAAATGGTAGTTTAAATAATAATAATATTTTTAAATAGATTATTATATTTATACGATTTTAATAATCCTCTTATTTCTTATTTTATGTAAACAAAAAACTAAATATTAAAAAATGAGACCATTAAAAATATAAACATGTATTGCAAATCTGTATTTTTTATGTTTAGAATTCACCCGGCGTGTTCACAGTTCATGACTATATGCTAAAATTGTTCTATTTAAGCCATCGGGGATCGTTTAATGTGTTTATTTTCTAGTTTCGTGTGATCTGTGGCATGATATTTTGACATCTAGCTTGAATATTATGCTTTCATCTGCTGGAATTGTAAGCAGATTTGCCTGTGATCAGTTCCAGGTCTGGGTCCCGTTCCTCTGCAGTTCAGCGCGTCTGGTCCTCATAAGCCTCTGAGCCGCACGCGCTCGGAGCCGCTGCCCCAGAGTCCCCGGGCCCTCCACCCGCACCCTCACCTGCTCCAGCACAGCGCTCTGGTCCTCGAGAGGCTCAAACAGCAGACGCACCTGGGCAAGGTACTGACCTCGAGACACGTCTCTCTCAAATCACAATTATTTGCTACGATTACACGTTTGCTAACTGTAAGTTATTTTGCAACTACATGCTAACTAACACTCATTAGAGCATCAGTAGACTGTTAGGATTCAGGTTAGTAGAATAAATACTTAACTAATGTTAAAGACATTGGGCCCTATCATACAACCATTCGCGACGCAAGTGTGTTTTGCTAGTTTCAGCCTGACGCAGTTATCATTTTCATGTCCTGCGCCACATTGTTTAAATAACGAATGTGTTTGCGCCCATATGTGCGCTCATGGTGCTGGTCTGAGAACAAGGTGTGTTCACGCACATTGTTGGCACGTTGATATTTTGAGGCGACGGAAATAGACTTTAAAATGAAATAACACAAAAAAAAATAGGTAACACTTTATAATAACTGCACACTATTAATCATTAGTTAAGCATGAGTAAACAGTTAATACATCATTTATAAAACATTAATAGACATTAATATGCAGTTTATAAATACAGCTATACATGTTTTTTATTGATTTATAAGCATATCTATAATGCGTTTAATGATTGTATTTTCATACTTTGTTAATGATCAATTAATAATTTCTAAATGAAGTATAGCATTATTTACAAACCAGTTGTTTAAGAGTTGTCAGTCATTCATAAGACCACTTAGAAAGTGTAAGTAAATGTAGTAAATAGAGGTAGTTATAAAGCATTTATTAGTGGTCAGTTAACTATTTTTGTGAGCTAATCTAAAGTGAGGACTATTCATGCTTTGTAAAGCATTTATAAAGGCGATTTAAAGACTCGTCAATCTTCTAAACAGTCAAATGTAACAAACACAACGCAGTGATACAGAACATAGAAATATTTAACAGCCTTTAAAAAATGCTTTACAAGGCATGACTAGTCCTCACTTTAGATTAGGTCACAAAAATAGTTAACTGACCACTACTAAATGCTTTATAACTACCCAAATTAATCCTTAATTACAGCATTAATACATGTTAATAAAGCATTTATTAACACATTAAGTAACCATCACTATATGTCTGAATAATAAGATGTATGAATGTACATTTAAATAGTTTATTAATCATTTACTTACTCGCTCTAAGTAATCGTATGAACCACTGAAAACTCTTAAATAACTGGTTAATAAAAAATGCAATTCTTCATTTAGAAATGATAAATTGATCATTAATAAAGGATAAAAATACAATTATTAAACAAATTATAGATATGCTTTTAAATCAAGAAGAAAGCATTTATAGCTGTATTTATGAACTGCTTATTAATGTCTATTAATGCTTTATGAATGATGAATTAATGGTTTACTCATGCTTAACTAATGATTATTAGCGTGTAGTTATTATAAAGTGTTACCAAAAAATATTGCGGCATTGACTTTAGGACCAGGTCTCAGTTGGTGAATGGCACAATATGTTTTTGTTATTTAAATATCGTTTTAGTAAGGTGCGGGTCCACAACACACGTACACTCTGCTTATTACACACACAGGGATGACCAGCAGCACACAAACATGCTAAATATTAAAAATAAAAGCACTACAATGTAAAAGATGAATATTGTGTACATAAAGATATGGTGGAATACGGCTTGTCCCGTAGATGCTTTAACCTCACGCACGATCAGAGCCGTTTCCTCTCTGAAGAAGCGTTCAGTCTTCCCGCTTACAAATCCCGCCATGACGCGAGTGGCTGGCTTTACTGGCTAAACTGGCTTTTAAAGTGCATGGGAGATGAGACTCTGATTGGTTTATTGCACTTTAAGCCCAAAACACACCCATCACTCATTAAGAGAATAGGAACAACACGTATAGATCATGCACCGGGTGCGCCGACCATTTTTCCCGTCGTTAAACTTGCAAAAGTGGATTCGGACTTAGAGCATGGGCTTAGATCGTTAAAATAGGGCCCTTAACCTTATTGTAAAGACGTACTCAGCATTTTAGGACAGTATACTACAGCATACTATAGTAATTGACATCAAAAGATGTGTGTGTCCTCCAGCTCATGTCGAAGTCCAGCGAGAAGCCTCGTCTGCGGCAGATCCCGTCGGAGGACATGGACTCAGAGGAGGGGGGGCCGTCAGCGGGGGACGCGCACCAGGGCCGGATCAGGGTCGAGTCACAGCGAGAGATGGAGAACCAGGAGGAGCACATCAACCTGCAGCACACACTCATCCTCAACCAGGTCAGAACAAGAATACGCCACGCGAGCTCTGTTCAACAGCAAATGTAAAATAAGAAAATTTGAATAGTCCAATGGTTGTTTATGGGTGAATTTCACAAAAACACATCTGTGTAAAAAAGTCTTTGTTTTTTAAATACGAGACTTATTTGAACAATATTATGAAACATTATTAAAATTGAACATTTTAAAATACTGTTTTCTGTGTGAATATATTGTAAAATGTGATCAAAGCTGAATTTTCAGCATCATTACTCCAGTCACATGATCATTCAGAAATCACTCTAATATGTTGATTTGATGCTCAAGAAACATTTTTTTATTATTATTATTAATGTTTTAAAAAGTTGTGCTACTTCATATTTTTGTGGAAACCATGATACATTTTTTCCAGGATTTGATTTGAATAGAAAAAAAATATAAATCTTCTGTAATGTTATGCATCCTTGCTGAATAACAGTATTAATTTCTTTTTTAATTTCAGTATTAAAAATCTTAAACTGACTCCAAACTGTTGATCAATAGTGTAGATAATCTGAAAATTAGTATTCTTGTATAAAGAAAAGCCATTCTTATTTGTAACTCTTATTTTTTAACACCAATTGTGAATATTGTCATTTATGTTTATATTTCAAATGATTATTTTTCATATATTTGCTGACTAGAGGGCAATCCAGATTTTTTTTTTTCTCCGTTGATTGAATGTTATTTTTTCTTTTGTTGTCCTGACTGTTTTATGCTTTTGTGTTTTTTAATATTACTTTAAAACTTTTAAAAAATTACTGTATGTCACTTTAGCAAATTGTTTCTCTCAATTTTATTTTTGAGTTTGTTTGACATTCTCATTATCATCCATAACATCATCATTACTGTGATACAGTAAAAAAAAAAAATATTTTAAGTTATAACTGCTACTTTTTATATATTTTTTTATTTAAATTTACACCGTCTATCATGATATACAAAAACCCTTAATGTCATATGACATCATTTTTTCATACTTCCCCAACAGAAAAATATATTTCATTAAAGACATGTATCTCAGATCTTCCCATTAGTTCATGCAAACATGTTTTGATCCAAACGCTTTCTTTTGCAGTCACGTCTGTGGGAAACGCAAAAACAACTCCAGCAACTGCGCAGACAGACGGCCCACATGGAGACGCTGACGGTACCCATGATGCTCGGCGGCATGCACCGGCCGCTGTCCCGCACGCAGTCGTCTCCCGCCTCCACCTCGCTGACGCTGCCGGACAAAACCTTGCCTCTGTCCTCGACCACGGAGCCGTCCCAGAGCCAACCGCGCTTCACCACGGGTACAGCGCCTGCGCCAAACACCCCTCACGCCTCACTCTTCAGCCCTCACTGACTCAAACCCTAATGCCTTAATGTGTGTGTGTGCAGGTCTGGTGTACGACTCCCAGATGCTGAAGCACCAGTGCACGTGCGGAGACAACAGCAGCCACCCTGAGCATGCTGGGAGAATCCAGAGCATCTGGTCCCGCCTGCAGGAGAGGGGCCTCAGGGGCCAGTGCGAGGTATTTACAGTTCCTCTCCTTTCCTAAAGGGGGCGCTGAATAATCCCTCCTATCATTCTAACATCATATTTCCTTCAACTCATCCACTTTAAAGGGACGGTTCAGCCCAAAATGAACAGTCTCTCATCATTCCTTCGCCCTCGTGTGGTTCTTTTCTTCTGGAGGACACTAGAGACACATTTGTCCTGTAAAGCTCCGGGAAGGACCATAAAAGTAGCCCATGTGACGCATCCTAGCCTACATGATTGATTCATGTGAGGAACAGACTGAAGTTTAAGCTGCTATTCGGGGAAACTGGTCTGAATGATTCGTTCACTAATCGGATGGATCCAGTGTCATGAGAAATCTAGTTCTCCCTCGAAATCAGCTCGCCAAGAGAAGCGATCCGATTGGCTCAGTGAACTGGTTTCACAGAGAGGGTTTAGATTAAGCCAAGATTAGACCTTAGTTCAATTACGATAATAAAGTAGCTTTTATGAAAAGAAGACCCCTGGTCATTTAACATTGAGCTCATTTTTTTTGTACATTTGGAGTGCTGTCGGTACAGACAAAAACGACAAAAATCGGTGTTGCCTACACTGTGTTATCCTCTTTTTAAAATTTTCATCTGCTGGAATTGTAAGCAGATTTGCCTGTGACTTCACCAAATTGACTTCAATGGGGCATGTTCTAAACCTGCTTTTAAGGCGGGCATACACTGTGCGATGTCTGTGCGATTTCAGCAAGGTACCTACTCACACTGAACGAGTAAATCGCATGCGATGCAAAGCCAAACTTCAGGATTTATGTGCTCACACTGTACGGTCCGATCGTCGATCGTAATATCTGCGATAACCCCCTGGATTGCGCCTATTTACGTGTATGTATCCAGAGATATTGTCAAAACAAGCATCTACTATCAGTATCAAGATGATTTAGTATTTTCAATTTATGCATTTAATTATTATTATTATTATATTATCATTATTAGGGGAGGCCTATAGGCTAATTTTACTATTAAATTGATCCGCTATTATAATTAATTTGCCACGCAATATTTTCACAGCACATAACCAACGTGCTGTGAGGATAATAAAATATTAATCTTACTCCTCATTAAAAATTGTCTAAAACATTTAGGTCGATTACAATGAATTATATACATATAAAATAACTATTAACAGTCTATAATATGTCCGAACATTGCCATAATTAATCATCAATGAAAATTAAAAACAGGTTTATTTCAAAAACATTGTTTGACAAAATAATAAAAGAGGTGTTACATATCAGGTGGCTTGAAGACGGTGGGTAATATTATCCATTTTGCAACACGAACTGGAGGTAAGCAACAGTAATTTGTAGCTCGTTTTTATTTAAATTTTATTTTTGCTGCAGATGAAATGGTTAAACTTCTGTTTTCGCGCAGGTGCAGTGAGGGAAAAAACACTGAGTTTAGGGCAATCGGTTCGTAGCTTTGCTTCAACTGTGCGATATAGTCACGAGGAGCGACCAAAATTTCTGACATGCCAGAAATTCATCCGACCATCCGATTGTCGATCGTGAGAGGTTAATCGCCTCTCGTTTCTCCCTGTACACTGCACGACAAACGACGCACGACAAAGCTGAAAATCGGTCCGACGCGAAAATGAGTCGCACGAGTCAGAATTCGGCTCAAAATCGGACGAAAATCGCACAGTGTATGCCCGCCTTTAGCCTCTTAACATCCCAGACAGCAAACTGACATTGAATCAACGTGGAAACGACGTCTCCCATGACATCGAAACAACGTTGATCTGGCATTGTTTTGCTCATCGAATTAACGTTGAACCAACGTCAGACGCGGCATTCTTCAAAGCTAAATGAAAATTGGTAATTGGTTTGCAATTGGTTTGCTTTCCTAACGTTGAAACAACGTTGATTTCAAGTTGATTTTCCGTTAGTTTTGAAGAATGACGCGTCTGACGTTGGTTCAACGTTAATTCGATGAGCAAAGCAATGCCAGATCAACGTTGTTTCGATGTCATGTTTCCACGTTGATTCAATGTCAGTTTGCTATCTGGGATCCTTGATTTGTCATTACGAGTGCACAGCCATGTGAGTGGTGTTATTAAGAGTGATCACGGTCAATCTGACTGCAGTGAAAGATATTAATATAAATCGATTGTTGAGTTGACGCGCGCGATCATTGGTAACTAAGCAACAGTGTAGACTCAGACTGTCAGCCTGTGTGGTGTTCTGAGAATATCAGCTCAAATGGACAGTTCATCTGAATCAGATGTTGAACATCATTTAGTTGCAAATGATCGCGCGCGAACTCGACAGTCGACTACCGTGGACTTCGCTCAAAAAGAGGAAGTAAATACAGGTATGTGAGCTGACTGAATTAACATAATTTTTATTAATATCTTTCATATATAGTGCAGTCAGATTGACCGTGGTCACTCTTAATAACACCAATCACATGGCAGTGCACTCGTAATGGCAAATTAAGGATGTTAAGAGGCTAAAAGCAGGTTTAGAACATGCCCCATTGAAGTCAACAGGGTGCGAATTTTAAAAAGAGGATAACACGGTGTAGGCAACACCGATTTTTGTCGTTTTTGTCTGTATTGACAGCACTCCAAATGTACAAAAATAAGCTCAATGTTAAAATTGACTGGAGTTCTCCTTTAACATGCCATAGAAAAAAACATTACCCATGAGCATCTTGACAAAACAACAGCACTTACTTAAAGATATCCCATATTTCAGTTAAAACAGCTCAAACATCATTTCAGTCTGGGATTAGACTTAAGCGACGTCCGTGAAACGGGGAATATATGAATTCGTGAAAAGAATGTATTTAGAAATCTTTGTAAATAACCTCCGAAAGTTGCGACCCCCTCCAACTTGTCTTAAATCCCCAAAGCGGAGTCGTTTCAAGAGTTTGTTGGGTTCTTTCAAATATCAAGCAGTATAACTGAACACTTCAAATCACATTGTGCATTAAAAAAGCAGCGCTATGAAAATACTTTGAATGAATAAATAATGATATTTATTATAGTAAACTGTGGTGTTTTTTTGTGTTTTGATCAGCCAGTCTTTGCAAGAACCTCCATACAATCAGATAAAACCAAAGCCTGTTGTAATAATAAGATCATCATAAGAAAATATTTGAGAACTCGATTTTTTTTTTCTCCAAAGAGCTCAAAATTTTCTTCAGACAGAAAATTTGAATGACTTTTGACCACACTCGTTTGTCCTTTTCGAAGTGTCAGTCCTCATCCACATTCACTGTAATGATAAGGGTAACACTTTACAATAAGGTTCATTAGCTAACATTAGTAAATGCATTAACTAACATAAACTAACGATGAGCAATGCATTAGTTACACTGTTTATTAATCTTTGTTAATGTTAGTTAATACAAATACAGCTGTTCATTGTGCGTTCATGTTAGTTCACAGCGCGTTAACTAATGTTAACTAATACAACCTTTGATTTTAATAAAGTATAAGTAAATGTTGAAATTAGTGTTGTCAAAAAACTCGGTACTTCGGTACCAAGTCGGTACTAAAAAAAAAAAAATGTTACGGTACCAGCTTTTCTAGGTACCGAGTACCAGGTTAATCCAGTTCTGTTCTAGACGCGATGTCTGAAACGTGCACAGTTGCGTCCTCTTTAACGCTGATATGGCTCTCTCTCTCTCTGAAGTCTGAATCCACTTGTTGAAACGAAAGGAGGAAAGAGCCACATATGGAAATATTTTGGATTAGGCTAATGTCACGTTGCCATAAGAGGCCGATTACATGCAAATTCGCAATTTCAAATATAGGCGCGAGGCAAGCGCGCTCATAATAAAAACTCGTTGGCGTTGCATAGCAACGACAGACCCCGCGTGAGAGCAAGCGCTTTGGAAAGAATAAGCATGCGCAAAAATATAATTAAAAAACACGCGCGACATGTGAACGGCCTCTAAAGTGCTTTCGGGGTAGTTTTACGAGTACATGAGCACAGTAGTATCCACCCGACACCAGAGTACTACTGGTTTTAGTATTGTCATTTAATGTCAGTGCCAGTTCTAGGCGTATTCTTGCCTTTATAACTCAGCAGTTTTAAAAAGCCTTTTTAAAATTAAATATGAATGCAGTTTTAGATTAAATAAAAGGACAGTCAAGTCAAATAAAACATGTTTTATGGTAATGCTACAAAGATACCATTCATCAACATTACTTAGTTATCAACACATTGAGTGAACAATATATTTTTACAACATTAATTAATGTTTGTAAATGTTATTTAATAGAAACACTTGATTGTTCATGTTTGTTCACTTAATTCATTGTGCATTAAATAAATAATGGATTAAAACTTTACAAACAACTTTAAAAATGTGTTAGTGTATACTATTGTTTATTTTAGGTCATTTTATCTAATCTTTTTCTAAAGTGTTTATAATAAAAATGTACAGTTTCCATACTTGTAACCGTGATAAACACTTAAATATATGTAGATTTAAACTAAGCTTTGGTACCGAAATTGGTACCGAGAACCGTGAATTTTAACTGGTATTGGTACCGAATACTGAAATTTTGGTACCGTGACAACACTAGTTGAAATTAATATTAACTAAGATTAATAAATGCTGAAGAAGTATTGTTCACATAATGTACATGTTAACTAATGTAGTTAACTAATGTTAACTAATGAACCTTATTGTAAAGTGTTACCATGATAAGAGTTTGAAAGAATTGGGAAAAAAAGGAGGGAAATTCGCCAAAACATCCAGAAACCGCCCTACTTTTAATAACTCCAGTGTCACGACTGTTGACACCATGTTCGCAGCATGACAGTATTTCATCTCGCTCATCATCTTTGCTGTGTTTGCTTCTTCCTCAGAGTATTCGAGGAAGAAAAGCCACCCTTGAAGAGTTACAGTCTGTCCATACGGAGCGACACGTCCTGCTGTACGGCACCAATCCACTGAACCGCCTCAAACTGGACAATCGCAAACTGGCCGGTAACACATCATCCTCACACACACACACACACACACGACTCGGATCTGATAGACATGACTCAGCTGCAGTTCGGCCAGCGCAACACCCCATTTTTTCAAAGCAAAGACACACAGGCACGCCAACACACGAATATAAGCGATTTCTCAAAATTACTAAAGGGTTGGAAATGTCAAACGTCGATTGCGAGAATGACAGTTAATCTGCTTGACGTCACTCTGTGTCCAACAGGCATACTGTCACAGCGGATGTTCGTCATGCTGCCCTGCGGGGGAGTCGGGGTAAGTGAAAACACACACACACACACACTTCAACTTGGTCATAAACCTTCAAGAAACTTGTTCGATCGTAAAAACAGTAGAGTTGATATACTGTACAGATTCGTGATATGTTGCAGCCCTTTGTATTATTTGTTCGTAACTGGGAAAATTAAATTACTATTATTGTGGAAAGTGGAATTATACTGATCTCAGCAGAGAATCTTACAGTATATATATATATATATATTGGCACATACAGTCAGACAGTATTTGTGTACATAAAAGTATGACCCTGAAAAATATGATGTTTTTAGCCAAGTTAGCATGTCATGTTGCTCTTTGAGGGTTATTTAATGGTCCGCGTGTCATTTCACACTGTGTTTGGGCTTGTTTTAATCAGAATCATATATTGTAAGTGAAAATACAGAACATTTTCCTGTAACACTTTATTTCGACGGTCCACTTTAGACATTCTACTCACTACAAGTAACTTTTGCAACTACATGTCAACTAGCGTGTCAAACTAGACTGTCTGCTTAAAGGATTAGTTCACTTTTGAAAAAACTTTTGCTGATAATTTACGCACCCCCATGTCATCCAAGATGTCCATGTCTTTCTTTCCTCAGTCGAAAAGAAATTAAGGTTTTTGATGAAAACATTCCAGGATTTTTCTCCTTATAATGGACTTCAATGGGAACCAGGTCCAACCGAGGTCCAAACGACAGTTATAACAGTTACAGATGCAGCTTCAAATGTCTTTAAACGACACCAGACGATGAATAAGGATCTTATCATGCGAAACGATCGGTTATTTCAAAGCTTATTCCAAAAATGTAACTTTTCTAAGGACAAATGCTAGCCTTGTAATATATTGTGAGGCGCGTTTGCAACGTCACGTAATACGCAATTACGTTCAAAAGGTCACGGGCGACGTAGCCGGAAGTACAGAATCAAAATCGTCCGACATCGTTGTTTTACCTTTTAATTCCTTTTTTGTAAACGGCGTTTGAGTTAGTTTGCACGTTCAACCTATGCGTTCAACTTGTAAACACTCTGACTCTGTACTTCTGGCTACGTCGCCCGTGACCTTTTGAACGTAATTACGTATTACGTGACGTTGCAAATGCGCCTCACAGAATGGAGAAAGGCTAGCATTTGTCCTTAGAAAAGTTACATTTTTGGAATAAGCTTTGAAATAACCGATCGTTTCGCATGATAAGATCCTTATTCATCGTCTGGTGTCGTTTAAAGACATTTGAAGCTGCATCTGTAACTGTTATAACCGTCGTTTGGACCTCGGTTGGACCTGGTTCCCATGGAAGTCCATTATAAGGAGAAAAATCCTGGAATGTTTTCATCAAAAACCTTAATTTCTTTTTGACTGAGGAAAGAAAGACATGGACATCTTGGAATGACATGGGGGTGAGTAAATTATCAGCAAAAGTTTTTTCAAAAGTGAACTAATCCTTTAATAAACACTTTATTGTGATGCTCCTCCAACAGACAATCTACTGACTATAAGTGACTTTGCAACTACATGTCCACTTATTCTACTAACCCTTATTCTGAATTATGTTTTATTACATCATTATCAACCTTATTATCAAGCTATATCATAAATTGAAAGGGTTAAAATGCAAAAACGCTGTTTGTTAGCGGATATCATGACTTTTGCCTTAATAAACTCCTAATTTACTGCTTATTAATAGTTAGTACGTTTTTGGAGCGTTTAAGTTGAACACTAAAATAAAGTGTTTCCTTTCTATTTCCCTAAAATTAAAGGGTTAGTTCACCCAAAAATTAAACGTCTGTCATGGTTTACTCACCCTCGTGTCCAACCCGGTCTCATCCCAAGACGTCATATAACTGACGTTTTGGGACGTCTTTTGACCATACGTCAATATTCGCCTTTTTAGGGCCCCCTTAAACGTCGGTAGATGAGGTTATGGGATCCTAACTCTACCCCATACCTAAACCTAACCCTAAACCTAACCCGTCACCTAACTGACGTTAAAGGTAAAGCGTCAGTTGTATGACGGCCCGGGATCGCCATCTACCGACGTTTAAGGGGGCCCTAAAAAGGCGGATATTGACGTATGGTCAAAATACGCCCCAAGACGTCAGTTATATGACTTTTTGGGATGAGACTGTGTTATCGTGTCAGTTTACACCAATACTACTTTTTCTTTTCTGGAACACAAATGAAGATATTTGGTCACACTTTAGTTTAGCGTCCGATTCTCACTATTAACTATGGCTTTTGCCTTAATAAACTCCTGATTACTGCTTATTAATAGTTAGTAAGGTAGTTGTTAAGTTTAGGTGTTGGGTGATTAAGGGATGTAGAATATGATCATGCAGAATAAGCCATTAATATGTGCTTATAAACAACCTACTAATATCCTAGTAACATGCATACTAATACACTGTAAAAAATAATATGCTTTATCTAATAAAAAAATTGTGTCAACAGATTACAAGCAATATTTTTAATTAAATTTAACAAATTAGAATTAAGTAATAATTAATCAAATTAATTCCTTAAAGTTAACCATTTAAAATGAGTAAAACTTACAACAACAACAAAAAAAGTTTGGTGTAAACTTTACTCATTTTAAATGGTTAACCTTTAAGGAATAATTTGATTAATTATTGCTCAATTCTAATTTGTTAAATTTAATTGTAATCTGTTGCCACAATTATATTGATTAGATAAAGCATATTCATTTTTACAGTGTAAGCAACTTGTTAATAAACTAAAGTGTTACCAGATATTTGTAATATCGTCTTATCATTTTTATCTATTAAAGGTCCACACAACCAAAGTACCAAAAGACATTTCAAAAGTAATTATTGCGACTCAAACTGTTCAATTCAAGGCTTTTATTCACATTGATCAACGCACATCAACTATGGTAGACAGTCTCAACTGTGCTTGCCTAATGCATGGGAATTGGGAACTAACCTCATTGGTTTTTTTTGCATGTCTAGCAAGCACGTTTGAGCTGCCGTTGTCATGTTGATGAACGATCAATGTGAATAAAAGCCTGAATTCAATCCGTTCATCAGATAAATGGAATCTGTCTCTTCAGAAGACTTGGATTAAACCACTCAAATCATGTGGATTAGTTTTATGAGTAATCTCCTTATGAGTGCCAGTTTTGGTGGAATGGATTATGTTAATGGTGGGACAGAAATCTCAGAGATTTCATTAAAAATATCTTAATTTGTGTTTGGAAGATGAACAAGTCTTATGGGTTTGAGGGTGAGTAAATGATGACAGAATCTTTTTGTACATTTTTTTGGTGAAGTTAAGTCAGGGGTGTCCAAACTCAGTCCTGGTGGGCCACTGTCCTGCAGAGTTTAGCTCCAACTTTTCTCAACACACCAGCCTGGAAGTTGCCAGTATGCTGAGTAAGACCTTGATTAACGGGTTCGGGTGTGTTTAATTGGGGTTGGATCTGCAGGACGGTGATCCTTCAGGAGCAGGATTGGACACCCCTGCCGTAGAGTGATTTGAAAGATTAGGTTTAAATGACGAGTGCCACCATTCCCTCGATGCAGACTTCAGCCGAGCCCCCAGTGACGCCTGCTCCACAGAAACCACTGGCCGACAGTCTATATGGCATGTGTGGACTTTGCATATAAGGTCCTGCCAGTCCATTTAACTGTAAAAGCCAGAGAGCACTGATCCCAGCACAGTCGACATTGGGCAGCACCCCTGCTGAAAATTTGGAGAAAATGTTGAAAACTTCACTCCGACGATCAAGCCCAGAGCAGGTCCATGTCGATTGATTGGAACAATATGTGCCATGAAGGATAAAAGAAATTCCAGCCCTCTCATTGTTCACCGTGCCAAACCACAAGCAATGCAAGTTCTGCAAAAAAAAAAAAGGATGAGGGAAAATGAAAGAGAAAAGAGAGAAGGAAGATGTGGGGAGCAGGGCAACAAACAAAAGGGAGAGAGGGGAATGTATAACCTCATTCTTTCTTCTCATGGCCACCCCGTACTCTCGTGCCCCTTATGAATGTGGTTTTATATTAATTTAAAGATGGTCTGTTTACCGAAGCAAACATCACTATTACAACCACTCATACTTAGAGTGAGGGCTTTGTTCAGAGCAACGTTTATGCTATGAACATGAATTATCCTGCACCTTGAACTGATCAGAATTTATGATTTTCGCTTGGACAATGAAATCAAATGCCTTCAGTTCAGATAGTGCCGTCTTATTGGTTTGTGCGGATATCGGTGTGTTTCCCATTTAGATTATAAGCAGCCTGTGTGATTACGAGGGAGGGTTATAATTAGTGGTCGCCGATAATCGGCTTTTTGTCGATACATTTTGTAAGCGGGACTTGTGGCTATCAGTCGACACGAGCGAGCCGCTTTAAACCCTTGGTTTCGAATTCCACTCTATCCTGTTTGTTGCTTTGTTCACTGCATGTGAAGTTAGTGTTACCTCTTTATTTAAGATAATATGATTCCCAGTGGACGCAGATTACTGTTGCTTCTGTTTATTTGTGTTCGTCAGCAACTTATTTATTTGTGAAAGAAATGGTAACAGAATTAAGCAGTTTAAATGTGTTTACAATACAGAAGTCAATTAATTGTCTATTGAAGCGTCTTTCCGCCACAGAATAAAAAAACAAAAAGGGATTGTGACTTTTGGTAACACTTTACAATACGTGTGCCAGAGTTGTAGTACTCGAGACTCGGACTCGTCTCGGACTCGGTCTCGAGACCATATTTTAATGGTCTTGGTCTTGTCATGGACTCGTGTGCATTTGGGCTCGGAATTGACTCGTACTCGAACATTTTTTTTTTTTTAGGACTCGGAATTATTCCAGAGTCCACTCGAGTTCAATTAAAAATATTTTTCATGATTATTAATGTACGTTAATAAAATATTTCTTTAAATTGATTGACACGCCCAGTGATTGGTGATTTTCTAGTGCGCAACTGCACATGACAAATTATAATAAAATTACTTTTAACACCACCTACTATGTGGCCTTTTTACCCTAAACTGATCATATTTTTTAAACTCTAAGTAAATTCAGTAAAAAAAAAAAAAAAAAGGATTTCTCTAAGTAAATAAAAGTAAATTCGGTAATCAACCCTCATGGTCTCGGTCTCGACTCGGACTCGACCGTCTCTGGTCTCGGACTGGACTCGGACTCGACTCTCTATGGACTCGGTCTTGACTCGGACTCGACTCTCTCTGGTCTCGGTCTAGACTCGGACTCGAGTGAGGTGGTCTCGACTACAACACTGACGTGTGCACTAATAAGCATTAATTCATGCTTAACTAATGCACAGATAATACTGAATTAATGTGTAACTAATGATTATTTAAGCTATTCATTAATGATTACCACATTAGGAACTAATTAAGAGTCTGTAATTTCAATGTATTAGTTCATACATGAATTGTTATTAATTAAATATGTAATTGTGGATTAATTCCATAATAACTCATTTTTGTAACTAATAGTGTTAATTACCAGAATGAGCCAAAGCCTTGTATTTCAACTTCCAGGTAATATGACAGGTACACTAATATGCATTAATACATGATTAATTACTTCATTGTTAGTGCAAATTCATTTGCAAATTACTACAATTACTAAATGACTAGTTAATAATGATGTGCCCCATCAAGTAAAGTCATAGCATAATGATACCTTTGCAAATCATTCGCTAATGATTTATTAAAGCAGACAACTGGAAGTTGAAGTGCATAGCTTTGACTAATTGTGATAATTAACACATTAATTTACACTATTAGTTGAGAAAATATGTTATTAAGGAATTAATACACAATGACACATTGAATTAATAGCAATTCATGTATTACTTAATCTATTAATCATATAGACTCTTTATTAGTTGCTGATGCAGTAATCATCAATTAATGGTTTAGTTCTTCATTAGTTCTACATTAACTCATGATTATCTGTGCATTAGTTAAGGATGAATTAATGCACATTAGTCCACCTGTATTGTAAAGTGTTACCTGACTTTTTATCTTTCAATTCTGACCTTTTTTCTTGCAATTGCGAGTTTAGAATGCAATTGCGAGTAATAAAGTCAGATTTGTCGGGAAAAAAGTCGAGTTATAAAGACAGGATTATGAGATTTAAACTTGCAATTCTGTGATAAAAGTCAGTCTTTTTCCTCCAGAATTGAACTTTATTACTCGCAATTGCGAGTTTATATCTCACAATTCTAAATGAGTCAGAATTGTGGGGGGAAAAATCCGAATTTTGAGTTATAAAGACAGAATTGTGAGATGTAAACTCGCAATTGTGAGAAAAAAAGTCAAAATTATTGTATACATTTTTTAATTCCGTGGCAGAAACAAGCTTAGGCCCCGTCCACACTACTGCGTTTTCGTTTAAAAACGGAAAATTAAAACGAATACGATCTCCGTCCACACCAGCGTTTTATCTGCATATTAGAATTGATCTCCGTCCACATTAAAACGACTGAAACGTGGATCACGTGACCATTCACCAACACTGGGCATGCGCGTGCCGGTGTAAACAGTGGTTGACGAATCAGGGAAGTATACGTCATGACTTATGACACCCAATCATAAAGCCGAGCGTCAGCCTTTGTGTCATCGTTTCTAAACTCCTCCGTTTTGTCCTGTCTACACTAAAACGTAAAACGGAGCTGCAGCGTTTCTAAACTTCTCCGTTTTAGGTCTTCGTTTTTTTCCGTTTTAGTCTGGACGGGAGGTGCAAACGTAGCAAAAGGTCTTCGTTTTTAAACGAAAACGCAGTAGTGTGGACTGTGGACGGGGCCTTAGTTGTCAGTTGATTAATTTATCAAATTTATTTCAAATTTTCTTAGTAAATATTATGTAAAATAAAACGTGTGTCTGGACGTTTCGCACAGACAACTAGCTGAACGACTATGGTTGATCTGGCTCAAAATATCTGGCATTTTCATCCTCCAATATGATAATACGTGTAATCTGCAAGCCGGCGCAGTTAAAGGGTTAGTTCACCCAAAAATGAAAATTCTGTCAGTATTTACTCACCCTCATGTTGTTTCAACCCCGTAAGACCTTCGTTCATCTTCGGAACACAAATTAAGATATTTAAGAAATTAAGATCGCTCCTGCATACAGTCCATAGGCTTCTTGAGGGACTGGCTCTTGCTGTCCCCGAAAAGTCATTAAAGACATCGTTAAAATAGTCCAAGTGACTACAGGGGCTCAATCTTAAGTTTATCAAACGACGAGAACACTTTTGTGCGCAAAAAAACAACAAAAATAACGACTTTATTTCAACTATTCACTTCCTTCTCCATGAGCCTGTAAGTCAGTTAACGTAGTGTGATTGCGTAGAGCTACGTCACACGTAGGCTCACTATTGGCCGACGCTGGTCATGTGTGTGTGATGCGTGTGACGTACAATAACAGAAGCTTACGCTATTAAACTAGTAACCTGACTCGCGCAGAGGGAGAAATAAACGAATAGTTGAAATAAAGTCGTTATTTTTGTTGTTTTTTTGCGCACAAAAGTGTTCTCGTCGTTTGATAAAGTTAAGATTGAGCCCCTGTAGTCACTTGGACTATTTTAACGATGTCTTTAATGACTTTTCGAGGACAGCAAGAGCCAGTCCCTCAAGAAGCCTATGGACTAGTATGCAGGAGCGATCTTAATATCTTAAATATCTTAATTTGTGTTCCGAAGATGAACGAAGGTCTTACGGGGTTGGAACAACATGAGGGTGAGTAAATACTGACAGAATTTTCATTTTTGGGTGAACTAACCCTTTAAGTGATGAGAGACCGTGTTTATGGCAATATGGAGACCACACAAAGAATATTTAAACATGCCATTAGTATGACGCATAACAGGAAATCTATTTATAGTGTTGGTCATTCCAGCCGCTTTCTTTTAGTGTATTCTTGAAATGTAGTTTACGTTCGGTAATTTGTAACACACACTACGCCTTGTGGATGCTTACAACCAAAATAAGCATCTAAATACTTTTCCGAGCATGAGTGATCTTTATACAAATATGGTCGGGTAAACATATTTGGTCATAAATCTCCAGCGTTCACATTTGTGTGAAAGCATACAGCTGCTTGTACGCTCATCTGTTATTTGAATAGGATTAGGGTCAGTTTATTGATTGGTTTAAATTGGAGAATTAAAGATGAGATCATTCAAATTAAGTTCAGTCTTGTTGTCTGCAGTTGTTGTTGACTGTCACGTCAGTTTAACGGGTGGACGTTTGCCGTAAGTGCCCGACATGTGACGCTGGCATGGTGCAGACGTGCCCTCCGCTTGAACCGCTGTTTGCGGCTTTGCAGATTTATGAACGCTGATCACGGCTGTCATAATGATAAATGTGCTCGTGTACGCCAAGACAATTCAGCTACATCATTTTATTCTGGCAGAATGGGTGACTGACATAGATTATGTGTCATGTACGTGAGCCAGGGCTTGGGTGGAGGCGCAAACTGTGAAACCGTCTCAAAATCAAGTGTTAACTTCGGGTTTACATGCACATAAATCACTGAGCCAAGCGGTTCTGTTTATGAGCAGAGTTACTCCTAAGTGGGGTAAATATGTGAATCAACAGGTTTTTAGCCCTCACCAGAGCTCTTTGCTTGTTTTCGGACAGGTGGACAACGACACTATCTGGAACGAGATGCACACCTCCACAGCGTCCCGCATGGCGGCCGGGAGCGTGACCGAGCTGGCCTTCAGAGTGGCCAAAGGAGAGCTCAAGGTCTGTTCAGGACAATTTACACTGACCGCTGATTTTAAACGTGTGTTTAGTTTGTAGGTCAGCCACACGTACGACTTTTTTAAGGTGTGTGCCAACATCTTCACTGTTTAGATATCCGGCTCAGAAACAGCAAATTCTGATGGTACTTGTTTGGCAACATTAACACCCGCCAAAAGTGTGTATTTCAGCTGTGGCGTGTAACGCACTTGAATTTTATCTATAATATATACATTTTTCAATTGTAGTCTTTTAAAAAAGGCATCTGAAATAATAAACTAGGTGAAATGTAGTGTTGTCAAAAATATCAATTTTACTGAAATATCTAAAACCTTTCCAATAGAATAGATACACGCTCTCTAATCTCTCCGGCACACAAACCCGCCTCCACTCACTCATTTCATTTGCTCCGAATGAAAATTGTTGATAATTTTACTCATTCCGGCAGATTTTGCACTCACACCCTAACAGCCGCCTCTCAGCACTAAATTTAGTTGTTTTTTTGCTGCTTATTGCGCTCAATAAGCAGTCAAATACACAAAATAATGTCAAAATGGTCTTGGTCAGTATGTGTCAATGATGTTTTAAGTGAACGTAAAAAGTTGAGAGAGAAAATGAATGTGTAACAGAATAATGGATCTGTGCGTCAGGTCTTAAAGTGACAGCAGCCTAATAAACCTACTGACAAATTATGAGATAACGTTAAAAATAACATTAAAAATAACGTTTTTCCCCACGGTATCGACGTCAAAACTGTGGCCAGTGGAAATGCTGAGCGGCTCGTAACTTTGGAAAACCACTAGACACTGGCTGGAGAGTCCTGTAGAACTGAAACAAACCTGGAGCTACTATAAAAATATGCATATGTTAAAGAAGCTATAAATAATTTAGAGTACTTTAACTAGACCCTTATTAAATAAAGTCACCAAGTTAATAAGTTAAAATCACAAGTTTTTTATGTGAATATATTTGTATTTTTAGCATCATTACTCCAGTCTTCAATGTCACATAATCCTTCAGAAATCATTCTAATATGATGATCTGATGCCTAAGAAACATTTCTGATTATTATCAATGTTGAAATCAGTTGTGCTGCTAAATGTGTTTGCGGAAACCATGTTTTTCTCTGGATTCTTTGATGAATAGAAACCATTTATTTGAAATAGAAACATTTTGAATCATTATAAATCTCTTTTGATCAATGCAATGCATCCTGCGATGGATTATCACAATTAATACCATTTCCTTGATGAATAGAAGTGTTATTTCTTTAAAAAAAAAAATCTGAGGCAAAACGTTTAAACATTAGTGTACACTACACTAAAACGTTTTTGGAAAAGTAGTTTGTTAATATTTTGATTCACTACTTTGTATAAAGTTCTCGTTGCATCAGGGTTGTCATCTTGTAATTATGGTACATCTGAGATTATGCTCTGAGATACTCACTTCCTTAAAGCTCCACGGCGAAACACTTCACATTAATTAACCTCTCACAAAGTATTGAACAACAAAGAAATCACAAGTAATCACAATTACAAGTAACACTGGCGATAATCAACAGAAATATGTGTAATGTGTAAAAACTTTAACTTTGCTACTGGCATTTTTGTAAAAGATTACATGAAATTCCTCTCGTGTTCAATTCCTACATCTTGTGTGCATCGTGCGTGTCAACCAATCAGAATCAAGTCCTCGTTTCCTTTCAGAGAGCCTTTGCAATTACCGTCCCTTCAAATAAAAATGAACCAAGTAGCAAACCGAACTGATTAAGACGTGGAAAACTGTAACGAACATGAGGGAACGGTTCAATCACTCGAGTCCCCGGCTGGTGATTAAACTTAATGAAGGTTATAGGGGATGTTTCAGGGAAATGGCTTTATTGCTTTAACTGAAAGTGGTGGCCCGTTTGTGAAAGCATCGTTTGGTAAATGCACAGTTAATGACATGTTGGTTTCAATGTTTCAGAACGGCTTTGCTGTGGTTAGGCCACCGGGACATCACGCAGACCCGTCAAACCCCATGTGAGTCTGGCCGTTCCATACAGAAACCTCTCTGTCTGCATTGCTTGAGTTTCTTTAATGTCGGTATGAAACGGAAGTTGCGATATTTTTACTTCTCTATTGTGACATATATGCAAGTGAAAAGGATTCTCCAATAGGAAAAAATGTAGGACGGGGCTTGATTTTTGTCTATGGGGAATTGATTGGATGGTTGTGGTTTGCTATTGGTGGATCTTGTGTGAGTGACAGGTTATAGTCCCGCCCCCTTATTTTCATCAAATTAAATTACATGTGCACATAAATTAAAAAATAACTTGCACAAATTAATCGTCTATAATAGTGCTGGCCAATGATTAATCGCGATTAATCACATCCAATATATAAGTTTATTTTGTGCTGCTTACATAATATATCTTTGTACTGTGTATAATTATTTTGTAATTATAAAAACATGCATGCATGTATATATTTAAGAAAAATGTGTTATTTATATATATAATATTTATATTTAATATGTATAAATATAGGGCTGTCAAACGATTAATCGTGATTAATCACATCCAAAATAAAAGTTTGTGTTTACATAATATATGTTGGTGCACTGTGTATAATTATTTTTTATATACAGTATAAATACAAACACATGCTTGTATATATTTAGGAAATATTTTCATGTGTATACTGTATATAGATTTATATATAATTTACAATATATATAAATATTTTATATATAAATAATATGTTTTTCTTAAATACACATGCATGCATGTGTATTTATATATATATATATATATATACAAAATAATTATACACAGTGCACCCACATATATTATGTAAACACAAAATGTAATTTTGGATGCCATTAATCGCAATTAATCGTTTGACAGCCGTAGTACAGGCAATATATATATATATATATATATATAAATATTTTATATATAAGTAATATTTTTTTCTTAAATACACATGCATGCGTGTGTATTTATATATATATATATATATATATACAAAATAATTTTACACAGTGCACCCACATATATTATGTAAACACAAAATGTAATTTTGGATGCGATTAATCGCAATTAATCGTTTGACAACCCTAGTACAGGATATATATATATATGCATATGTGTGTATTTATACATACAAAATAATTAAATAATTATACACAGTACACACACACACATATATATATTATGTATGCGCAAACTGTTATTTTGAATATTACTGTTATTTTGAAATACTGCTATATCCCATTAAAAACATACGAATAGTCAGTTTTGATTTAATGTGTCCATAGGTTAAAATCTGGCTTGTGTCGTTTTCTTTCGTCTGCTTTCCACCGTCTTACTATTTAAAGTTCTTCACATGCATATTAATAATAATAAGTATACTCGTGCAGTATGTGGTGCACGTGAGTTTGGGTCTGTTTACTGTGGTCATGAGTGAAATGCTTCTTCCTGTACATGTGTGTTGATGGCATGTTTGGAGTGTTGTGTTTGTCTGTCGTGGGCGGTGTGTTCGCACATGTGCACTCTGTCACCTCGCGTTCGGCGTGTGTGTTGCAGCGTCAGCACGCCTGTCTGTGTGTGTGTGTATATTTATGGCTTGATAATGAAGCTTTGGAGGGAGCGGGAGGAAAGGCGCTGATTTATTTCAGCAGTTATTAGCATGCTGAGTTGGCTCTTTCACAAACTTCTCAGCGTTTCACCTCGCTCCCTTACTTCCCAGTGCATATCTAATCATCTGCTTGAAGTTTCCACGTTTATTATTTGTGTATATGTGCATATTTAAATGCTTTTAGATGACCTATTGCTTCTCAATGGTTTTTCTGTTATGATAAAACTGAGTTCAGTTGCGAGAGGAAATTTGTTTGCGTATTACTACAGTTTTGTTGTTCCAATATTCCAATAATTGTTGGCATTTATTTTGGGAGACCTCACTTTGTCTCTCTCTCTCTCAGGGGTTTTTGTTTCTTCAACTCTGTGGCGATCGCTGCCAAGCAGCTCCAGCAGAAACTCAGTGCCAGTAAAATACTCATCGTCGACTGGGTGAGAGCTCATTCAGCGAATGCTAATTATTATATTCATGTTATGTCAAATAACTGATATGATGGCTGATATTGGAAATCTATACTAATATATCTATAGTATCCCTATTATGCGAATTAAGTTCAGGCATCACAACATTGTAATGTACAGGATGAACATAAAGAAATTACATGATCAATAAGTTAAAGGGATAGTTCACTTTGAAATTCATTTTTGATATGCTTTAGCTTACCTCAAGGGGATCCAAAATGTAGGTGTCTTTGTTTCCACAGTATTTTCAATTTTGAAAATTTTCAGTCAAACCGTTGTTATCTATCAGTCATACACTGGAGGCTAAGGGGGTCCACCAAAAAGCATGTACAGAGAAGTCCAAATTAAACACGATTTAATGACTCGTAAATGTAAGTACACATTGATGGCCTAAGACACGAAACAAGCGGTTTGTGTGAGAAAACCAACAGTATTTATAACGTTTTTACCTCGTGTAATCACAGTGACGTCCAAGTGATCTGAATCAGTTGTGCAATGTCCAAATGAACCGAAATGAATAAGTTCAATGTTACGGCGGAAGTGATCGCTTGCGTGTGACGTCACTCAATATTTACACGGAGATTTGGGAAGTTTTACCTTTCACTAAACATATTTAGATATACCGAAATCGTCTTCCATTGCGGTTTCCCGTATATCTAAATATGTTTAGTGAAAGGTAAAACTTCCGAAATCTCTGTATAAACAAAGAGTGACGTCGGCGCGCAAGCGATCACTTCCGGCGCATGTGCAGACTGAAGCGCCCGTGCCGTCAGATCATTTTGTCATGGCTATTATTACAAGAGGTAAAAACGATATAAATAGTGTTCGTTTTCTCACACAAACCGCTCGTTTCGTGTCTTAGGCCATCAATGTGTACTTACATTTACGAGTCATTGAATCATGTTTAATTTTGACTTCTCTGTGCATGCTCTTTGGTGGACCCCCTAAACCTGCATTATATGACTGATAGACAACAACGGTTTGACCGAAAAAATGTCAAAATTGAAAATACTGTGGAAACAAAGACGCCTACATCTTGGATGCCCTTGAGGTAAGCTAAAACATATCAAAATTTAATTTCAAAGTGAACTATCCCTTTAAGACAACATATGTTTTTACATGACTTTAACCCATCAAATAAGTTAAGCAAATTTTATAAGTTATACAAGATTCAACTAATTTTTAAGTCAGTTTAATGTAATTTAAATAGAACTTAAACATCTAAGTTAATTGTTCTTCAAAAATGTAGGGCAGCAACTTTTTTTTACAGTGATGGTTATCAGTGCTAGTTTATTACTGCGAACATTCTACAAAACCTAATTGAAAATATAGTTTTCAAATTAATAATATGAACTGATTTCCACCTGATTTCCACTTTTAAACAATGTAGTTAACAGAGAGAATGACTTCAGTTTATCAATCTTTCAATGAAATCAGTTCCAGATTTTGATATTTTTGGGGGCCAAAACAAAGGTACCGCTAATGTTAACTAAACAGCAACCAAAATTCAAATGAAAGAAAATAAAATGCTAACAAATTAAAGGAAATGTCAAAGTTTGTTTGACTTTGTGCGCTGAATTTAAACGATTGTTATCCCGATTATTTTTCGTCATCAATCGTTCAGGACGTTCACCATGGCAACGGCACCCAGGAAATCTTCTACAATGACCCCAGCGTCCTCTACATCTCCCTCCATCGCTACGACAATGGAAACTTCTTCCCCGGAAGTGGTGGGCCGGCAGAGGTCAGTAAACAAAGATCACTGATTACCACAAGAGCAAATACTCCCTGGTTGATATTCTTATGCATGCTGTAATTCACTTTAGGCTCACAGAACCATCATTGACTCAATTGCGTCACAATTACGTTCCAGAGCAGAAAAAGTTGCATCATGGCCTTTAGCACACAAGGATCAGAGAGAATGGAGCGTTTTCAGTGTTTAACAGCAGTGGTGTCTGTGTTTGATTGGTCCCAGGTGGGTTCTGGTGCCGGTGAGGGTTTCAACGTTAATGTGGCGTGGACCGGTGGACTGGATCCTCCCATGGGTGACGCAGAGTACCTGGCTGCCTTCAGGTGATACTTTCACTTCATTCTTTTATATTCTCAGGGGAATACCTCAAAAAGGACAGTATTTCCTGGAGATGTTTTTATTTAAAGTCCGCCTGTGGTGAAAATCAAGCTTATAATTAGAGGTCGACCGATATTGGATTTTACCGATAACGATAGCTAGGTTGGGCTGTACTTGCCGATAACCGATTAATCAACCGATAGTTTTTAAAATTGATACTGGATAAAAACAAACATAACACTCCAAGTAAAACAGTGCTGAACTTTATTATAAAAATACAAAAAACTGTATGAACCATGAAAACATGTGAATAAAAGGCATTCTTTCAAACAAACAAAAAATAATACTCTAAATAACAAATTAAACATGCCAAATGTAACTGTTTAACTGTTCTTTTTCAAGCCAACCTAATGAATAAAAAAGACGTTTCAAATAATAACAAAATTTGCCATCTGAAAATAATTGAAACATTAAAATATGTCAAATGTGTGTTTCTTTAGCTATAACATGTTGCAAGTCCAATTTGTTAACAATGATTTATTAGCTAGTTTACATGAACTATGTGCATTATGCAATATAAATGTTTACAGCATTAATATTTGAGCAATACAATTTCACCTTGATCATTCATGTTAGTCCATAGAGTTTTAACTATGGTTAACAAATAAAAACCTTAATTTAAAAATGTAGTATGTTAATTAACACACAATGAACAGCAGTTATTAACCTTAGTTAATGTTAATTAATGTGTTAACCAGCGACTGGCAAGTTCGGGGCTTTATTAGGCTACTGTCGGTGGTTCGGGGGGCTCCACTATGCGCTGCTCTGTCTATTATTGGTCCAACCTAATAAAAACGCCAACGGTCCGTGAAGCATAGCCTATATGAGTTGCGTATTTTAGTTCCACTTTCATTTTGTTTGTATTCGCTGCTAGGTAACGTGTCGATAGATCGCTTATTGCTCAGACGCACATCAGGTTGTGATTTGTCTCCGTCTCACTCCGTCTCTCATGTTCCCATAGACGTTTAATCGCGCTATTCTTGTCACGGATTCATTGACGCGTCCCTTCTAACGTGTGGCAAATTTACCGGTCGCACATGTGCGACTGGATGTAAAATTAAGTCGCACACTCTCAAATTTTGGTCGCAGTCTGGAGCCCTGTATTTTATAGAACTTAATGAATATTTAATAAAAAATAAATATGTATTAAAGTGATGGTGAAAAAAGAACCGAAATCGAATGCTTTTCTGATTCGTTTGTTTTTGTCGGCTGTATGAACATATCAGTTTGCTACCATACGTCTCTAGCTTATATGCAACGTCGCTGCATAATGAATGCATCAAAGTGACCAGCTGGATATAAACTAATGCAAATAGATGGTAACAATTTGTGACATTAAACATTCGGGTCGGACTTAGGTGTATTTTTGTGTCAGTGTTTTAACCGCTTGAGGTACTACTAATGTGTGTCCTCTCAGCCACTCTCGAAAGCAAACAAACATATTGTTGTGCGGTTCTTTCTCTACTAATGCAGCATTTAGTCAACAAATTCATCCGTTTATAATGATATGACAAAATTCCCTGTACCTTTTCGCTGTCCGTGCTTTAGCTCTCAGTGCAGCGCGCAGTGTCACGTGTCGAAATAAACAACACGAGGCATCAGTTGATAGTTTTTATGACACCTCTAGAGGCCGCTCTTGTACTGCATGATGCCAGCAGACCCTTCTCAGCTCTCTCGTACTGTGTAATGAATGACAGCGCGCACTCAGCCGCCCCAGCAACGGACGAAACCAGGTAATAACTATCGGTGCGGATTTTTGCCGATAACGATAGTTCCACCAATCAACTATCGGTGCCGATTAATCGGCAAATCCGATGAATCGGTCGACCTCTACTTATAATGTAGTTCAGGGTTACCCAAACTCGGTCCTGGAGGGCCACTGTCCCTGTATAGACGAATCCGACGAGCGTTCTTGTGTAGGCTGCCATCTTGTGGCGACGCCATTACTGAGCTGTTACACCGGCATAGACATATGCACCGGTATGTAAACAAACCTCGGAGATAAGGTGATAACGCACCCTTGATGACAGCTACAGCCAGGCAGACTTGTTGGGTTGATGATGTTAGACATTGGCCTCCAGTCACAGATGAAGGTACAAACGATCTTACAGATTATTTATGAAAATAGCTTGGCAAGCAAGCTAGGCTAACGTTTGCTACCGAGGAAACTAAAAAAGATCTGTCCATTTGGCAACAATAAATAAATAAATAAATGAAATCAAATAAACAATTTCATGTTTTTCATTTGTGTCCATTATTTATCTCATTTTCACATTGCAACGGGCAAGGGTAAGGTAACGTTACAGCTAGAAAGTATACAGTATCGACCAATTGGTGTTTTTAAACCATGGAAAGAGGTCAATATAACAGCAGGAGAACAATAATGTCACATAACGTTACATTTAGCTCAGGAAAGCCATTTAATGACCATAGCATGTTAATTGAATAGAAAAAATAACAAGAGAGGAGATTTTGCTGATCACTATATCACACATTTATTATATTTTTTTACTTATGTCATTAAATAATTGTTATTATACGCGAATGTCCGCGTCTTGTACTCGCCCAGGAAATCTGTGTAAACCGTACGGCACCAGACAGGGGCAGTCGACCCGGGGTATTCACAGTGTTTTCTCTTCAAAATTGAAATTTTACTGCCACCATTGAAACAATTTATAATGGAAACTGTTTACCCACTCGACATTATACAAGGGGTAACGTTGTAACGTTAGTGACAGTCGTAAATCGCGGGCTGTTTATTCCAGTGGACGCAAGTTGCAACTAAAACAATAGGAGGCAATGGCGCAACGCTACCCAGCAACAGCTCAGTAATGGCGCCCGCTTACTTCCGGTAGTTTCGCCGGATTCGTCTATAGTTTAGCTCCAACCCTCATCAAACACACCTGAGCAAGCTAATCAAGGTCTTCAGGATCAGTAGAAACTCACAGGTAGGCGTGTTTGATCAGGGTTGGAGCTAAACTCTGCAGGGACAGTGGCCCTCCAGGACCGAGTTTGGGGAACCCTAATGTAGTTTATATGTCTATGTGGTGTTTTTTAATATTATTTAAGATAAACCATGTGCAAATGCATACACGTATTTTCTCCTTTAAACTGAACCAAAGACAGTCTCAAAAATGTGGTTTGAAATCGCTGGTGTTTCTGACATCACAAACTACCTTTTAACCAATCAGATCACCGTGTGATCGTCTCTGAGCTGGTGTGAGTGAGTGAATGAGTGAAGGCGGGGCTCATTTGCATATTCATAGAGCTGCACACACTTAATGAGGCAAGGGTGTAGAGTTGCATTCAAGCTATTATAAGGCATGATGAATTTTTTATGTAATTTTGAAGATCAAAGATGGGTTTTAGGGGATAAAATGATTGACTGCAGGGGAACTTTAAACCATGCCATATTTGAAATTATGGATAAGTTTTCACATAATTAAATTCATTCGGACATTGTAAGACACCATGATTATTTAATGTGATATATTTCCTGGCTAGGAAATATATTCAGGGTTAGGGGACAGAGCTGTAGCAACATACTAAATTACTGAAAAATATTTGATTAAACGGCAAAAAATGTATTTCTGTTTTGGCCAAAATATGTGTAATTAGCATATTTTGACCACATCTGCATCTATTTCGTGCACACAATGTGGATACGGTACAACATGTCAGCAGTGTGAACGCATGTCGAATGTATAGTATGTGAAAAACACTAGGCGAAAATTACCCGTATCACCTACGATTCTGAAGTGTGCATACGATGGACGAGGGAGAGGATTTGTGAAATTAAAACGGCGTAATGGTGCTCTAAGTCACATGACAATGACAGCATGGAGAATGCAGTACGTCTGGATTACATTCATACAATATAGAACAAAGTTTTTTAATGACCACAAAGTAAGTTTAGTACCTACTCAGTATGCGATTTTCCAACTGTCTTTGGAGTAAGCAGGTGTTGTGTGAAGTGAACTACTTTTCTGTATGTCTTGTTAAGCCTTTACATGGTCCGTTCATCATCAGGTCAGAGTTCAGGAGGAAGTGTTTGACCTTCCATCATCAGTTTTGCCAAGAACCAGGTGCTCTTCCTATGGGCGTCCTTCATATCACATTGGTTTCTCTACCTTGTTCATGTGCACTAGTATTTGCAATGAGATCTTTGAGATTTTATCAAGAGGACGGATCATGTTGCGGACACTTTAAACAGGACTGTCCCCTTCTTTGCAACTGCCAACCTGTATCACTCAAGGTGTTTATTGTAGTCTGAAACACTTGCAGGCCTTCAAATGATTCCCAGCTTTTTCATTGCGCTGGGATCAAACTCAAGCTTGGCCACTTCCACATGCAACTTAATTGCCGCCGGTGGGTGGTTTTATTAAAAGTTTTTTCGCATTTTTGAAGGAAGCCTGCTTCAGGTTTTTGGTTTTAGTCCAGGGAGGCATTGCTAACCACACGCTAACCAGGATCCCTGCGTGAAAGTGGGTGGGCGTCTCAAAAGACCTTTAAGATCTTCAGGACTGAACGCTTTGCCTCTAAGCAGCCCGTCTCTCCTTGACTTCCTGTGTCTTGTACACTCTTTCTCGTCCTTTTATTGGTCTTTAATGAATGCTGCGCTCTCTCTCTCTCTTTCCCTCCACCCAAACTAAAATTGTTCCTCTCCACACAGGGGAGCGTGGGTAGTTTTATTGGTCTAGAGGGGAGGCGGAGTTGGTAACAACGGTGAGGGTAGGCGGAGAGGGGGGGGAGTAGTGGAGGATCCTGGGTAATTAAGGCAAATGGCTCCCAGATGCCGGGCTGTCAGTGACGTGAGGAGAACGACAAGCTTCAAATGGGAACCAGATGCAGCGGCGGTCGCTTTGAACTCGCCGGTGATGCGCTCAAGAGGCGAAATCGCTGGCAGGGCTGGCGTCCTCCAAGCGCAAGAAAGAGGGAGACGAGGAAAACGAGGAAGGAAGAGAGAGCGAGGCGGTTATTAACCAAGCCTAATTCAAACACTTTAGTCATTGGGATTGTCACGCTGTGCTTCGGCCAGCTACATTTTTTTTTTTTTTTTTGTAGGATTTGTCAACTATAACAGGAACGCCACTGGACTTTTTTTCTTCTTTTCAGTATTTTGGGCAAATAGTTTCTCATGTGAAGCATATTTCTGTAAAGGCTTTGATACTGAAGGCTTAGAACTGACAAATACACCCAAAAGAATAAATAAATAAGAATAAAAGTAGCCTGCTGATTATTCATAATAAATGTACCTATTTATTGAGCATTCGTGTCTTTTGTAATATTCATATTGCCAGCGTTTCATTAAAAATATAATATTTGTCTTGCCTCAGAAGAGCCCTCAAAGGAATATTTCAGCCAAAACAAGTGAAAATGCGCATTAATTCACTCTCCCCCATGACTTTCTTTTGTGGAACGAAAAAGGAGATGTTTTGAAGAATGTAGTTGGTTGCTCTTCCATGTAACTGAAGCTTTCAAGCTTCAAATAAGATCACAAAAATATTATAAAATCACTATATTCCAAGTCTTCTGAAGCCATGAACGGCCTGACATTCAATTTGTTATTCACTGACGATATTGACATCTGCCCTGACTTGTTCAAGAACCTTCAAGAGTGAAGAACGAACGAATCATTCTTTTGAGTTGGATCTTTAAATGAATCGGTTGATCCAGGTTCACAAAAGCAGCCTGAATGATTTGTTTATGATTCGGTTTCGTTAAACAGGAGAAGATTATGTAAGGGTTAATGCCAGAGGTGGGGACAAGTCACACACGGTCAAGTCCAAGCAAGTCTCAAGTCTTAACCATCAAGTCTCGAGTCAAGTCTCAAGTCGCAGTTCAGATAAATCAAGCAAGTCAAGTCAAGTCAAGGGTTCACCCTAAGCAAGTCAAGTCAAGTCCTGATAAGTTTCAAGTAAAGTCAAGTCACACTACTAAAATAAATAGAGGTAAATTTTTTCGATACATATTTATTTTTGCACAGAAAAGATGAACTTTTATACATATATTATGTATCTTACATTTGCTATATTAATCATATGCATATCTGTGCTACATTAATATCTGAAAATAAAATAAAATTGTGTTGTTTACACAAAACGTTCAGAGTCTAAGATGTATCGATTCTAAGATGTATAATCCAATCTGTCTAATTTAATTTAATTGAAACGGTCTAAAATGTATGAAATCTAAAATGTAATATCTTATATCTTATATAAATGTAAAATATAAAATGTATGAAATGTATGAGAATATAAAATGCAATTTTTTTTTAATTCAGTAGTTTTTCTTATCATAGCCAACAAATGTCTTCGGAAACTCCTTTTCCTCGATTTACTGAAACCTATATGTAAAACGCATTTGCAGCTGCACAGCCGTGTATATATCTATGCTGCATATACAGCCATCCCAACCTGTTATATTAACATATTTGAAATATGTTTAAAATAAATATAAAATAAAAATGGTAATATGTTATATTAACATATTTTATATTTAATAAATATTACATATTAAATAATATTATGTATATTATATATTAAATTTACATAAATATTAACAAATGATTGTTTTAATTATGGAATTCTCCATAATTAACTCCTAAACTTCAGTAGAGAACAATTCTTTGTAAGGAAGGAGGGGTTTCTTTATTGTACATTTATTTGCATGTAGTATGTAGCATATGGTTTGCGTTGCTTTAAATTGGTCAGTACAGCGCTGACTATTGAGTGTCGCTAGGAAACACGTCCGCGCTGCGCTGACGAATCGGCTGCGCGGCTCGGATCATTGAACCGTGCAGATGACATGTCTGCGCGGCACGAGCTCTGTAAAGCCCCGCTGTCTCGTCCCACTTTTGGTTTGTTTGGCTTCCCATATCTCTGCCGTGCACACGCCGCACGCTATGTATGTTATACGCGCAGTATCTCGCTCTAGATTCCGGGAGATTTTAACTCATTTGCGGGCATCAGGGAGACGCTATCAATATGCGTGAGACTCCCGGAACTTCCGTTTGGCGCGGTTTGAATTGAGCAGCGTAAAGGCACAGATGCCGATTGATGCTGACGTCATAATATATATTTTAATTAACTGTATTGCTGTTTGTTTATTATATGTTCAAGTCATTGTCGAGTCTTCCACTTCAAGTCAAGTCAAGTCTCAAGTAACTTGTTCTCAAGTCAAAGTCAAGTCAAGTCATTTTTGTACTTTAATCAAGCAAGTCACAAGTCCTGAAAATTGTGACTCGAGTCAGACTCGAGTCAAGTCATGTGACTCGAGTCCCCCACCTCTGGTTAATGCCCGACAAGGTGTCCATTGTCCGGTTGGTTGTCTCCGCCCAAAGTCTATTAAGGGCCAATCCCAATTCTACCCCTTACCCCTTCACCTTCGCCTTCCCCTTGACCCTTGAAACAGAGTGGCAATGCGTAGGGGTGAAAATATTCCCCTAAGAAATGGGACACCACTACGCCTAACGTTAAACGTCATTATAAGTCGTCGCTAGCGCCTACGTCACAGGAGATGCGCCGATGTTTATCACAACTTCCAAGATGCCGTCGACAGCTGCAGTTATCTCAGTCGCGTGGGTTACAGCTATTTTCTTGCATTTATCTTGTGAAGTTCGCAGGAAACAATGGAGACGACGAAAATATGTTGCGGGACTATCGTTAGCAAACTACAGTAATTTTAGCGATTTTTTTTTTTTTTTTTTTTTTTTTTTTTTTTTTTTTTTTCTTCTTTAACAAACGTTTCTGTGAAGAAACTGACCGTAAATATGAACACAATATTGAATGTAACATAAAGAAAATCATTGTTTGTCGTTACAATACTTATTAAAGCCACAAATACTCAAATTTATGGGTCTCCTTTGTTGCTTGGGCAGCCAGCCTGGGTTAGCAGTGACACTTCTCATACCCCTTCGTTTGACGTGTGCTCCCGAAAAATCTTCGTTTGAAGGGCTATCTGGCCCTTCTCCCTAGCCCTCCCCCTCCAACCAAAAGAGAATTGGGACAACCCTACCCCTTCACGTGGACGCGCAAAACGGAGGGGAAGGGGAAAGTGAAGGGGTAAGGGGTAGAATTGGGATTGGCCCTAAAGGTCCCGTTTTATGCCCCTTTTCACAAGATGTAAAATAAGTCTCTGAGGTCTCCAGAATGTGTATGTGAAGTTTCAGCTCAAAATACCCAGCAGATCATTTTTTACAGCATGTTTAAATTGTCATTTTTTGGGGGGCTCAGAAAAACGCGCTGCTTTAGTGTGTGCCCTTTAAATGCAAATAAGCTGCTGCTGCTGCCGGCACTGGGGGGCGGAGCTTCATGAGGTTGCACTCAGTCTCTCAGGACAATTTCATCTCGAGGAATGATGATAATATCAGAAACTCTCAGTAACTGTGTTCATTTTGAGTCGGACAATAATGCCTACAGAGTCAGACTGCTGTATAGAGATGGAACAGGTATAGTTTAGTAGTTTAATTATGGTTATTATAACGTATTTGTCATCTGCTTGTATGTATCCATTATTTATTAATAGCCCACAAGTTTGCTGTTTCGGACCAGGTCAGAATGATGATCAAACATATACTGATGATTTTAATAAAGTTTATTGTACATCACACAAAAGATGAAGCGTCAGTTTTACTTCAGAAAATCGGCGTAAGAGCTGAGTAAACACAGAAGTGCGCGAGTTGAGGGAGCATTCCTGTGGGCGGACGTTAGTAAAAAAAAAACTGTTCAACTGACATCATTAAAGAAGGAAGTAGAGGGATGTTGTCCAAACGGGCCGTTCGATGTAGGCTACTTCTGTTAAATAAAATATCTCGCTTGGCATTGAACTTTTACAGATATTATTTATACTCTAACAACAACATTACACACTAACTAAAGTTTGAAACAGGGGATCACGAAGAACGGGACCTTTAATACCTATACAATGGACACCTCTAAGGACATTAACCCGCTTATACCATGGTCACTCGCAAATAACACATTTTTAAAACATTAGATTTTAATTATTTTTATAATAACAAACAATAACGTCGTTTCCATGGTTACGCCTGACGGTTTATTTAGCAACCGGAGATATTTATAGTCCGCTCAGCTCGGAGAACCCTTCAGTTTAGCTAACTATGAGGCAGAAACTTAACATTTTTCATGTAAGTTAGGCTTGTCTAGCCATGGGCGTTACACTTTCATTTTTTTTAACCTATGGTTATTCTATTCAGTCCCTCCAGGATTTCACGATTTTTTTTTTTGTGATTTTTGCGATCAAAATGACTGATTTTGTGGTGGTAATTTCCAAAAATTTGTGAAAAAATTTGCGATTTATATTTAACATTTACCATAATAGTATTCAGTCCTTCCAGAAAAACGCGGAGTTTTTTTTGTGATTGTTGCGGGCAAAAATTGATCGATTATGCGGCCAGTTTTCTTTAAAAATGCCATGGAATATGTGGGATATTTATGCAATTTTATGCGATGAAATTGCTGGAATTTGCAAAAATTGAGGGAACTTGCAAAAATTGCGGTTTGATGAAAAAGAGAAAAAAGTGATTCCCCCAACATCATGTTAATATAAGAGTCATTTCTTATTAATTCCTTTGATAAACAAGCATACTACATCATAGAAAGTGCTGGGAATATTTAATTTCTCATCTTGTTTTATTTCAGACTGTAAGAGTGTAAATAAGGTGTGGCCCCTTTAAGAGCTGCGCGCTCCCTGTTGAACTCTCTGCAGTGTTATATGTGCGCCTCAAACACCCCATGTGTGCGGGTAATTTCTGTTTGATGCTACTACTTTTATCTTATGTTGTTTATTAAGTAACGATGTGACGGTAGAACGTGTGACAGACAGTTATACGAGTTCGATTTGTGATGTCAATCGCCTCCGCGAGTCTGTCTGGCGTCGCGTAATTGCGTCACTTCATAACGTTCCCATGGAAACAGGGGGAAATGGCTGCTCTTATGTGAAGCAAACGCAACATTTTTCAACTTTCTGCTAAGATACATGTGACTTTTTTTTGCAACGAAAATGCGAGGATTATGAAATTATGCAAACCCCGCATATTTTGCACGGAAATCGGCAATTTATGCGGCGAAAGTGTGGCGTATTTGAAAAAATGCGGCCCCCGCATAAATATGCGGAATTTGGCTGATTTTGCATTGAATTCAGCGATCGCATAATCGCGTTTTTCTGGAGGGACTGTCTATTGGTTATGCTATGGTTAGTCGCAGCTGAGGTAGCCAGCGCATTTGTTGATTAATTTCGAACGTTAAACAGTCAGTTTCACCAGAACTCCTTTACTAGGTGTCCTCTATCACTTTTTAATGTACACCCTGCAGCCAATCAGAATCGAGTATTCACCCTGATCATGGTACAAACGTTAATAATAACTTATTTTTCACTGGAGACGGATAGTCGTTTGGGTTTGGAATGACACCAGTATGAGTGAATGATGAACTAACTTGCGCAAACTAACCATTTAACGGTTACGGATACTAATTCAGTCTTACCTAGAAGATCACTGATATAATATTAACTGATCAATGTCTGTGTGTGGTTATGATGTTTAGGACGGTGGTGATGCCAATTGCTCAGGAGTTTTCCCCAGACGTGGTGTTGGTCTCTTCAGGGTTTGATGCCGCAGAAGGACATCCCGCTCCTTTAGGAGGATACAAAGTCACTGCGAAATGTAGGAAACTTCTGCGCTTATATAATATCCTTATCCTTATAATGTCGGACTGAGGCGGTAACGCTGTTATTTGTCTCCTGGCAGGTTTTGGGATTTTGACTCGGCAGCTGATGACGTTAGCAGGAGGACGCGTGGTTCTGGCATTAGAGGGAGGTCACGACCTCACAGCCATATGTGATGCATCTGAGGCCTGTGTCAGCGCCCTGCTGGGCCTAGAGGTCAGATTTCACGCATTCCCCTGGCCAAATACTTTATAACACATATATTATACCTTAATAACCCTGTTATAGCATTGCCGTTAACAAATACTGAGGGATCTTGTTATGTAAGGGTGTTAACATGACTCTTCTGGCTAAGTCTTGTATGACGTGATCTTTGTTTTAAAGGAAAATCAAAAAACACAGTTTTTCATCTGGTTTTCTGTTAGGATTCTCTTCCCGAGTCGACTCTGCTGCAGACGCCCAATGCCAACGGAGTGCTTTCACTGCAGAGAGTCCTGCAAATACAGAGTGAGTGTCTCTCGTCCCGGTCTGCCTCTAATTATCCTGAAATGCACTGGCTTCCTGGTAGCACACATTGTTTAATTCTTCGTAATTCATTATAATCATGATCAGCGTTGTTTCACCACATGGTTCCCGCTCTGCCAAAATATTCCAATAAAAACAACGGTTTGGGACGCGTTACGTGGCGTACACCACCTCTCTCACGTGCTACTGCCATTATCTGCCTGCAGTCAACAGTCTGTTGTCATTCACACAGTTTCAAGACTTTCTCTCTTCAGTTCAACACAATTGAAATCTTTTGCAGAATTTCTGAGCCTGAAAGTGAACTGTGATTCAGACAAAGTCTAAAAATCAACAACATTTTTTTTTAAATGTAATTAAGTAATATTATTTATAGGGATTACTCTGTAATTAAATTACAGTTACTTCTGATGTAAATGTATTAACAATAGAACAATTCTATATAAACAATAGTGGATTAAACATCAAATGTTAAAATTAGGGCTGTCAAACGATTAATCGCGATTAATCGCATCCAAAATAAATGTTTTTGTTTACATAATATATGTGGGTTTTAGTTATTTTATATATATAAATACACACACATGCTTGTATATATTTAAGAAATATTTTCATGTATATACTGTATATAGATTTATACATAATTCATATTATATATATAACTATTTTATATATAAATAATATTTTTTTCTTAAATATACATGCATGTGTGTGTATTTATATATACACAAAATAATTATACACAGTGCACCCACATATATTATGTAAACACAAACTTTTATTTTGGATGTGATTAATGTTATTAATGACATTAATAACATTAATCACATTATTAATGATTAATGTTATTAATTTTAACACCCCTAGTTAAAATATATATATATTTTTTTATTGTTACCTCTCCATTTGAATACTTTGGTCAGTTTAAGAATAATTATAGCAAATTATTTATTTGAAAGATTAAAAGAGTCGTTTTGTGTTGTGTTGTTAGACTGGTTGATATTTACAGTATAAGTGATTTAGCAATACTTTTTAGAGAGAGTAATTAGTACAGTAATCTGTACTGTTGAAAATGTAATTAGTAGCTAATAATTAATTACTTTCAGAGTAACTTACCTAACACTGGTAGTGTATATTTTGAGGTCATATCTTTGTTTGAAGAACCGACCAAAAAAGCTGTCATTAATGTTCTCTAATGTCCCTGAGGCTCAACTGTACTTGCTTGAGGTGCAAGAACAAACCTGCAAGTCAAGAACTATTTGATGTGCTTATTTATGTGTGGGGCTGTGCAAAAATTAATTGCGATTATTCGCATCCAGAATAAAAGTCTGTGTTTACATAATATATTTGTGTGTGCTGTATATAATTATTTTGTATATATAAATACACATACATGCATGTATATATTTAAGAAAATGTGTTATTCATATATAAAATATTTATATTTATATAATACAGATTATGTATTTATATATACATATATATATATATATATATATATATATATAGAATTTAAGCACAAATAATTCTTAAATATATACATGCATGCATAGGTATTTATATATACAAAATAATTATATACAGCACACACAAATATATTATGTAAACACAGACTTTTATTTTGGATGCGATTAATCGCAATTAAATTTTGCACAGCCCTAGTTTTTATGTGAATAAAAGCCTAACTTAAAATCTGTTTATCAAAGTTTTGGTGGAGGGACAGATATTTCTCAGGTCTCATTTAAAATGTCTTCATCTGAGTTTTGAAACAAGAAACAAGGAAAACAAGTCTGTTTGGAATGAAATTAGTGTGAGTCAATGATGACAGCATTTTAATGTTTGGGTGAACTATCCCTGTAAATTCTAGTTTTTTCGTCACACTACTGATTTGCAGTTACTTTTTTGTACTTTCTGGAGTTTCATTTTATGGAAATGAGCAGCTTTGACATTCTGCAAAAGATCTTTTTTGTGATTCACTTGGTAAAGAAAATCATACAGGCTTGGACGTAATGGCCGAAGTAATATTTCTGAGTGAACTATTCCTTTAATTGTTTGCTGCCAGTATGCCTGTAGTCCTACCTGTTAACAGTGTAGTCTCGTCTTCTGTCTCAGGTCAGTATTGGTCGTCACTCAAGCCGTTGGCGGGCACAGTGGGTATGTCGTTTCTGGGTGCCCAGAGGAAAGACTGTGAGGAAACAGACACCGTCAATGCCATGGCGTCCCTCTCCGTGGGGGTCTTGACCAGCAAAAGGTGCGTCACGATGAAGACGTTTTGCTAAATGGAATTAATACAATTTGTCATTCCTCTATAGTGCTCAATCCTCTTCTGAACACAATATGTTTGGTAATTTACAGTGTAACTATTATTTAAAACTTTAAAATAAACTATAAAGTTAAATAAAGCTATTGAAATAAAGCTGAGTAATAGTAATATTTCAATAAAAAACATTAAAATTACTAAAATTAAAGATATATATATATATAATATTCAAAATATGAATAAGAACTACATAAATACTACTAAAATAGCATAGGGATTTGCAACACGTTCTTCAACTGAGTTTACTCACCAAAAAAAATCAGCCAAATTATCCCACAGGATTTTGTTTTTACAGAAAGAGGCAAATCTGTAATCCAAACTAATTCATGCTAATGTTTTCATAGGTGACCAATTCCCATCTAGTCTATTGTGGGCGTTTCACTGCTGTAGGAAATTATGCTTTTGAAGCATTCTTAGGCATAACAACCGCATGGTACTTGTTTGATGCTAAACATAGACCTAATTTTTTTACAGCCTTGCTGATGAACCCATGGAGCACGACGACGACTCCCTTTAAACCAGGTCTTTACTCGTCTGAAAAACTGTCCAGTACCAAACGCCGCTCCACATGACGTGAACGAGCCGTGCCTCAGACCAGCAGTGCCTCAGGGGGCGTGGCTTCCTCATCATGGCCCCTCCCCCAAGACGCCACCTCAACACTGACCACCAGCGCAGCGCGGCTAAGCTAACAACACAGCTACAGTTCGGCTGGGACTCTGGGATCCACTTCATCGTCTCCATTCAAGAATCATGCAAACAATCACACTAGAACGCATGAGGCCTCTTCGTGCGTTAGTGTGTTTGTAACGTTCTCTAAAAGGACGCGCTCGCGAAGTCGCAAATATTCACCTCTGGTGCCTCAAAAGAGACTATTTACTTTAGCTGGAGATGCGAAACCAGATTTGTGGGAACAGTTGAGGATTATTTAACCTTTTTTAAAGGCAGCCCTCTTTAATACCCCTGACAAGTGAACTATTGAAGTGCTGAGAGAAAATAAGGGGTTTCCTTGCACCTGGCAACCGCAAAGTGGCTCCACTCTATGATGTCATTACTATTAACCAATTTAACCACTAAAGAAGGAGAAGAAGAAATAACGATCTCGACAACTGTGGGTTTTATAAATCTTAATTTTTTTTGCACTGTGCATTCCATAATGTGAAATTTTCCAAACTTCTGGGAAAAGAAAGATCTAATTCTGTATCTAGTTTGACGCTTAACATTCTTTTAAAGTGAAGCAAAAAAACAAACAAACAGTTGCATTCTTTGTCAAGTTCAGATTACATTCGACCTGCATTCCCAGCCCGAAAGCCGTAAACCTGAAAACTTCAAGATACTTCTTTGTACTGATTCTGTACATCTGATGTTTTTAAAGGCCAGAGGGACTATTAGCAAGTTTATTGCACACACACACACACACACACCTAGCCAAAACACACACATATATGTCCATATGTCGCATCCAAATGACCACTGTACATTTAATATCGTGGACACAGGAAGTGCTTACACTCTCCCTAGACTAACTATAACGCAAAGTAGATCAGTCTCTCTTTAGACCAAACTAATATGAGTATGATTTGTATATGTGTGTGTCCATGTGTATCTATCAGTCATATATTTAGTCTGTTCTGTATTTACAACCAAACCTCAATTGACCACAAGCAAAAACGCAAAACGACAATTGAATGGGCTCTCGAAGCCACTTTAACGTTAAATCAATTCTCTGTATTTTTCATTGATCTTTGTTGTTTTGGACAAGGGAAACATCCAGCCTTTTAACCTGTGGAGGAGACGTTTCTAAAGTGTTTGTGCATTTAATGAGTTTACTTCATTGCTGTGCACTTCTTTTTCTTTCTTTTTTTTTACGAGGGATGCATTGTTTTTGGATGGCGTTCTGTTTTCCACAGCCTGCATATAGATGTATAATTCACACCAGTTGTGTGGATGAACTTTATAGTGATATTAAATATGTCTCTCGGCCGCTGGGATTCACATTTACGCCATCTTCAATGAACCAAAATGAACATCACACCAACCGTTGACTGAAGCGGACAGACTCTTCGAATGCTGTGCCACTCATCAGCACATTCGGTTTAACACTTATTTAGCCTTTCAAAACAAATGTTTTGCCCAAAATATGGTTGGCTACATTCTAGTTGCGTAATCCTACCAGGTCAAACCACCGAGAATAATGCGCTGTAAGTTATCTTCCACATGCTGTATCAATATCTCACGGTTAAAGTCTGGATGGTCGGCTAGCGGGACTGGCAGAACAGCTCATGGTGCTTGTTTGACTTTTGCGTTGTGCTTTCGGGGTGATGAACGCACCCTACGACTTGATTTCAAGTGTCGGATTTGTTCCGTTATTCAGCATGACTTGGATGACAATGACCAAATCTTATCTTTTTTGAGTCTGCACAACCATTTACCTCTGTATTTACAACCAAAATACAGCGTTAACATGCTTTCTTGCGTTCACTACAAGAAACAATCGTGACCTGACAAATTGCTGTTATTGTGTAATAAAATAGAGGCATTCCTATAAAGATTTCCACAATGCTGCAGCTGCACCTGCCCGACCAACGAGTCTTTACTTCCTCCCTCTTTTGCCTCGTACCAAACCACTGTGGATAGTTATGCGCTTGTATGATTCCATGTAAATAGCACCAACCTCCCGTTTATCGATGTTTTGTGTTCATATGGCTGTTTTCATGAAGACCCTGGGTAGCCTTTGCCCATCAGACCCCCATGAAGACTGTTGTAAAATAGAGCGTAATGAAGTCATAGCTAATCTCTAAACTAGCAGCAATCTTGCTGCATATTTATAGTACTTCAAACGGTGCACTTGCATATTACCATCCACAAAACACACCTGTTCACCTTCAACGTTTGATAAAAACCAGAAATCGCCTGATTGCGACTAAATTCGACAGCACGCACTTAGTGAAAGTTTCGCCGTGTCGTTTCGAACCGCGAATACAAACAGATCTCGACATTCCCTGGCAGTTTCGGACACTGCTATGCGTCTTATATACAGTTATATTCCAGTGGTGTATTTTTACAATAGCTTTGTGCATTTTTACTGTTTCGATATACCTCTCAAAGCGTTTGTATTCTCTCGTCTCTCCGAACCCTTTATGAAGTAAAATGGAGAGCGTGTGCTGTTGTCTTCACTCCTGTAAAAGCAAACCAGCGCCGTCTTAATTCCTCTCTCATTTATTTCCCTTCTCCTTGTTGTATGGACGATGTAAATAGTTACCAGTACCACCAGAGAGACTTCACCGATGTGCCTTGAAGTACTTCACCTGTCGACCCCACTAACTGGATCTGTTTAACAAAGAATAACAGAAATTATGTTTTCGAATCTTCCTGTGCTTAACGATTCCCTTGTTAATTTCAGACTTCTTTTATTTCTCTGTGTATAGAAAAGAATGTCTATTTTGTACTGTTTCTATCTTCCTAATTAAAATGAAAGCATTTTTTTTTCTTTTGCCTGAATTTCGTTCGGCTTTGTCATTTTTATTTGTTCATTCTGGTGCTCTGAACATCAAATACCAGTGAACTGAATCAAATGAATCAAATGTGTCACATGTGGACATCCATCTGTTTTCTATTATTTGTCAAAAATTCACTCAGATCTACAGCTTGATCTTTTTATTATTCGAATGTAGCATTGCCATTACAAAAATACTATGGAAACCACAATACCTGCAATCTCCTCCAAAATACAAATGTTGTTACTACACTGTAAAAACATTAAATGATCAATAAGTTATGACAAAATATGTTTTTACATTGCTTTAACTCATCAAAATAAGTTAAGTTAAAACTATTTTATTTAAGTCAGTTTTGGTGATTGTACTTAAATTTTTAATTTGCTCATCCAAAAACTAAACACATTTACACTATATATATATATATATATATATATATATATATATGAAATTAATGAAATGCGTCACATGTGTACATACATCTGTTTTCTATTATTTGTCAAAAATTCTCTCAGATCCTACATCTTTTTGTTATTTCAACAAAGGATTATCATTACAAAATATATTTTGGAAACTAAAATGCCCGCATTCTCCACCAAAATACAGCTGTTTTTACTTATGTAAAACTGGTCATTTGGTAATTTAGTCATCCAAAAAAAAAAAAACTTATACTCAAATCCTCTTACACTTTTTAAAGGAGATGGCATATGAGTTTTTTAGTCTTTTAATATTAACTGTTGCCATGATCAATTTTGATAAAAGAATGAACCAGTATTGCTCACGCACACAACCATGAAATGTGAAATACTTGTTCAAATATGAGCGCGGGACGCCTGAAACCACTGGATCATCAGCAGTTCATCTGGTCACTGGCTCCTTCTGTAACACGTTTGGACTTCTGCTTTAGTTTGGGCCACTATGGCAGTGTGTTTTGCAGTGATCTTCAAACATACATCTTGTAATTGCCTTACCTAATTTACACATAGTAAACAGCAGAACATGGCACTTTTGTGGTGAGGCGGTCTGTCTTATTTCTTGCCAACCAGACATATATTCATTGAAGCCTCAAAATAAAAGGATAATGCCAAGTTTATGTGCAAACCACGTTTAGCCAGCACTTTATTCTAATAAAGTAATTAGCAGTGTCTGTCTGGCTGGATCCTAAAGAAATCGTACTAGCAGAACGTCAACAACTTTCTCAGGGTTTTTTCCCCCCTGGATCAAAATTCTTCTAAATAGTTTTTGACAGTTTTTATTGTGCTGAAAGGCAGTAACATACTCATAAAGTAACTGTCAGATAACTTACTTTTATGCATTTGCTATTCACCAAGTCGTCATATTGTAGATTTAATCTCTTGAGCTTTATTTATTTTTAAATGCGTAACAACCTTTATACATTTAGACAAATGTGGTATATATACCATGACAAAATTGTAACACTGTCACAAAAGCAATAATGTTGGCTAATATACAGCATAAATGGCAAGCGCAACAACTCTGAAATGATCGGATCTGTATATCAGAGAATATAGTGAGTCTACGTAGCATTTTTCCATCAGGCTAAGGTTAGCTATACATGAAGAGTCCTTATGACAGTCAATGTCTGCCTCTGTGCCTCCATACACACTGATCTCAGATCAGCACTCTGCCATTGAATCAGAGTCGTTTCCAGAGTTTGATACAGAGTCTGCGTTTAGATACGGACCACCGCTGGTGTCTGTTCCACTTGAGGGTCGTTTTTTGCATTTTGTTGTATAGCTCCATTGGGAGAAGGGAAAGATTGTTGGCTTGATGTTGACACATGATGTCCAATGGGATAATGGGATACTGTTAAGACAGACAGAAGAGGAGAAGATGTCAGAAATGTGCTTTATAATCAAAATCACTGATACATTTAAAAATTAATTTGACACAGAAGACCCTTTGTAAATGGACTATTTGCAATGTATGAATGGTGCTATATACTCCATTTAAAATTATTGAACATTTTCTTACTTATCTTATATTTTGATTATTATTATATGAATGTCATCTTAATTCATATAGAGACTATATGTATGAAGTATGAAAACGAACTCAATAGAAAGTCAAACATTGGTAGGATAAAACATTTGGGAGTTGAAGTGTATTTACGGTTTGGATTGGTGCAACTGGATTCCTTCATAACAGCTTTATTTAAATTGCCCAATCGATTTGCTGGAATCTGCACGTCATCACAGCCTAAAGCGAAAGATTCATTCCCATGAGCACCGGCAAACATGTTGACTCATCTCATATAAATGAAGGACATTGCTGAAGTAATACAGCATGTGCTGAATATGACAAGTCCAAGTAAACCACAACCCAAAATAAGTCCTGACAAAGAGTCATAGTCACAATGTTTCCATTAACAGCACAGATATTTTTCCACAAATCGGCCAATCAAGACTGGAGGACTTAAAAAAATAACACTGCAAATTAAATATGTGATTGAGATTATGATAACCGCCTTTCCTGAATCAAAAAACTGGTTCAAAGCTGAATTTCAAGTATCTTAAAATATATATTTTTGTTATTTGTGATTTTGGTTTGTTTAGAAGTTATATTATGGCTAAAGCTTTGTAATAGAACATGACCCCGTTATTAATCTTAAGATGGACTGTAATGGCACACTTTTATCAAAATAATAATAATAATTCATATGGGCTACATGTTTTTTTTTTTGTGTGTGTGTTTTTTTTTTAATTAAACAGTCAGACATACATACAAACCAACATAGTGCAGTAGTGAACAATTTTGTAATTCCATAATTCCAGAAGTGACATAAGAGTGATTTAAGTGTTTGATCTAAGTGTGTATGTGAGTGTGGGTATGTGTGTGTATGCGTAATCAAAGTAACCATTTATTATTTATAACCATTGTCATTACCATCACCACCCCCACTCCCCACTACCACCATATTGCCAATATTGTATTGTAGTCGATTTTTATTTCCATCCTTTCTCCTATGTACCAATTGCCATTGTCAACCCTGTATAAAATAAAAGATGATATAATAAGATGATAACCTTCCCCCACATCTCTTCAGTCCCTATCTTCTCCTAATTATTATTATTTATTTATTTTTTGTGTGTTATGTGCAATGTCTAAAGACAAGTGCATTAAAAAAAGGAGTAAAGTGCGAGAGTGTCTCAACTTGGAACATAGATGCTGTCCCGCTGAAACCACTTCTCGCCTGTCTTGCCTGCTCTGGTGTTTGTGAGGTTTTCCATATATACATATTCCCTTTTTTTCTTTTTCTTTTTTTTCCCCTATTCTATAGGTGCATTAAAAAGGGCTCCATGTTTTGATTAATGCACCTTTTATAGTTCCAGTTGGAACCTTAACATTTATTTTCAAAGATTTAATTTTAGAGTATATATATACTGTAATTTAAAAGCAAAATCCAACTGTAAAAAAAGACTTAAATTAAGTGCAATCAACTTGGATGTTTAAGACAGTTCAACATGACTTATAACTTATAGAAAGTTGAAAATCTCCTGAATTATTTTGGTTAATTAAAGCAGTGTGAAAACACATTGTCATAACTCATTGATCATATATATATATATATATATATATATATATATATATATATATATATATATATTTACAATGCAGAAAACACTGCAAAATTGTCACTTTTGTGTTGGGGTAAGCTCATACATCCATTGCCTGTTCTTTTGTTAAGTATTTAAGTAAATTTCATTACAGCTACCAATAACGATAATGTTTCAGCTCCATTTCACAGATTCCACCGCCCCACATCAGTGCAAAAAAATGTGATAAACGTGATAACAGATTTCGTCTGGACCTGGGCAGAGCTAACGGTTAGCACATTGCTGCAGAATATCTCTGTTTCGGTTGGGTTTACAGGGCGATTTCACCATCCTAAAATTACACGGCCATGCAAATAAAATATTTCCAAACTCTGTGATCAGTGCCCAAAAACCTATAGTATCATGTTGGCTCAACAAGGTACAAAGTCACTAAAATCTTCCGCTTCGTGTCCGTTAACATCAAACTGATATATTTATATATCAACAAACTGAATTAGTGTGTGTTGTATGGGATGTATCTCTCATACACACACACACACACTGATAGACACACACCTCTGTAACACCCCACAACTGTTTCCAATCATTAGGTTCCTGCATGTCTAGGCCCGGTCGCCTCTGATTGCACGACATTGGATCTCATGAAGGGCAGAGGGAGGGCGATTTACACCCGTGGGCTAAAGGAGAGTCCTCTCCACCTTTCCCTGCTTCCTGCACACTCACTTTTCTTTTCCTTTAATGGTTTTTATTTATCTTTAACAACAGCACATGACTGGTTCAGTCAAATGTGCTCAGTGGAAAATAAGTACACATTTATATTAATTACATTGTTATTACTTATTTACTAACATGTAAATTAGTTACACATTAATTTAGTTATAAGTTCAAAAATGTATATGAAGAAAATAACTTTATTAAACAGATATTTGTTGTTTTTCGCAGTATATATTCGCAGTATCAGGATATTTAAATGTACTGGTGGTTAAGACAATACATACTATGAAAGCACAAAAAGAGGCTACGCTAGCAGGCCTGTGTGAGAGCAGCGAAATATCAGGAGGTCAATGTTGTGTTGAGAAGCATTTAGATACACCTGATTGGTAAGTTTAGAATAAACATGGATCAAATGACAGGAATGTAATTGTCTATAGAATAAAATATCTGTTTTTTCTGCCCAGACGTGTTGTGGTGAAACAATACGTTTTATGAACTTGGAATTAAATAATTCTCAAAATGGCTAATATCTCACAGATTCTTGAGACAACGTTTTTTATGCATTTAATTTCAGATAGCTATTAACCCTCATACCATT
>NW_024121116.1:1099947-1295357 GCF_016745375.1 Pimephales promelas
TGCTGGCAACAGGAAGTGGCCTTTAACGAAGCAGCCCCGCCGCTTGTTTGACCGACATGTACGAAAATTCTGTGGTACATCTACCATGACCAGACGCACAAAAAAGCCTCAAGAACCCATACCCTAAACTCGACAGGAAGTCCGCCATTTTCAATTTGGCGACCGATTTGGGACGATTTACAGACTCCGTACTTTAACGAACTCCTCCTAGGGATTTAGTCGGATCAACTTAAAATTTCTGCTGTACCTTCTAAAGGCATTGACGATGTAAAGTTGTGCTATCTGCGCGTTTTCGTCGATGGGCGTGTTCCGTGGCGTCGATGATTCGCAATGAAACAGGAAGTTGTAGTAACTTGGCTGTAAATGCCCAGATCTACACAAAATTTTACACATTTGACAAGAGTCCCGCCCTGAACAAATCTACATGCTGACATTCACCCACATTCATAGCGCCACCTAGTGGCAAGAGGAAGTGACTTTTAACGAAGCAGCCCCGTCGCGTGTTTGACCGACATGTACGAAATTTCTGTGGTACATCTACCATGTCCAGACGCACAGAAAAGTCTCTTGGAGCGATGCCCTAAACTCAACAGGAAGTCAGCCATTTCTAATTTTACCGCCATTTTTGGATGATTTACTCATTACGTACTTTAACTAACTCCTCCTAGGGCTTTAGTCGGATCGACATCACATTTCTGCTGTGCCTTCTAAAGGCATTGACGATGTAAAGTTGTGCTATCTGTGCGTTTTCGTCCATGGGCGTGTCCGTGGCGTCGATGATTCGCCATGAAACAGGAAGTTGTTGTAACTTGGCTGTAAATGCCCAGATCTACACGAAATTTTACATATTTGACAAGAGTCCCGTCCTGAACAAATCTACATGCCGACATTCACCCACAGTCATAGCGCCACCTAGTGGCAACAGGAAGTGACCTTTAACGCCCCCGCCGCATGTTTGACCGACATGTACGAAATTTTTGTGGTACAACTAACATATCCAGACGCACAGAAAAGTCTCTTGGAGCGATGCCCTAAACTCAACAGGAAATCGGCCATTTCTAATTTTACCGCCATTTTTGGATGATTTACTCATTACGTACTTTAACTAACTCCTCCTAGGGATTTAGTCGGATCGACTTCAAATTTCTGCTGTGCCTTCTAAAGGCATTGATTATGTAAAATTGTGCTATTTACGCATTTTCGTCGATGGGCGTGTCCGTGGCGTTGATGATTCGCTATGAAACAGGAAGTTGTATTAACTTGGATGTAAATGCCCAGATCTGAACGAAATTTAACACATTTGACAAGAGTCCCGCCCTGAACAAGCCTACATGCCGACATTCACCAACAGTCATAGCGCCACCTGCTGGCAACAGGAAGTGACCTTTAATGAAGCGTAGCAAATTCACAGCCGCACCGGCTGAGCTCCAGAATATGCAACGCGGCCGCCTCACACCCCGACGCGCTACAGGTGCGAGGGCCCGCCCATCGCTGCTTGCAGCTTTAATTGGGTTTAAAGTCTTTTGGTTATATTGTCCATAGTGAGTGTATTTCAATTGTTTCGGTGCATTGATGCAATTCCCTAGACTTTCATTTTAAATCCATTACTATGATTTTTATTTTTATTTTTTACAATCTGATCAACGATTCACCCAGCAAACCTGCAATCTTCATCGTAAAGAGCTATTTCTAACTGATTTAACCCATAAAAATGAGTATTGTTGTAAACTAATGCAGATACAGGTAGGTTCAGAGATGTTTGTAATATTTGTAAAACAATGTATGATATAAAAATATATCAAATATTAAAAACATAATATAATACAAAATTCAACATTAAACTCAGTAGACAACATGTACTTCACAAGCTTGCCATTCGATCCAGATTCAATTTGATTTCAATTATTTTGTATCAGCTATACAGTACATGGCAAATTTTCTCAAGGAAAAACATCTCTCAACTAATGCTGTTAACTATAGGCTACATGGGAGTCTATAGCTTATTGAAGGTTAAAATGACTAATTAGTAGCTCAAACACTTGTAAAATAAAACAATTTGAAAAATATTTCACGATTTTTTGAAATATAAACATTTAAATGGTGGCTGTCAACTTGACAGATTTCAAACATGCAACTAGGCTATATAAAGGACATTAACATTAATGGGCTATGTAATATGGTAATGCTCCTCTCTAAAATTCATTTTTCTAGGTGACTAAAAGAGTTAATGCTCACTTATGGACGCGTTTTTTTTTTCTGAGTTGAATGTAATAATACGTGACTGTTTTAATGACATCTTTACGCTTTTGAAACACATATTGATTAGAGATGATACAGATTTCGGTACACTGTCTTTTAACGTACCTTCAGATGTCCATGATTATTTGTTGCTGTAACGGGTATAAAAACGGAGATGATCAAATCACGCGGAGATGTAGGCAATAGAGAGATCACGCCACATTAAACGGCGCCAAAACGATATTGATTTGTTTTAATTTTTTTTATTTCATTGTTAAATGGTCAGAATTTGAAATCTGAGACTTCCACCCACGTCTTTCAAAATAAAAGTCCCGTTGCAGAAAAAAAATGTCGTTTGACTGCAAACTCAAAGAAACACTGAGAAACACTGATTTAGACAACTTTACTGCTCAAGTAACACAGTTTCGTGAAAAGTGTAATATAAGCACTTCAACAAAATTTGCTTTAAAGGTGCCATCTACCATAATAAATCAAATCCTACTCCATATTCCATAACAGATGGGGGCAGTATACCTCCAAAAAATGACTTGTGCTCCTACCATCGCGCATGTTATTCAAATCATTTGACATGATAGTAAAAGGTTGGAAGACCGCAGTTTCACGTGGAACATTTGGAGATTTTTAGAGATCAGAGACTAAATGAACTAAACACTAGAGATCTCAACACTAAATGATGAAGACCGCCTCATAGATCTCAAAAACAAGCTGGTGCATTTCGACGGTATGGGAAAATAAAAGCTTGGGCAATTATTTGAAGTTTATGGTATTCGTTTTGTTCATATTACACTTTTATTGTTAGTGAATTAATTTGACAGACAGCATTCGCTGATGTTGATCAAGCTAGCGCCGTGAATTCACCGTGAGACACACGCAATTGACACTTAGCAAGCAGATTAGTTAAGCTCTCAGATTCTGTCAATTATATTACGCAATTCAAAGAATAAATACCGTTTTGGCGCTTGTACATGTTACACTACAGATCCCTAGCGCACGTGAACCGATCGTCTCTACTAGCTGGAAAAAGAACATGAACTCTGTTGAAAGATACAGTATGCTACAACTTACCAAAATGTATTCCTCATGCATAATGTCGACCAATCATTTTTTGAACTCTTCCCTGAACTGAAATGTAGTAATGGGCTGTATTTCCACACGACTGACATCAGGTTCAAGTACACACAAGCCGGCCGGCGCGAGCGCGACTCACTCGCGTATTGCAGTTTGGCTGGTGCTAACGTTGCCCGTCCGCATACCGCCTCCCATGGCCGGAACTGGTATTACGATACCTGCCGGGCCGGGGCTAGTAATTTAGCATGCTAATTTAGGTTATATCTCGGCAGCAGTATAACTTGTCAGTTTTTTAATGACATCTTTGCACTTATTTCTTCTCATTCTTTTGATGCGTGTAGCTCATTTTTCGTATATTGTTATCTCAATTATTGTATATGGCACCTTTAACGCATTTTAAATAAGTTTTTAAACCCTCTGGAAGGACTTTCCCCACAGACTTCCATTGTAGTGCATTATTGTGAGCATTTTGGTTGGACAGTTTGAGTGTATTTTTCTTGAAAGCCCCTCGCCCGTCCCCACTATGCTTTTTTTCCATGCTGTAATTGAGTAAAGACTGGTGTATTGATGTGCAGGGGGTCTCTGATAGGTGATCTTCTCATGTGAAACGGTTTCCAGCAGCAGTAACTGAACTCTCAGCACTGCACCGGTACGCTTTGAGCTGCCCACACTTACCCACATACCCCAAAACACTGGAAAGAGAGCATGGAAATACTTCATATGTCGCTCTTCTCACCTCATCTTCCTGCTGTTTTTTATGCATTGTGCATTACTGTTTATTTAAAGTGAGCGAGTAAGACTGTTAACCATCATTTCCAGCAGCAGAAACCCAGTGCAGTGACCTGTGCGTCACTGATAAGTGCATGTGTGTAAGTGTACACTACGTTGTGTAACTGTACTCATTAGCTTCAGTATTTGAGTTAAAGGATTATCATGTGATAACAGCTTGTTTGAGGATCATTAGGGGAGAAAAGCAACCACACAGTGACATTCAAACTGTTTTAGCACTTTATTAACCCAGCAACAGTGTTCATTCATTTAACACATTTTAACACAATTAAAGAGCCCTTATCATGAATTTTTTAAAATGACTGTTCATATGGCGTAGAATATAGCTCTAAGGGAATGAAAATATCCTGCAAAGATTTATATCTGAAAGTGCACCGTATATAAAGTTATTGTCTTTCAAAAGTGAGAGTCGACTCTGAGTCTATGAAATGAATTGTTTTTGAAACAAGTCATTAGCTGGTTCGTCGTGACGTAGAGAGGTCATTGGCCGCGCCCAGTTACTGCGTGCGCAGACAGAAGTGTTGACAAACTTGAAGTCTACACATTCAAATACTTCATCATAGCATCATGTCGAGAAGACGCTGTGTTCTACAATGCAAAGATAGTTCAGCCACTTTGTTTTCATTTACCAGTGACGAGCATGTGAAGAATCGGTGGTTAGAGTTCATGTTTGCAACGATACCACGACAGTATAGCCCGATTGTGTTTTCATCATTTTAATTACGAATCGTTCAAAACATAAATGAATTAAAATGTAGATTCACAAGCGGTTGTTCCTGAAGGATGGCTCCCCAGATAGCAAACTGACATTGAATCAACGTGGAAATATGACATAGAAACAACGTTGATCTGACATTGTTTTGCTCATCAAATTAACGTTGAACCAACGTCAGACGCGTCATTCTTTCAAAACTAACGGAAAATCAACTTGAAATCAACGCGTTGTTTCAACGTTATGAAAGCAAACCAATTTTCGATTTTCATTTAGCTTTGAAGAATGCCGCGTCTGACGTTGGTTAAACGTTAATTCGATGAGCAAAATCAACGTTGTTTCAATGTCATGAGAGACGTCGTTTCCACGTTGATTCAATGTCAGTTTTCTGTCTGGGTCAGTAACTTACGTACCCAGTGTATATGGATCAGCTTCCTCCTATGAATCACAACCTGTAAGTATTATTAATAATTGTTGCTTTAATGGGTTGAACGGTTTTGTAGCGTCCGGCGCGAGGAGGGAAGGCGCGATAAGTATGTGTGTGCGTGTGTGTGTGTGTGTAAGTTACGCTCAGCTTCTTACGCAGCTTCTAGGTCTCCAATGTCAATTTTTTTTAAATATGTGAAATATTTGTCACTGTTATTGGAGTTGTCATAAAGAATAGCGTCTTGTAGTTCTGCAGTGCTTTATCAATATGTTTATGCGTTATGCTAACAAACAATAACTGACTGGGTCTGTCATCTGACCAATCACAGCCGATTAGCGTCACGCAAAAGAAGTGGTTTGGAAAAATGAGTCGTTGTACAAATCATTTGGGAGTCGGTGAGCAAATCAGTTAAAAATAAATGCATATAATAAGACAAATAAAGTGTTTTTTTTTTATCCTTGCATGCATGTTAAACTGTTTTTGGGAACTCCTAAAACAAAAATAGGAACATTTCAAATGCTATGATAGGGGCTCTTTAACACCATCTCACCATCGTGAATTGCATGTACAATCACATATTAGTAATATGGATGGATGGATGGATGGATGGAGAGATTATTAGATAGATAGATTAGACATTTATTTTGAAGCTTTTAAAGGGATATAGTTCATCAAAAATCTTTCTTTTTATTTTTTCATTGAACACAAAATTAGATAGTTAGAGTGATGTTCACGTTAAAATTCTGAAATCACTTAATCGATACGTGTTGAACACATGTAGAGTCAGGCTGCATTTTGTATTGTTGTTCACTGAAAATCTCATTCACATTTCCACTGTGATCACTATGAAGTGTCATTGTGAGGACAAGAGCAGAATGAAGATTATGATACGATATGGATTCGAAATGACACAAGAGTGAGGAAACGATGGCAGAAGTTTCATTTCAGTGTAAACTATCGCTTTAATAATTGAATCCAAGAGTTTAATTTTGATCGCCAGAACTAGTGAGATTTGAGCGGTTTTCATGTGAGTCACCGCGGCAGACATTATGAATGAAAAGATTCCCCAACTCAGTGTTTAACCTTTACCACTTTTTTTTTTCTTTTTGCAAGGCTTGCAAATACAAAGAAATAACGTCTTCAGGTTTCAATGCAACTGAAGAAAAACCAATAAGGCAGAACTCGTCGAATGTCCCGAAATCAGTCCCAAATCCTCCAATTCAAAGAGCTTGAATCGCTTCCCAGATTCTTGGAATACTGCACCTCCCACGAGGCTTTTGTACAATTTTTAAACTCCTGACATGGGATTTTTAATTAGCGGCTGGAGGCCAGTCTCAGCCTGAAGCCAAAGTAAACTGTCAGACACAATGTGCTGTAGTTTGTGTTAGCTTTGCCTTGCTTTAGTCATGTATGAGTCACATTATCTGAAGTGTAACGCCACTCCACACCCCACCCTGAAATACTCCTCCCTAATAATCCCCATTCCCATCACACACACTCTCCTTTTCTCTCCACACCCTCTCTTTTCTCTTTTCCTTGCACTCTATCTCCTTTCCTTCAGTTCCATCTGTTTTTTCTCTGTGTTTTCAATGCCTCTCCCACTTGGAGCTCCCTGACCCCATTGCCCTCTGTCTCTCAGGACTCTCTCTCCTTATCCAGCATTCCTCAAATTCCGTCCGGGTTCTTAAGGGACAGACCCTTCTGGCAAACCATAACACCCCACCTCTCTCTCTCTCTCTCTCTCTCTCTCTCTGACCCAATTCAATTTAGTATTCTTTATTGGCACGAGGAAAATGTAGCTCAAATATTAAAATAAAATAAATAGTATTTCATTTAAACTAATTAAAAATAAATTAATAAACAATAATAAAATAACCATTATTAAATGTATTTTTACGCCACATTACTTAATAGTATTTAATGTATTTAATTATGAATGTACGGCCTCTTCTCTCATATAAAAAACCATCACAATCTCTTACATCACACACACACACACACTGCAAAAAAAAAAAAAAAATTATTGCCTTTTTTTCCCCCATCACACATTATATTATTAACCAACACATTCTCACCCCAAGGCGTCACCTTTGACCATGCTTCAATATTTGACGTTTTAGGCGCCCTTTAACGTCACTTACATGACGCGATCCTACGCCGTCATCTAACTGACGCTAAAGGAAAGCGTCAGTTAGAGGACGCGGTTAGGTTTAGGTATGGGGTGGGGGTAGGGTACACGCGATCCTAGGGCGTCATCTAACTGACGCTAAAGGGCGCCTAAAGCGTCAGATATTGAAGCATGGTCAAATGCTTCCCAAGGCGTCAGTTAGGTGACGCCTTGGGAGTGAGAATGGGCTGTATTAACCATCATAAAGTAGGTATCGGAAGCTTACGCCACCAGTATCCGTCCTGTGAAAATTGTTTTGAAATCAGACATTTCATTAACGTTACTGTAAACCTTCTAGCCGGCTCCTCCCATGACCAGCTGTCATTACAAAACTGCACTTAGAATCTTAGAATCAAATCTTGTTCAAACCTGACAAAACGCATATCGTTGGAAAGGTCTGAGAGCCGAGGTTCCATATTTGGAATATTCACTGCAGTGATATTGTGAGATAAATCTATTATTTTGTAAAAGGAGAATACCTAAAAAAAAAAAAAGAAGAAAACCGGTGTTGTCACATGGCTTCTATTTTTGGTTGAGTGCCTAAACAAAATCTCATTTTTTTGTGATATCACTTTCAAATGTGGAACACAACTTGGCTTTGAGTCCAAAAGATTTAGTCAAATATGTATTTTGTACATATAGGCTTTACATACATTGAAACTTTTTACACTTTAATTTTTAGGTCTATATTCCAAAGTATTCATGATTTGCAGCCATTTAAAGTCCTCCTGTCCATTAAAACTCATCTTTAATCACCAAAATGAAAAAAAAAAAATCATCATGCCCTAAAATAGCTTGAATGTAACTGGACACCCTTGCCTCATTCAATATATGCGGTTCTTTGAATATGCAAATGAGCCCCGCCTCCACTCACTCACTGAGTCAGGACTCAGTTTAACGTCTCATCTGAAGGCGGTACATCCCCGTCACTATACTGGGGCGTTAAGACCCACACAGACCACAGGGTGAGCGCCCCCTACTGGCTTCACTTACACCTCTTCCAGCAGACACCTGGTTTCCCATCCAGGTAGTGACCAGGCTCAGCCCTGCTTAATTCAGTGACCAACCAGTGTTGGGCTTTATTTAGCATTCATGTAAACACAATGTTTGGATTCATCGGTCTTAATGAATTCATTCTGTTTGAAACAAACTGTGTCCATGTAAATGTATGGCTACAGTTGCTACAAATTGCATATTTTCTCAAACAGTAAAGTAATAAAGTAGGGTTCGGGTTTGAGGGTTTAGGGTTCCCTTTCCCAGGGAATGCAGACCTGACAAAATGTGTACCTTGTATGCAATTAAAGGGATAGTTCACCCAAAAATGAAAATTCTGTCAGTATTTACTCACCCTCATGTTGTTCCAACCCCGTAAGACGTTAGTTCATCTTCGGAACACGAATTAAGATATTTTTGATGAAATCTGAGAGCTGGATCACTCCTGCATACTAGTCCATAGGCTTCTTGAGGAATTGAAACTTGCCGTCCTCGAAAAGTTATTAAAGACATCGTTAAAATAGTCCAAGTGACTCTGTGGCTCAATTTTAACTTTATCAAGTGACGAGAACACTTTTTGTGCGCGAAAACAAAAAAAAATAACGACTTTATTTTAACTATTCACTTCCTTCTCTATGAGCCTCTAGTCAGTTAACGTAGTGTGATAGCGTAGAGCTACGCTTACTATTGGGCGACGCTGGTCATGTGTGTGATGCGTGTGACGTACAATAACAGAAGCTTACGCTATTAAACTAGTAACCTGACTCGAGTAAAGAGTAAGTAAAGGAATAGTTGAAATAAAGTCGTTATTTTTGTTGTTTTTTGCCCACAAAAAGTGTTCTCGTCGCTTGATAAAGTTAAGATTGAGCCACTGTAGTCACTTGGACTATTTTAACGAAGTCTTTAATAACTTTTCAAGCCCAGCAAGTTTCAATCCCTCAAGAAGCCTATAGACTAGTATGCAGGAGTGATCCAGCTCTCAGATTTCATTAAAAATATCTTAAGTTGTGTTCTGAAGATAAACGTAGGTCTTACGGGGTTGGAACAACGTGAGTAAATACTGACAGAATTTATATTTCTGGGTGAACTAACCCTTTAAGTCATTTATGATAAAAGTGTCTGCCAAATTCATAAATGTAAATATTCATCAGTATCAGCATATTGGGCTGATGTTACTCAGGCATTAAAGGGTAAAGGGAGGTTGAGAGTTGAACAGAGCCGTCGTAACTGCTGACATTTCCACACAACATACTCCGGGCCTGTGCATGACTATTTTACTGTCTATCCAAATGCCACAGAGAATCCGATTAAAGCTTATCAATGGCTGCTATTATAATGCAACCCATCCCAATCAAACCTGCCACATTAGCAGAGGAACACTGCCATGCTTTCATTGAATGTGTGTGTGTGTGTGTGGTTATTTTAGAGGAAGGTAGTGCAGCTGAAATTGAAAGAGCACATTGAGGCCAGAGATGTAATCAAATCTGGTTGATTCATATGACTAGTTTGCTGGCATTCCCAGCCATCAGTTTCCCAAATACTGTGTTGTCTCAGAAATAGAAAGAGAAAGAATGAAAAAGAAAGGAAGAATACGGTTTCCATATGAAGCAAGCGGAACAAACCTCCCAGCAAACAAATTTAGGTTCTGGGAACGTTAGTTTTTGGTTCCCAGAACGTTCCTAGAACTTTCCCTTAAGGTTAAGGGATCGTTCCCGGAAGATTCTCCTTACGTTATAAAAATGGAACCTAAAAATAAACTACATGGAACGTTCCTATAACGTTCTTGTTTGGTTCCCAAAAAAAAAAAAAAAAACCCTCATGGGACCATTTCGGGAACGTTCTGTGTTTGCTGTTCTCTTGGATCTCCAAAATTTAATAATTATGACAGTGTGGAGCTGGGGTTATTATTATTATTTTTTACTTTGACCTTTCTGTATGAAATATTTTCAATTTAAGAATATATTAATGAGATTTTGAGAAAATATGAGTGTTGCTTGTTCATGCAGCACCATCATGATGCTATGCTCTTATTAAGCAGTTCTGAATGGTTGTTATGTTGCAATGCCATTGCTAGGATATTCTGGGAGGTTAATGGTTGCTGCAGCCATTAAACTGGTCCCAGTGATTGTTAGCCCATGCTATACTGTTTCTAGGGTGTACTGGGTGATTGCCATGGTGTTGCTACAGTATATATAGTCAGATATGCATTCCAAGTGATTGTTAGCACAGTGCTATATGATTCTTAGAGTGTTCTGGGTGGTTGCCAGGGTGTTGCTATATACAGTAAAGAGCATTATAAATTATTATTAGTACAATGCTATATAGTTCTTAGGTTGCTAGGGAGTTTCTATGCAGTCATCAAGGCATTCCAAGTGAATGTTAACATGTTGCTATACAGTTCCTAGAGTTTCTGGCCGGTTGCCAGGGCGTTGCTATATACAGATAAGCATTCCATGTGATTGTTAGCACAGTGCTATTTGGTTCTTAGAGTGTTCTGGGTGGTTGCCAGGGTGTTGCTATATACAGTTAAGAGCATTATAAATTATTATTAGTACAATGCTATATAGTTCTTAGGTTGCTAGGGAGTTTCTATGCAGTCATCAAGGCATTCCAAGTGAATGTTAACATGTTGCTATACAGTTCCTAGAGTTTCTGGCCGGTTGCCAGGGCGTTGCTATATACAGATAAGCATTCCATGTGATTGTTAGCACGGTGCTATTTGGTTCTTAGAGTGTTCTGGGTGGTTGCCAGGGTGTTGCTATATACAGTTAAGAGCATTATAAATTATTATTAGTACAATGCTATATAGTTCTTAGGTTGCTAGGGAGTTTCTATGCAGTCATCAAGGCATTCCAAGTGAATGTTAACATGTTGCTATACAGTTCCTAGAGTTTCTGGCCGTTTGCCAGGGCGTTGCTATATACAGATAAGCATTCCATGTGATTGTTAGCACAGTGCTATTTGGTTCTTAGAGTGTTCTGGGTGGTTGCCAGGGTGTTGCTATATACAGTTAAGAGCATTATAAATTATTATTAGTACAATGCTATATAGTTCTTAGGTTGCTAGGGAGTTTCTATGCAGTCATCAAGGCATTCCAAGTGAATGTTAACATGTTGCTATACAGTTCCTAGAGTTTCTGGCCGGTTGCCAGGGCGTTGCTATATACAGATAAGCATTCCATGTGATTGTTAGCACAGTGCTATTTGGTTCTTAGAGTGTTCTGGGTGGTTGCCAGGGTGTTGCTATATACAGTTAAGAGCATTATAAATTATTATTAGTACAATACTATATAGTTCTTAGGTTGCTAGGGAGTTTCTATGCAGTCATCAAGGCATTCCAAGTGAATGTTAACATGTTGCTATACAGTTCCTAGAGTTTCTGGCCGGTTGCCAGGGCGTTGCTATATACAGATAAGCATTCCATGTGATTGTTAGCACAGTGCTATTTGGTTCTTAGAGTGTTCTGGGTGGTTGCCAGGGTGTTGCTATACCGTCAGTAAAGCATTCCAAATAATTGTTACCACATTCCTATGCAGTTCCTAGACTGCTCTGGGTGGTTGCCAGGGTGTTGCTATGATTGTCATAATTTCACTGGATGACACATCACTAAGAAGAGTCTAGTCTGTGTTAATGTGGTTTTCTCACCTGACGGGACAGCCATGGAAATCAGGGAAACTCAACAGGCAGAGAGGAACTGAATCAAATTGCCTGAAACTATCACTTTATGTTTTTTCTTCACTAAAATGTTTTTCTCTCCAAGATGTAAACCACGAGCACGGCATCCCGTGTGAATTTGGACTGACATATTTATGGTCGGATGTTTTTTTTCCCTTCATTATTCGGCTGAAGGGACACACCGTGTTCATGATTAACTACGGTGTTGGCCTGTTGGAGAGGATCTCATTAGTGTAAAACATGTTTAACTTTGTGTTTGTCCGCGAGAGGATTGAGAAAAGGGAATAATGACTTCGAAACTATTAAGACTGTTGTATGTTTTCAACATTGATAATAATCTGAAGTGTTTCTTGAGCATCAAATCATCATATTAGAATCATTTCTGAAGGATCATGAGACACTGAATCCTAGAGAAATGATGCTGAAAATACAGATTTGATCACAGGAATAAAGTACAATTTACAATATATTACAATAGAAAACAGTTCTTTAAAATTCTAATAATATTTCAAAATTTTTCGATTTGATCAAATTAAAGCAGCCTTGGTGAGCAGAAGAGACAAAAGACAAACTAAACACTTAAACTTTAAAATGGTAATGTATATTACAAACCTTTCCCTGCTTATTAAAGAAACAGTTTTATTTCTGTCATCATTTACTCCCCCTCCAAACGCGAGTAAGCATAAACATGAGTTATTAGTCAGAACCCACACATTTTGATTTCTCATGCATAAAGAAAGGAGTGCTAGTGAACACCTGAGTCTGTTCCGTGGAAGTGACTGAGGCTAAACACTTCCTGTATACCGAACACATTCTCTCTTTATCTTTCGCTAACTGGTATTTAACGAAAGAACCCCTGATGTCGATCATACGTGTAACAAACAAGAGTGTGTTTAAATCATTTATAGTACACGATTGCAACGATGAATGTTCTGCATGCATGTTTAGCTTAAAGGAGTAGTTTGCTTTTGAAAAAACGTAGATGTCCATGTCATTCTTTGTTCAGTCGAAAAGAAATGAAGGTTTTTGATTTTCTCCATATAATGGACTTCAATGGGAACCAAACGGTTCAAGATCCAAAAGACAGTTTCAGTACAAACTGCAAACTGTTCAAACTATGGGCTTTAAACGATTCCAGATGATGAATAAGGGTCTTATCAAGTGAAACGATCGCTCATTTAAAAAAGAAATAAAGTTTGTTTTATAAGCTCAAATGCTCGCCTTGCTCTGTTCTTTGATGAGTGTTCGTGTCTCTCCTGTTCGAACTCGTTCATCAAAATGAACAAATCTTTTTCAGAGTCTTTTGGTTTATTCAACAAACCAAAGGAACGAATTGACTTTGATGAATGAGTTCAAACAGGAGAGTCACAAAAAAAGTGCGTCACAGAACAGAGCAAGGCGTGTATTTGAGCTCATAAAACTTAAACTTTGTTATTTATTATTTAAACGAGCGATCGTTTCACTTGATAAGACCCTTAAAGCCTTTTGAACAGTTTGCAGTTTGCACTGAAACTGTCTTTTGGACCTTGAACCGTTTGGTTACCATTGAGGTCCATTGTATGGAGAAAATGCTGGAATGTTTTCATCGAAAACCTTAATTTCTTTTCAACTGAAGAAAGAAAGACATGGACATCTCGGATGACATGGGGGTGAGTAAATTATCAGCAAAAGTTTTTTTGAAAAGTGAACTACACCTTTAAGACTGAGACAACCTTAAAGGGAAAATTCTGTCAGTATTTACTCACCCTCATGTTGTTCCAACCCCGTAAGACCTTCGTTCATCTTCGGAACACAAATTAAGATATTTAAGATATTAAGATCGCTCCTGCATACAGTCCATAGGCTTCTTGAGGGACTGGCTCTTGCTGTCCCCGAAAAGTCATTAAAGACATCGTTAAAATAGTCCAAGGGGCTCAATCTTAAGTTTATCAAACGACGAGAACACTTTTGTGCGCAAAAAAACAACAAAAATAACGACTTTATTTCAACTATTCGTTTATTTCTCCCTCTGCGCGAGTCAGATTACTAGTTTAATAGCGTAAGCTTCTGTTATTGTACGTCACACGCATCACACACACATGACCAGCGTCGGCCAATAGTGAGCCTACGTGTGACGTAGCTTTACGCAATCACACTACGTTAACTGACTTACAGGCTCATGGAGAAGGACGCGAATAGTTGAAATAAAGTCGTTATTTTTGTTGTTTTTTTGCGCACAAAAGTGTTCTCGTCGTTTGATAAACTTGAGATTGAGCCCCTGTAGTCACTTGGACTATTTTAACGATGTCTTTAATGACTTTTCGGGGACAGCAAGAGCCAGTCCCTCAAGAAGCCTATGGACTGTATGCAGGAGCGATCTTAATATCTTAAATATCTTAATTTGTGTTCCGAAGATGAACGAAGGTCTTACGGGGTTGGAACAACATGAGGGTGAGTAAATACTGACAGAATTTTTGAATGAACTAACCCTTTAAAATAGTTTTTTTTTTATTTTAATACCACATGGCTTTATGCACAGCTGCACTACTTCCTGAACTTAAGCCAGCTCCTTGTTTCCTGTCTGCCATTATTGGCCAAATTGATTAATTCAGGTGTGTCTGACTATTGTTGCCATGACTACTGAGGTCAAGCACACCTGAATTAATCAATTTGGCCAATAATGGCAGACAGGAAACAAGGAGCTGGCTTGAGTTCAGGAAGTAGTGCATTATTTATAACAAACACTCCAAATGCAGTTTTTTGGTTCCCCTAAAACCCTTCCAGAGAACAATTCTTAAAAGAACCTTTTTTTCTTAGTCGTAAAATTGTAAAAAAAAAACAAAAAAACAAAAAAACAAAACTATACTATAAAGGACCTTATTGTAGAATGGAACGTGGATGTGAAAGGTTCTTCATGAAAGCATCAGCTAATTTATTTTTAAGAGTATTTGCCCGTTTCTGCTTTCAGATATAACAGAATATGATTGTTTGATCAGTATGTCTGTTCCGTTGTGTTCTGTTCCTATTTGTTCCCTCGTTTCTTTACGTGGATTCTGATGAGTTACGCACCTGTTTTTGCTCCAGTTTATTCGCTCACTCTGGCTGAACTCAAAATCGTCCTCTATACTTAAATAGGTCATTATTTAATGGGACAGACATTTTTAGTTGCGTCGACGTTATCAAGTGCACTCATTCAATCCCACAATGCACCGCAATAAGGAGAGTACAACTTGGCTGTCCGAATTCGTTCACTCGTTTTCGTTCACTCCTTCGAGTGAACTGTAGCGTAGTGGGCTAACATAGGGGATAGTGAACGAGGGTTTAGGGGCCGATTTCGGATTCAGCCTCCGAGTATTAAAAAGTGATACGTTTTTCACTTATTCATTAAATACTGTTGACATCTCCTTCGTCATCAGCTTTAGGCTACATGCTTGGTAGGCTACACTCTTTTAAAAATAAATGTTCCAAATGTTTGTTTTTTTTGGGCAGCAATTCCATAGAAGAACCATTGTTGCTTCCCCAAATAACCTGTTCTTAAATTAACCATTTCTTAGTGTGAAGAATATTATTTAAAAAGAACAGAACGGCAAGGATATGGAGGTTTGTTCTTCATGGAACCATCCAGTGAAGAAACTTTTATTCTTAAGTGTGTAGATGCTAAAAGACTAAATATGCTAAAATTCAAGTGTTTGTGATGCTTTGATGCATATGTGTGTGTGTGTGTGTGTGTGTTGTCTGTTCCCCTACTGAGCTGCTTCACTGTCAGATCATGGTCTTGTTATTTTCAGCTTCTGCCGGATATGATTCAGACTGAAGGACTGTGTAATTATAACACACACACAGAGAGAGAGAGAGAGAGAGAGAGAGAGAGAGAGAGAGAGAGAGAGAGAGAGAGAGAGAGATGAGGGTTTCTGGTAAGACTGTTGGGATCCCCCGGTTGGAGGAGCATTAGGTGCAGCATAACACTGCTTTGTTTCATTACATTTTAGCAGTGTGTGTGTGTGTGTGTGTGTGTGTGTGTAGGGTATATTTGCTTCCTCTGCCCTAGAAATTATTTTAGTAAGTAGCCTATTTATATAGCGTAGAGATGATTATCACTTACTTGTAAACATGTCCTGCTCATTCTGTGTTTGTACCTTGTTTATAACAAACTGAACATTTTTTAATATTTAAATATTCTTCATACTGTTGCTGACGGCATGATCATAATAAAAGCATGCAGTCCCAAAAAGTGTTTTATATAATGAGCAAACATGCAGTGACGAGAAGTGAGCGAGTGCGCCTCAGAGGAAGCCAGAAAGCCACCGGAGGAGAGTCGGCTGTGTGTCCTGCTTTCTGAGAAACGGGTCAGGTGGTGGTTTCAACAGCGCGTGTGCGGCGCGTGAATGCTGCTGACCGGCTCTCTTTTACCGAGGAAGGAAGGAAGACATGCATTGAAAGTACACACAAATGCAGATACTGTACATTCACACTGTAAGGATGTCCTGCTGCCATATATGCACTGAATGCTATCTTTGGTGAAGATCGCTAAAGTTTTATATTAATTGTAAAGGGGATTTTAAGCTCGCATTGACCTGAATTATGAACAGAGATGCCATAATAAACTTGAGTTAAAACAATTTTAGTGAACGCGTAAAAATGAAATATCTGAAGAATGCAATGAATACATTCACTCATTTATTTACAAATTGCATGAATGAATGCATTGGATGTCAACATATTTATCAAGAAAGCACAAACGCAAAACATTTCACAAAAATAAGTTTTGATGAGTTTTTAAAAAAGTAAACGTTATGATAGTGACTTTTTTGTATGGTTATTTATATAGATGTTTATATGTTGCGCCTGTGTAAACTTGAGGGAACAACATATATATTGTTTATATATTAATACACACATTAATGCTTTTGACGCACGTCTATTTAATGAAAACACAGTAAAAACAGCAATATTATGAAATGTTATGTCAATTTAAAGTTTTGTATTGTGATAGGCTATATTTTTACACTTAATAAAAAAAATGCTCCTGTGATCAAAGCTTAATTTTCAGCATCATTAGGCTACTGCAGTATTCAGTGTCACATGATCCTTTAGAAATCATTCTAATAGCCTATGCAGATGTAACGCATAAATATGATAATTTGATAACTTTTTATGATAATTTTTTATTGGTGCTCAGTTATCCTATTAAAAATGTTTTGTTTTGTTTTTTGACCGGTATATTATTAGGCTATTATAATATATATATATTTTTTTGTTCATTTGTATCGAGATTCCACACCAGCACCTGCTATACTGAAATATGCCGTATAGTTCCAGGACTGTGAAGTAGCTACTCTAGAGTGCAGTGTGGATGTGGCTTACAGCCTCAGCCAATCAAATCACAGAGAAGGAAACAATGCGAGAATGCAGGCGTGAGACGTCACACACTATTTTTGGAGAGCTCCGCCCACATTTCTATTTTCGTCCGCCTCGGGGGCGGGGCTTACGGACAGATACTTGTAATAACTCACTTTCTCCCTCTCGTACCACTGCCGAACATCGCGGCTGCTCTTTTTAATGGATGTCAGACTACTAACTGAGGATTAACACAACAGCTTTAACAGGGGAAGCATTTGGACATTAAAACCAGGCGTAAAGACTTGTGCAACAAAGAACAAGGAGTTTGAAACAAGGGAATAACGACCTGTTGCATGATTTTATCTTTCACATAAGGTAGGCTACAGGCTGTCTTTCATATTATAAACGCGTCCTGTTTTGCTTTAGTCTTTATAAGGAAGTCAGTTTGCTTGGCATGTCCAGTGTGCCTTGTGAAAGCTTTGCATTGTGATCTGTCAATCTATTTTGCGTATTTGTTTATTTATTGAGTATTGTCATTTAATTCATTATTTTTGTTGTCAAGCATGGCTTTCAAAAGACATAATCATTAGGCTGATACAAATGATGTGGGTATATGCGCATTACGTCGGTGAAATTGAAGCATAAGGAATAAGTTTAGAAACAAAGTGGAAATGAAACCCAAACACACTAGCAAAGAAACAAATGAAGTCCTCTGTCTGAAATAGCCCGCGTGAGAAGCTGTGTAGTTCTCTATGCTGACTCAAGTCTGAAAATGCATCTTCAACTTGAAAAACGTTCAGTTTGCCTGCAATTTCTTTCAAAATCTTAAGCAACTGACTGTTTAGCGGTTGCAGTGATGGTGAAAACTGTCTAGGTAAGCAGGCACTCACTGTTTGAGTCACAGCTTTATCACACAGCCTTGTGTTTTTAAATTAATTCATTTTTAAGTTCTTTTTTCAGTCAGTGGTTTCTATTACTAATTCACCAGTTGTATCTGTATTCTATTTTGACTGAAATGCTTACCGTGGTAAAGGTGTGCACAGCAGAAAATGAAAGATCTCACAAACATCCCCACTTCTTCTCATTCCACAGATGGAAGTTGTGCGGCAGGACTGATCGTCGAGCCAGATCAACGGGACATTTACTATTGGGGAGTGGCAGGTATGTTGATGTTCTCTTCATTTCAGAGGAGTTTCAACTGTGAGGAACCTTCTCGAGAAGACTGACATTCCCGTGTTCGCCTGTATGAATACGCCATACAAACAGAATCTATTTCCTTCATGGATATTCATGGAGTTACACGCAGACAGCAACGTGGTGTCGGCCCAGATCCGGGCCACATCTGGGCTATGCGTGGAATCCACATGTACCAGATGTGGCCCGGATCTGGGCCGACACTATGTTGCTATAGACCCCAGAAGTATTAAAATGTTTGAATGTTATTGTAGTGTGGCACCTGCAAGGAAACGCTGCAGGTTTTCTCAGAAGAAACTTTGTGTTTGTGCGTAATTCTAACCAATAGGGTGATTTCTGGTGTTTGAATGACGTCAGTAAGTTCACACAGGTGTGCTATAGCTGAGTAGCTACACACACTATCAATATGTTTCACGCTTGACATCCACAAAGTGTGCATGTTCCTTTTGTCATCATTTGTATCAGTCCTTTACTTTTTGGATACACTTTCAAAATCTGATTACAATTGACAGTAAAAAAGTGATATTTCAAACAAATGCTTTTCTTTTGACCTTTTCAGAGAATCCTGAAAAAAATACGGTTTCCACAAAATGAAACAGCATTTTAGTGTTTTCAGGATTGATATTAATAATTAGTAGCCTAATGTTTCTTGACCATCAAATCATATTAGAATGATTTCTGAAGGATCATGTGACACTGAAGACTGGAGTTATGATGCTGAAAATTCGGCTTTGATCACATGAATAAATGTCATTTTAATATATATCACTTAGATCACAGAAAACACTGCTTTTAATTCGTAATATTACTGTTTATACTGTATTTTTGGTCAAATAAATTCAGTCTTGGTGAGTATAAGAGACCTCTTGCAAAAACATTAAACAGACCCCAAACTTTTGAATGGTAGTGTTAGTGTATAATAATAATCATATAGGCTGTCAGATACTAAATGCTTTTCATAACCTTACTAATCATAAACATAAAGTTGAAGTTCAAAATTAACCTGTTATTTTAACTCGGACCCCCATGAAGACAGTAAAGTAAATCTCAACTGAACATGAGAATGAATTATTAATTCATGCCAATGACTGAGACATTTAAACCAACACACTGATATCTCCAACTAATAAATAATGAAATAAATTGATCACGTTCACTGAACGGATTTACCATTATGTCATATTGTTACAATCACTATCTTAAATCTATAACTAGTTGTGACTCAGCGGATGGTTGTGTAAACAAACATAAATGCTCTATGCACTTGATATTGCTTGGCGTCAGAGACTGCTTGCAGCGCTAGAGTCCTGTAGCGCGCGCTCGGCTCGAGTTGCGCGCGCCACAGCGGGCCGAGCGCTTGCGGGGGAAAACAACACGATGAGGTCATGGCCGGCGGCGCGGGGGTAAAGTTTCAGGGATCCGACACCGCTCATGCTCTTTTGTTCATGTGTAACCGGGCCCCACGGAGCCGCTCGTGAATCCCGCTGAACGCTCTGTTGTAGAAGTGCCGGGCTTTTTGTCTTTCTCTCCAATTATGTCGTTCGTGAGACCCGATATAGTTTCGTCATAGTTTATGTTACAGATGATTTTGGGGAATGCGAGCGTGCCTCACATTGCGTTCGGTAACCACAGTTTGTGTAAACTACCTCAGAGTGAATTCCTCTCGAGCGGTTTTTGAAGACATCAGTGGTTTTGACATGTACATACAACTTCCCCTAAAGATTTAGTGCATCTTAATGCCTTAGACATTCTCTCATAGTCATGTAATAACCATACAACATAATGCTGCATATACACTTAAAGCACTAAACCAGCATCATATGTGTTGGTTACTTGTGTTTATTGAATTGTAACTGCTGGTTGAAGGATTAGTTCACTTTAAAAAAACAAAAAAACAAAACAAACTTTTGCTGATAATTTACTCACCCCCATGTCATCCAAAATGTCCATGTCTTTCTTTCTTCAGTCGTAAAGAAATTAAGGTTTTTGATGAAAACATTCCAGGATTTTTCTCCATATAATGGACTTCAGTGAGAACCAAACGGTTCAAGGTCCAAAAGACAGTTTCAGTGCAAATTGCAAACTTTTCAAAGCAAAGGGCTTTAAATGATTCCAGACAATGAATAAGGGTCTTATCAAGTGAAACAATCACTTATTTAATAATAAAAAGTTTAAGTTTTATAAGCTCAAATGGTCGCCTTGCTCTGTTCTGTGATGCGCGCCACAGCGCTTGCGGGACTTTGTTTGAATTCGTGTAACAAAATGAACAAATCTTTTTTCGTGTCATTTGGTTCATTCAACGAACGAAATGAACGAGTTGACTCGGGAAAAGGTTCGTTCATTTTGATAAACGCGTTCGAACAGGAGAGTCACGAATGCGCATTACAGAACAGAGCAAGGCGACCATTTGAGCTTATAAAACCTAAACTTTTTTTTTATTATTAAATAAGCCATCATTTCACTTGATAAGATCCTTATTCATCGTCTGGAATCGTTTAAAGCCCTTTCAACAGTTTGCAGTTTGCACTGAAAGAGTCTTTTGGACCTTGAACCGTTTGGTTCCCATTGAAGTCCATTATATGGAGAAAAATCCTGGAATGTTTTCATCAAAAACCTTCATTTCTTTTCGACTGAAGAAAGAAAGACGTGGACATCTTGGATGACATGGGGGTGAGTAAATTATCAGCAAAAGTTTTTTTTGAAAAGTGAACTACTTCTTTAACAAATACAACCTTTGATTTTAATAATGTAAATAGTTAACTATTAATAAATGCTGAAGTAGAAGTATTGTTGTCTTAGTTCATGTTAACTAATGTAGTTAACAAATGTAAACTAATAAACCTGATTGTAAAGTGTTACCAAAATGATGATCAAGTTATAACAACATATCATATGTTTTGCATTGCTTTAACTCGACAAAATAAGTTCATAAACTTTAAAAAAAAAAAATTAAGTCAGTTTAATGAAATTTAAGCTGAAATTATTTAAACAATCCAAGTTGGTTGCATTTAAATTTTAGTTTTGTTGACTAAATCCTCCTGACCAACAAAAATCACTGTCAGGTATAACTATCTCCTAGGGTAACAACTGCATGTTTGAAAACCTTTTTTTTTTTTTTTACAGTGTACCATTGTGATTTTTTTTTTCAAGTTCATTGAAGTGGATTTACCTGTGGGGCAACATAAATGGACAGGGTTATGAGTTAGCCGACAGGAGTGATGGCAAGATGTTCATTGTGAGGTGTTTTTTGCATCCCTCCCCCGTGAGGGGCAGAGGGACAGGAGAGTCGAGCTGACAATAGCGAGATTGTTTTTCAGGGAGCTGCAGTAAAGATCACATTTCCTGTTACTGGCTGAAAGCGGGGTCAGCTGACACCAGCCTCCTTCACCGCTGCGGCTGTCATCACCGCTCAGACGAGGGGGAAAAAAGACACTAACAGCTTCAAGGCACAAGTTAACTCTTAACATGTACAGATATCACTCACACGGCCAGGGTCCAGGCGAAAGCTGTGTTATAGTGCTGCTGACATTGAACTGATGTGATGCATCGAGGAGCAAGGTTGCAAATCTGAGCCCTTCGTGATTCATCCAGGATGTCACAGCGCCGGCTTCTGAAACATCTTTGATTTTTAGTGTGATTTTTTTTCAGTTCTTCTACTCTTACCGTGGACTACTCACCAATATCAAATATTTGAAGGTTGTTGTGTTGTTTCCCAATTGCTGGTGTAGACAACATAGTGTCGGCCCAGATCCTGGCCACATGTGGATTTCAGCCGTACCAGATCTGGGCCGACACTATGTTCTGTCTGGGTAGTTTCTGCTTAATTCCATTTCTAGATTAGTAGAGATTTTGCAAACTACTAGACTATACAGTTACTCAACGCTTACATGTTGATTAGTGATGGATTACATACATGTAATTGCATTTTTGCTAGTTCTACATGACAATAGTTAGAAGAACAGTTTCTTGTTTTGAGCCAGCAATGACTAGTTGGGGACCATGTGATGTAACTGTGTTTGCTCTATATTGGGAGGGAAATTGAGTTTCCTGTTTAATAGGTTTTGTGCTGACTAGTTCACAATCTGATTAGTTTCACCACTGTTTAGTGTTGTAGACTGGTATTGACTAGTCATGCACCACATGATGTTTTGAGCCAGCGTTGACTATCTGTAAATTACTTGACTCCTGTTGCATTTCTATATGGCGGCAGCTGGAAGAAATTCCAGTTTTTGATTAGTAAACTGTTGCACTGACTAGTAACGATTCAAGTAATTGAATGGTAGTTATATTACAATTTAATGCTTTAAGGCCAATTTATACTTTTGCGTTGAGGGTACGGCGTAGTGTACAGCGTAGGCTATGCTCGTAGGCGACGCCGTCGTGAGCATTTACACTTCTGCGTTCAAGTCTTGGTTGCTCTGCAGTACTGCTCCGAAACGCTAGTTGGCGGCGGAGGGTTTTAATGTTCTACTGTGTTTAGATTCCTCGCGGCTAGGTTACTACAAGCAATGGCGACTGAAAGAGAGCGGATCATGTTGGAGTTGGAGCTTATTGAGGTGGAAAAACAGTTAATTTTAATGAAATTACTAAAACTAAAAGGCAGAAACGAGAGAAGACGTCGGAGGAGATGGTACATGCGGAAATGCATAGGAGGAAATGCGATGCTACCAAGCGACCAATCGCAGATCTTGCGGTCCGCGTCGTCACAACGTGTAGTTAGCAGTTCCGCATCACAATCCGTACAGCGACGCTTCCGTAACATGAATCCGTACAGTGACCCTTTGAATCAAATGCACAATAAATCACTTCCAGGTCAACTAAAGTTATATATACCTTTGGAAACTGTGTTTCTTCACGCATTGTCGAAGTCCACGCCCTTTGAAGACGACATTTCACCGATAAGTACAATGACACCTGAGTGACATTTAAAAATGTAGGTGGGCAGGGATCTCGCATAGAGACCGGTGAAGGAGGGAAGAGAGTCAGCAAATGAAACGAATGAAGTTTTGGTCATGTGGTCAATAATATTGAAGTTAAACGTAATGGTTATTGGTGTTGAACATTTTTAACCTAAAATGTGTCTTATAAGGTTAATAAAATTAATCCCTAGTTGTACCACTATTTGAGCTTTGAGCTTGTGTTGACTAGTTGTGCACCATGTGACACAGCAGGAGGAAAAAGAAATCAATTTATTGCTTAGTAAAGGATTGTTCCTCCAACTTGTCAGTTAGTTGTACCACAATTGATTGCTATGTGACCAGATAAATATAACAAGAGAATCTGAAAATAAAAGTGAAACTGAGACACAGAATGGGACGTGTTCTCCTACTGGCCGCCAGACGTTCAGGTAACTAGTCGATAACTTTTCTGGTGCACTTAGTAAAAACGAGTCGTCATACAAGCCCTATTGGTTATTATCTACAATATAAAACTGTGTAGGCTGAAGCCGGCGTTCAGGAGTCGCTGGGAATGAACTAATCCTGTTTTCCCAGAGCAGCCCACACCGGCCTGCTGTTTTTAGAAGCAAGTTCAACCGAGGTCTGCGAGGATCAGAACGTTGTGTTTGACCCCCTGAATGTATGGAGACAAGGAAGTGTTCGGACACAAAGGTGCTCATTTGTTAAAGCGCAGAGCACAAAAAGAGCTCAGTGAGCCAGTGTGAGTCGGTTTGTGTGTGTGTGTGTGTATTTGAGGTTACAGGGAATGTTAATGTCCTCCTTCATTGTCGGAGGCTCAGACAGAAGTTCGTGAGGCTGCATATGTATGAGATGTGTTCCTGGCGAATGCTTTCCCAGAATGGTTGTTAAATAAAAAAGAATCCATGGAAAGGGAACGGATAGCCGAGGAAGGGCGAGAGGGAGTGAAGGGCTGAGAGGAAAGAGGGAAATCTGCGTGGAGAGGTGTCATTATGTGCATTTTTGTGTCCACTTGAGAGTTGTTGGAGTTCAAACACTGAATTACACTGTTGAGTGGCGCCATTTTGAGTGTGCAGTAAATTGCGGGTAGACGTAACCTCCTCCGTGCCTGTTTCTCTCAAAAATGATTTGCACTGTGACCATAGCAAGAGCAGAAGTACAATCCAATTATGCTGTAATGCACCGAACACACTTGCGTAGGCCAGATTAATATGCAAACGTGAATGATTGGTCAACGTTGCGGCAATAACAAGCCTCCATGCTCTAGGGGGCGCCCTATACAGTTGCCTTTAACTCAATGGTACGTCCACGTGAGATAAGTGAAACAGGAACGACGTTTTTTCATGGGGATGTCAACCAGAGAATGTCTAAAAAGTGGAGAATTGGCACTGTCTGGTTACTTCATGTTTCTGGACTGGCTGCAGTAACTCGTCTCTGTCCATGCTGGGGCATGTCTATGGGGTTTCACCCCTGAAATCCACTTTTCTCAGGATGTATTTGTTTTGTCAAGTAATTTGAAAGTTGCATTCAAAAGGGGGGGCTAAGATAATACACTCAGCTGAAAATTGCATTTTTAAGTTCACTTATCTGTTCTAAAAATCCATTCAAAAATGTGATGATGTCACATAATAGCAGAATGCTAGCGTGTTCCGGCCAACAACGACCTAACTTGTAAGAAATCTAAAGGACATAAGTACTCGTTCATTCGACTTTTGGTCTTTAATATTGAACCTGCGGAATCAAATATAAAATCTATGTTAATTTAACGACAAGCAGGAGAAAGGGATACATTTAGCCGTCTAGCTCCATAGACTCCCATTCATTCTGCACTCGCCCGCCATCACCTCCAGTGGAATTCTAATGGAACTGCAACCAAGGTGATACACAATGGGGCTAATAGGAAGTGCCAAGACTCTCCATAGACGGACTCTGTGTCAACTGAAGAAAAAGCCTTTTCAAAGCTGTCGCAAGTTATTACATTTTGATTATCGTTCGTTGAACTCTTCTGACTGATCTTGCGACCAGCGTTGGCTAACGATTCATTTGGGAAACACACCCCTGGTCAATTATATTAAAGAAATACATATGATTATTTTACGTTAACTTTTCGCAATATGTGTCATTACAGCGCTCCTTGTGGCAACTCTGAGAATGCAACGTGTACTTGAATTGTTTTTCTTTTCTAGAAATGTGAAATCGAGCTTTATTAGAATTGCTATTCAGGGACAGCTATAAAAGCGTAGCCAGAAGCGTTTATGTTCACAGACTTTTTTTTAGGCTTTAGTATTCTCTTTATTAGTGGGACATACCTTTCAAACCATCTCGCACACACAGATGTGACCCCACCCCGAGGCAACTCCTCCCCTTTCTCCTCTATCATGCTATCTGTTCAACTTCAGACACATTCCTCTCACTGTGCTGGTAAGGCAGTTACTCTTTCTGATAAAATGCAGTAGCTCGCTGAAACACACACACACACACACACACACACACACGCTCAGATGATGTATTCGCATCATCTGACTGGCATGACTCCACAATCTGCTTATGTCTTTTTAGTCATGTTGTAACACACTTTGGGTTAGAAGCCACATAGAGTAACAAGAAGTCAGCAGTCTTTCTAGAGAACTGAAAAATAATAAAACAACATTTATTTTGAATTGTATTAAACTGTGAATGAGAGCTGTGCGACTGCAGATGCTTTTATGGGCTAATATATGTATTTCCAGCCCACAGCTGTGTTATTATTTATAGTTTATAGATAGTATATAGTTTATACAATTGATTATTTATAATATTAATATTATTTATATACTATAATAATATGAATCATTATTATGCATAAGCTTTTATTTTTTTATTTTCAGTTGTAATCTTAATTTTAGTTTTAGTAATTCTGTTGTGTGCTTTTGCCATTTTTTGATTATTTAGATATTTCTATTTAAAATATTAGTTTTAGTTAAAATTTTAGTTTCAGTCATTTTAGTAATTCAATTTAAACTTATTTATTTCAATTAGTTGTCTGTATAGCAAGCAACATTTCATATTTTCATTTTGAATGGAGTAAGATCTACTTAATATACGTTGTTTCTCATAGACCGCTATGAGATCAAGCGTCACCTGTTCCCCAGATGTTCCCCATAACAAAATCTCACACGTTTCAGAAGACGACAATGATCTGATCTAAATAACCATATACATTTTATAGCTCTGTATGTAAACAATTGTCTCATTTTGTCTATTTTAGGAAAATCTGAGACAAATTTGATACTTAAGGAAATAACTTTTTAAAAAATAATCAATTATCTGAACCTTAAAATGGTTCCTCCAGCCGAATCCTTCTAAACACAAACCATTAATGACTGACAGCCTTTAATATTAACGTCATACACCGTTTTGTTGTTTCACATTTGTTTAGAGTTGAGTTAATCTGAGTTAAAATTACGTGTGGACTGGCCGTCAGCCCAGAATAACACACTGGCATTGTTAAAAGTCTGCGATTGAGTGGAAACCTTCTCCACTACTGAAAGGGAATCACTGATCTTGGATAATCCATCCACTCTTCCTCCCGTACAAGCCATCATCGTCTTGTTGACAGGAATACACATGCCTTGTGTATCTGCAGATGCTCAAGTATTTGTGACCAGCTATAAATTTAAGAATAGCACACACACACACACACACACACACACAGCTGCCGCGGAAGCAACGGGTCTGAATAGCTCGGACAGCTGTGGACTCTGCAGGAACACTCAGGATGAAAACACACCGTATGAATCTCTATAGTTGATGCTTAAACATAATCCATTACGCCTCCTAATAGTTTCCGATATTCAGCTGACCATTTAATATACATTATTACTAAATAGAGGAAGAGATATTGTTTTGCTTTGTTCCAAAATGTGAGCTGGTGTCTGTATATAGGCAGTGTTTTAAGACTTCATGAGCAACCCCTGTGAAAAATAAGCATACTTTTAAAAAGAGTACTTATTATGGAAATAATATACTTTGAAAGAACTGACTACAGTTTGATCTGAATGCAATGTTTTTTGTTTTTTTCAGACACTGATTGCATGATATTTGCAATTAAATGAAAGTGTATGATTAAAGTCCCACTTTAATAGGACTTAAGTATATGTAATTTTATAATTACTTCTATTGTCTTTGAAATATGGTGAAAATTACTGCTGAATGTACTGACAAGAATTTATGGTAAACTACAATACTTTAATGTCACTTCTATTGAAACTTGTATGTCATGTATTTGTTATTACACATTTATAATGATGAAGTTGCAATTGAATAACACCCTACATCTAAAATTACTTCACATCTGCTTTAGTATTTGTTAGTCAACATTTAAATACAAAAGATTAATAATAGAATGTGACGATTTAAAATATTACAAAGTGCACTTTTTAGAAGTGCACTAAAATGTGTCACGCAACAATCATGAAAGTGTCTCTCTTTAAGTGTACGACTTTTGTTCAATATTGATAATGAATGCATCTAACGAAAAATACACTCTAAAAATGCTGGGTTGTTTCAACCCATCTTTGGGTAAAATGTGGACAAACCCAACAGTTGGTTTAAATCATTTATATTAATATTTAACCCAAACATGGGTTGAAACAACCCAGCGTTTTTTAGAGTAGACTGTGTTATTACACATTTATAACGATGAAGTTGCAATTTAGTTCATAGTATAATATTGAATAACACCCTGCATTTAAAATTACTTCGCATCTGCTTTAGTATTTGTTAGTCAACATTTAAATACAAAAGATCAATAATAGAATGTGATGTATTTAAAATATTAAAATATTACTAGATTAATAGATTATAATAGAAATATTAATAGATTTAAAATATTACAAAGTGCACTTTTTAGAAGTGCACTAAAATGTGCCACGCAACAATCATGAAAGTGTCTCTCTTTAAGTGTACGACTTTTGTTCAATATTGATAATGAATGCATCTAACGAAAAATACACTCTAAAAATCCTGGGTTGTTTCAACCCATCTTTGGGTAAAATGTGGACAAACCCAACAGTTGGGTTAAATCATTTATATTAATATTTAACCCAAACATGGGTTGAAACAACCCAGCGTTTTTTTAGAGTAGACTGTTTTGCACAATATTTATGTATGTTTTTTTTTTTATTGCTTATTAGAAGGTTGAGGTGTTGTTTTAGTAACATGCTAAAGTTAAACTCTATTGTAATCAATAGTGCATGCTATTTGTGTGGTGCACAGAGTTGCAGATGTTAAGAGAGCTTATGCGTGTGTGAAAAAAATAAAGATATATACATAATGGCTATATATAGAGAGAGAGCGAGAATGGACTGTAAAGGTTTGAATCATGTCACATAGGCTTCTCTGAGCAGCAGGAATGGGAAATATCAGGACAGGAGTGATAGATAGCGAGATAAAGAAAGGAACGCAGATGGTGAGATTAGGAATGAGCGAAGAACGCCGAGAGGGTGTATGTGAATGCGGTCAAATGTTTCTAAAATTGGAGATCCTGTCTTGCACAAGGTCGATTTAGCAACAGTAAAATAGAGAGCAAGAACGGGAGGCCTATTTAAACGTGTCAACTTGTCTCACAGCCACTTTGGAAAGTGTATTCACTTTGCCTTCGAATGTGGTGCAGGGAATGAGTAGAACTGAAGATTAGGCTTCTGTAGAATGAGTAGAATGCTAAACCCGTTACCCAATACACACGTACACATTATCAATAGTAGATGTGGCAAAAGTCCACAATGAAAATCTAGTATTGTACCTCTAAATGCAGAGCTTTGACTGGTGGTCTCAGACTTTTGCATATGTTTGGGAGCTCGGCAATATGAACTGAAAAACAGACCTTCATGGGTTTCATGCTTAACTAGATTTTCCAACTCTACTCCCTGATTAGGGTCTAAACCCTCAGGGCTAATCAGACGCTAGGCTAAGTTAGCCATTAATGCTACTGTGAACTGTTCACACAATGTTTGCTTTTGCAACATATCGGAGGCTTTGTTTTCTGAATGGCCACATGAGGCGGACAGAAATAGCCCTTCCATTTGTCTTGCTTTGCTTTGTTGAAAAGAGTCCAGTTATAAGCTTAGCTTCTTTGCTTGATGTGAAGCACTGAATGTTCGTTTATAGCACTATAGCTAGCTTGCTAAAGCAGATTTGTTTTACAATGTTTGCCTATTCTCTGAACAAAAACTTGGAGGAAATTTAGGAAATGCGTTTGAAATGTGTTATTGTGTGTGTTCGCAACAAAGTAAGCTGTTATTTTGAAAGTATGCTAGCGCGTAGCTATGCTAACATGTAGCTTTGTGGGCATTTCGGCCTTGAAACATGAACTGTTTTCTTCTACCTCAATAGAAACTGGCAGCAACAAAAATAGCCGCACACAAGAAGTCACGAACAGGAAACGAAGAGAGCAAACAGGAAGAGTCTCTCTCACTCTTTTTGTCTCTCCTCTGTTGTTCGTTTTGCACTCGTAACCAACACCTCACTCGCTCTCATTGTTGCACTTTTATACAGCTTCCATATACACAGAAAGGTCTCTATGGTAACTAGCAGCTCTAACTCTCTCTCTCTCTCTGTGTGTGTGTGTGTGTTTATGGGATGGCCCCGAGCACCCTTGTCTTCGAAACGAATGCAATGTTAAACGTGTGAGAGGAAAAGAGCCAGAATGAAAGAGCATGACAGAAACGGGGGTAATATGTGAAAGAGGATGTTGTTGCTGACCAAATGCGACCACTGGGAGCAACAGTACTGACTAATTATAGTTCAGAGAAAGAAAGAGAATGAAAAAAGAGAGAGAAGTGTTGCTTAAGAGTGCAAAAACGGACTTCATCCTCTGGCTATTTATATAAAACTGCAGATTGTTTTTGAGGTAGCCATGGCTGGAGCCGTAATCACCAGAGTTTCCTCAGTCGAACAGGAAACCAAACAATCCAGGCCCTATCGCCAGTGTGCCCAGGGGAGTCAGTGTGTGTGTGTGTGTGTGTGTGGCTAATTAAAATGGCTGTTGTTGATTAAACCTCCCCTTGTTCTGTGTGTTGTTGGCCTCTGGGGCCTCTGGCACTTATTTGCAGCTCTTGACGTGTGGGTAGTTATTAGACAAGCAGACAGAAAACTCAAAAAAGTGAGACATAGTCACCAGATGAACTACCAGACTCCAGAATGCATTCTTAAAGTCCTCCTGTAGTCAATCATTTTATCCCTAAAAACTAATCAACTAATAAAAATGACATATTTTTAAATAAATAAAGAAATCTTGTGTCAAAATAGCAAATATGCAAATGAGCTCCGCCTTCACTCACTCAGCTAAGAGATCCACTCGATCACACGTTGACCTGATTGGTTACAAGGTAGTTTGTGACGTCAGAATCACCAGCGATTTCAAACCGTGTTTTTGAGACTGTCTTTGGTTCACTTAAGAGGAAAATACTCAGCAACGCTGTCGACATATGAACTTACACATGGTTTGTCTTAAAGCATATCAAAAACAGCACATATAAACAACATTACAAGCTTAATTTTCACCACAGGGGGACTTTCTAAATAAAGGTCCTCTATAAGGTCTCTTTCTATCCCACAAAAGGTTCTTTATAGTGGGAAAGGGCCATTTTGGGTGCGTTCACACTTGTAGTTCGGTTGTCTTGGTTCTTTTGGTCCGTTTGCATTGTCATTTTTAACAGCGAACCTACAGATATAAAAAAACGTTTTTTATTATGTATAATGTATATTTTGCGATGGAAATTTTCGAACATCCACAACAAAGCTGTGCTGGGCTAAATCCACTCGTATGTGCACTTGATATGATGGAGCTGAGACCTCGTGAAGAGCTTATAAAACATGTAAATGAGTGAAAACAGCATCAGGAATGTCTCTGTCACACACATGAAGATCCTCTGCGAGACGCGGTTCTGTTCCTATCCTGAACTGTGATGGCCAACATCACAACTATAATGACAATAAACAGGTATTGAGCACTCTGTCCTTTTTCGGGTAGCATCTTGTGACATCATGTCCTGTTTTTGGTTCGTTTAAAGGTGCAGTGTGTGATTTTTAGCGACATCTAGCAGTTCGTTGCGAGTTTGCACTAAGGGCTCAGCCCACTGCTCACCCCTCCCTTTCGAAGAAGCTACGGTGGCTAAAACGGGACAAACATCTCGTCGTCTGAGACAGCAGAGAATAGCCAGAGTAAGACAAGAGTGTGTAACATTAGCCGCTTTCCGACCGGAGGGCCTTTTGCAGTTCCTAGAACCTAACGTTCCTATAACCCTTTTTTTCTCGTGTTCCGACCGGACTAAATTGGGGATTTTTTAGTTCCTTAGACCGTAGTTCCTATAACTCTTTCAGTACCTATTCGAGAGCGAGGACTTTTTTAGTTCCCTTTCCCTAGGTCTACGTTGATTGGTTCAACTTATAAACCATGCCCACTGTCAACACGGAACTTGTAGCGCCTGTCTGTGTTTTTGCGAAACATTACAACGAGGATTTAGACAAACATAACGCATTCAACCAGCCAATTGCTAATGCTAGCTAAACTTACCAGTCGTTTTGTTTGCCTCCTGCGCTCGGCTCTTTTATCTTCTTCCATCATATTACTTAATATCATATTACGCTGGAGCCTTCGTCTTCTGTGTTTCTCTGTACAGAACTCAAGCATAATCTTTAAACGCCGCCGTTCGTTCTCCGTTATTAAGGTCCCGGCAAGGCAGAATAGGAACATTGCAATAGCCTCCTCCATGCTGGTTTGTTGTTGTTGTATGTGGCCGCAAGGATCCTCTGGTGAGGATCAAGTGTTTTAATATACAATATAATAATAGGAATCAGCTGATTGTCTCACAAACGTAACCAGCAGCACATTTCTCCCCACATAGCAAACCCATAATACAGCGAGGGAGAAGAACCACATGAAACTATGCAGCTATATATGTTTTATAACAGGGTAGTAAACGTTTAGCTGGCTAATATGAGCTGTTACTGTGGCTGAACTGGTTAAAGCGAAACGCCTTGTTAAACACGTGTCCTCGTGAGCGGCAAAAATTGCATGATTTTAATAGCACGCGTGCTTCCGCATCCCCTAGACACCATCTCTCTCAACTCTTCGCGATCGACTTAAAATGCTTCAAAGATCGACTTGTCGACCGCGATTGACAGGTTGATGATTCCTGTAACATTATTGTTTTACGGTCAATGACAAGAATATTAATCAGCTGTCTCACGAACGTAACCAGCACATTTATCCCCACATAACAAAGCCATAACACAGCGAGGGAGAAGAACTAAGTTACATGAAACAATCCAACTTCATATTTTACACCATTGACAAGGGAAAAGTCACTACTCACGGTGTTTATGGCTAGCTTCCAGCTTTCTGCGGCTTCTCTTTCAAGGTAGTGACGAAACGCGTTCTGTTTGTTCGCGTTCGGCTACGGTAGAAACATGACGTTACAATATGATGCCCGCGGTTATGTAGAAATAAATGTCTCATTCTAAGGTAATAAAAACATTATGGTATATTAAGTAAGATCTTTACACACCACTGAACATAGTTATGGATGTCATTTTGCATTTGTGTTAATTGATACTCAATTTTTTTACACATTGCACCTTTAAATGTCTTTAGTTTGTGTTGTTCGTCAGACCAGAGTTGGTTTGGAAGCGGATTGAGACTCATCTTTTCAGCGTCTCGATCCGCTTGTTTGGTGTTCACCAGGGTTCAGATGGCAGTGTTCACACTTAATCAAATGAACCACACTAACAGAGCAATCGCATCATAGTTTGTTTTAATCGATTCGTTTTAACTCTGATGCGGTTTGACTGCAACACCGTGTCCTAACTAAACGCAACGCGACACCGCGACATGCGATAAAAGGTATCTTTTCCATGTTAATCTGAGTTTTTTCCATGTAACACCGTGTCCTAACTACACGCGACGCCGCGACACGCGATAAAAGGTATCTTTTCCACGTTAATCAGAGTTTTTGTCCTAACCAGACGCGACGGCGACACGCAAAGTTTCTAATTTAGAAACGGTTCCTATTTCTGCGACGTCGCGGCTGACAGAATGAAGAAATGAATGAAGGGATGAAGTAAAGTGTCCGCTCATGACACGCTGTTCTGAATGTGTGGCATCTCACAGTCGCGTCGCGTCTAGTGTGGACAGACACACTTGTTGTCGCTGGAATTTTATTGCGTCGCGTGTAGTTAGGACACGGTGTTAATCTGAGACGCGACGGCGACACGCGAAGTTTCTAATTTAGAAACGGTTCCTATTTCTGCGACGTCGCGGCTGACAGATTGAAGAAATTACACTGGTTATGAGTACACATTATTTATTTTTAGTTAAAAATAGGTCACTGTGCACCAAACGATAACGGATAATTTACCTCAGATTTTGAAAGCATATATTATATAATACAGCGTGCAAACATACAACTGTACTTCACAACAAAATTAGTCAATGAGTATATTTTGTTAATGTTTTGATTTTTAATAATGTTATTTCTTGATTTGATTATGTCCTTAGTTACCCATTTCCAATGCGAGTGCGTGCGGGCCAACAGTGCGCTTTCACAGAGAGACTCCGCTCAGACGCTGTTCTGAATACGTGGCGTCTCACAGTCGTGTCGCGTCTAGTGTGGACAGATACACTTGCTGTCGCTGGAATTTTATCGCGTCGCGTGTAGTTAGGACACGGTGTAAACGAACCAAAAACAGGATATGATGTCACAAGATGCAGCACGCTTGTTTTTTCTCATCATAGTCGTGATGTTGCCCAACACAGTTCAACTTCAGTACAGGATCAGAACCGCGTCTCCTCACAGCAGATCCGAACCAAACCTGTGAACACACCCCAAAATATCCTGAGAAAAGGACTCTTCACTAAAAGGTTCTGCGGGGAACCAGAATGTTTCTATGGCTTCGGTGCAAAAAAATAAAACCCTTTGGAACATCTTTTAAAAATGTGTGTTCTGCATTCCTCGCATGCCTTCTTTAATTACAGCCATGCCATGACACTTTTTTTACTTTTTTATTTTACTTTTTTTTTTTTATCAATCATCCCAGTTTGTGCATCTGGTGCATCTGTTCACAGCTGCCCTAAAGAGACTGCATGAGGCATCTGAAACATCCCGTGAGGACTGTCTGTTCCTCCTCCACTGGATTACCATATTTCTTATTCACTGCATGATGACCAGGATGTGCAGAGTATTTATTAGCATGCCTTGGCCTTACATAAACCCTGCCTGGACACTTTACACCTATTCTTTTTATATGTATTTTTTTTTTTTTTTTTTACACTGACTCATAGTATTTGTATTTTTGTTCCTTTTTAACACTGTAACTTGTTGCAAAGCATGAGCTTAGACTGCAATTTAGTGCGTCCAAATGCTTTTTTCAAAGTTATTTCATATTTTAAAAGTTTTTTTCCGTCATTTTACGGAAGCTTGTTTCCGCCATGGAATGAAAAAAAAAAATACAAAAAGTAATTGGGACTTTTCTATTTTTATTGAACTTCTTTTTTCTCACCATTGTGACATATAAACATGCAATTGCAAGTTTATTGTGATTGTGAGAGAAGTTATAAAGTCAAAGTCTAAGAAATCACAATTACTTTTCTGTTTTTCTTTATAGCCGAAACAAGCTTCAATATAAGGCCCTATATTTTTGCCCATATGTGACAGAAAAGTACAATACACACAGGAATTGAGGAGAGAAGCATTGTATATAACATAAATACAAACATTTTAAAGACATTACCTCAATATTTCATGCAATACTTAGAAGTGTCAGCAAAAAATAATACAAATCTATTTTTTCTAATATCTGTGCTTATTAAAATATTACACCGTTAGCTTAGCAACATGCTAGCGCCAAGTTCTAGTGGAATCCGGTGTAAGTTGCGTGTCTGGGTGTGAGTATCTCAGTTTTGTGTTGTGCAAAGTGTTTCACATCCTTTGATAAGCAGTAATGCATGTAAAAGCATGTGCTTCGGTTGTTAAATGAGTATCGATTAACAATAAGGAATCAGGAAACAGCCACAGAGAGCGTTTTCGCGTTTTAAAATGTGAGACGCGAACAGTGGAATTGATGTTTTTGTTTTTTCCCGAAAAGTCTCAAAATGCATTTTTCAACATTTTATAACTTTTTTATTGAACGCCATGTTTTTAGAACGCCGCGCCATGATCGTGAGGCTGCGAAAGACGCTGAGTGTAACGATCCGTTTAACACACGTTTAGATAGGAAAACAATGGAAAAATCACATTTTGGCGAGTGACGTGACGAAACTAGAACACTAGAGATACAGTGTGTTTACCTTTCCTTGATTATCACGCTAGCATTTTAGTTTTTGATACACCTTTTCCACATAGATGGGACGTAATGTTCTTGTTGTGGTATCTAAAGAGCTGGCTGATAGGACTTCAAGCATGAACGATTCAGTGAATATGAATGACTGGAGTTGTTAATTGTTATCGTTCTGGCTGAGCGAAACGGCAGAGAAGCAGATCTTTTGCGCTGCGGTGTTTTGAAGCTCGTGTTGCTGATGAATGTTTAAGTGGGGGTGCTCAGGGGTCATCGGACAGAGAACATGAGCAGTTTTGGAAACTTGGGTCGGGACAGTGTGGGAATATTATACTCAGGATGCATTATACATCAGCTTATGTTCCACACCTGACACACACACACACACACAGAGACTTCAATGCAATGCTTTTCATACTGAGAAATTTACCCATAAATCTAACCTCACACAAACCTGTTGACATTATTAGATTTGAAGCTAAATCTAATAAAGCAAATGTCCTCGCATGTTGATTTTTGTGTCAGGCACTCAAAATCCATTCATATATTCATCATTCATTATAAAATTTGTGCCAACTCTTGCACATTCAGTGTCAATAAACTACAATGGTACATATATGACATATTTTTTGACACCTTCAGAAAACAGGTTTATGAACATACCGAAGTATTTGCATAGTCCTGAACACGGAGTATTTTAAAGCACACACATTCACATTACATCTTGTGTGTGTGTGTACAAACTCTTGAGCTGTGTCGGTGTGCCACTATCAGGTTACTTTGAGCATCTCGTCCTGTGTTTCTGTGTAAGTCTTGCTTGTTCTGTATTTCCAGTCAATAGTCCTCTGGTGGTTACACCAGCAGTGAATGAATCTCAGGCCTGCAACGTGTGCTCAGGTCAAGTACATGAAAGTTAACGCAAGTCATATTGAGGTGCATGTTCATTCTCAGTCTTGCCACAAGGGGCGCTGTATTAGAATGTATTTTCTTCTTTTACTCCACTATTATGGCCAGTTTTCTCTTTAAAGTCAGATGTGGAGCAAGCGATTGCAGAGTCTTGCTGAGCAATTTGCTGAAGTTAGGAATAGCTAACGGTTATTCCGAGTACTGAAGTTTGATCTTGAATGAGTATTTATTGATAAGGTTGAGGTCATGTGAGAGTCTGAATTCCCAACACACATTTCCATTGCGGTCCAAACATTTTAAATGCATCTTACTATGTGTTACTATAAACAGACCTGCGTTGGCGATTAAGCAAATCAGCTTCATGGATGGCGTCCAGTTGCCAAGTTTGTATGCATGAAAGGAAATGAACTTGTTTGTGTGTGTGTGTCTGTGCAAATCTAAAATGGCATCTCAGTTCAGTAACCAGTGGTGTAATCCAACACAACAAAGATCCACTCTGTTCCAACAATTAAATGAACTTAATTACGCATATACTAACACACACCCTCGTTCGACGCGAGCTATGCGCTCGCCCTCTCGGACGGTTCTTGCTCCATTGGCGGCTGACCGGAGTCTTCTTGAGTTACTTTCTCAGGAGTGTCAGGTTTTCAGATCAGCTCCCCACTCCCATACCCCCCAGCTCTCTCTGAACCTCCAAACACACACACACACACTGAGAAAGCTTTCATCTCCGGGATCTGAGGAGATATGGATGGCATAACAGAGGTCAGAGCTATGAGAATACATATTCACAGGCACTTTTCTCAGGCAATTTATCCAATAAATGAATAAATGTTCTGTTAAACACTCGAGTCGTCATCTGTGACCCACGGACCGTTACCTCAGACAATAATGTGGTGGATTCTTTTGTAAAAACAAAACACTTACATTATCTAAGCATAATTTCTTAACAGAGTATTGTTTCATTTGCGTTTTAATGTCGCAACTTGGTTTTACACTTTTTTGATATTTCACTGATAAATAACTGCCTTGCGATTCATGTGCATGTAACACCAAATTACAATATTGTTATACACATTTTCCTGAAATATGTGTGTAAAACAAGAATCATAATGCTGCTAAAGGCCTCCAGAACACTATTCCAGACTGAGGAACGGGTCGACGTGGTGAAATTATTGTAAAAAATTCATTTGAAAATAATTATTGTTTTAAACAGGTTTTCAACAGTGTTGTATTGTGATCTAAAACTAAGACTGTTAAAAATAGTTGCATGAAAAATTTATAACTTGGAAAATGTAAATGAAATCTAGTAGTGCTGCACTGTAAAAATATATTGTTAGTTTGTTGCCTTAAAATTTTCAGTTCATTGAAATGTAAAAATTGAGTTAATACAATGAGGGAGATTGATTTAATCATCAGAAACTCAAAATATTATGTTGTATGAACTACATAAATTAAGTTGATTTGACAAAAGAAAAAAATGTTGTGATTACAAATCATGAAAACATTTTCAACTAACTGAAATAAAATAAGTTCTAAGTTCTAGGATTACAAAAAATATAACTGAATAAACATTAATTGAAGATTAATAGAAATGTAAAAAAACAGTATAATGAGTCTAGCAAAACAAAATTACTAAAACTTCTTCAAAACTGAAAAGCAAGTTAGTATAATAGTATATATAACTACGGAAAACACTTGATTTCCTTCTTGATGAATTACAGTATATATCGGTTACACTTTACTTAAGGACTTTAACATAATATCAATGTATTAATAACGTTTGTTGTAATGCATTATATCTTTTCATAAAAAATTGGAACCAAAGTTAAAAAAATTTATAATATTCGCAGATCTGAAATTGTTGGACAATGAACAGTTAAGTATATTGTAATTGTGGATACGAATGATATTTCATGACCCTAAAATGCATTATAATGTGCATGGTATATAGTCAATGCATTAAAAATACATTATATATAAGTGATTTAAGTAAAGTGTTACCAATATATTTTCACGATTATTGGTTTTTGGGTGCTGCTCATTTTAAAACCAAATGAAAGTCAAGAGTCATTACTACCACACAATTTTATTTACTGGCTGCTGGTTAACCAGCATTTTCTTATAGCTAAATAAGCAATTTAAGTTGAACTTATCAACTCGTATTGGTCCTTTAAACGATATTTAAACACCATGTTGGCTGCAAGTCATCGTTGTGCAGTTTAGTGAAGAAAGACCAGTTTAATCTCCACTGATACAACCTGAAAGCTTTGGAGATAACTCTAGGGGCCCATAACTCAGCTGTGTGTGTGTGTGTGTGTGTGTGTGTGTGTGTGTGGTTACTCAACTCACTCCTAAGGCTGATGATAGACTACATAGCAGTCAGAGCTTGTTTTCAATCTCTTTGAAGTGCACACACTCGCACAAATGCTCTGACAGGTCAGGTTTTTCGTAAGGTCTAAACACACACACCACAACCCTTTCACACACAAAACTGATGCCATGGATGAAGGAGCCAACACACATACACATCAAACGATGACCAATTTCACTTCAATGAACCAAGTCAACTACCATATCAAATCAGACCCTTCAAGAATCCAGCGTTCCCCCTTGTTTCAGGAGAAAACCCCTCTCTTCTTGAACTCTTGCCTGCCCTGAGGAAGTGTGTGGCACATTTCACCCCCTTCTTGCTGTCAGCTGAGCATAACAAACAAAAGTGGGCATTGAAATGATCCGAGCAAAAAAAAGAAGCGCACCAAAATACATGGCAATTACGCAGCCTAACATCAACATCTCACGGCGGGGGCGGGGGGGTGTATTTGACCCCGTACAAGCAGATGTCACTCGTTCTGCACTTCCTGTTTTGCCGGCTGGTGTTATTTTCAGATCAGCACACACACTCACAAACACACAAACCGGCTCTTTTTCTAGGCTCCCAGATTTACAGCGACAGCTTGCCTCCTATTGTTCTCCATTTCCCATTCTGCTGTGACTCAGGCGACATCGCTGGCCAACAGCAGTGTGTGTGTGTGTGTGTGTGTGTGCGTGTGTAGTTCACACTCGTCCTGACTGTGCAGCTGGTGTTCTTGGACCGGACTCGTTCGTGAAGGTCAAGTGGTGTCTCAGCAGCACTGACTGACAAGCCAACATTATCCCACTTTACCACAATCAGACTAAAGTGTCGTTCACTCCACAGACGAGAACTATAATAATAACTATGATGTGTAAAGGTGTTTATTATAAACACTTTTTTGTTATTCTGGTTGAAACGCTCTTCACAATCCTGACAGCAATCAATAATAGAAGTGGTCTAAATATTAAAACATGCACATATGTCTTCTGTGGAAGTCTTAGGGCCACAAAAGGTTCGTCCAATCATTGCACGCGGCCCGAACGCTGTGATTGGATGTCTCGCCTGCCTATATTTCTGCTCACATTTATACTGTGCGGAGTTAGACTAATATTTATAGTGTTTATTTAGAGCAATTTATAGCATTCATTATAGTTAGTAAGTCCACGAATGGCAAAGCATTCGGAGCTTGTATGGAAATTCGATTTAACGAATCTATTTCGAGATTTATTCATTTCTGGTTTGAATTCATTCATTTCTGGGAACCCGTTTCAGTCCGTACAACTATATTTGGAGAAATCAACTACACTGTTTTTACTCAATAAAGTGAAGTTTCAGCTATGTAAATGCTAAAGTTTAATTGTGTTTTAAGAAATATTATTGTTTTAGTGAACTCGAATAAAATAAGTTCAGAGTACTCATAACTATTGTTTTTTTATAAACTTAAATGAATTGAGGCAATCGGTTTCCTCAAATGAAATGAGTTAGCTTAAATTGTCGTAAAGTATCGTTCAACCACCTTGGTTTCGCACGTGGTGGAGTAATAACTACTTTTAACGAAACTGTTTGAGATCCAATTAACGCTAGAATTTTTTTTTTCTATATTAATTACACGCATGTAATCTGGGGACTATTTCTAATTGTTCTCGGTTATTTTGCTTTATTACCAGACTCAATATTTGGCTCGTTCTTAGATAGTAGAGCACGTTCGCATATGCGCACTCTTCAAAATCGGCACTTAAAATCTTTTGACAAAGTAAATCACGTAAATTACATTTGTATACTGAATGTCAGCTTGCTTATTTTGCTCAAGATAAGGATTTATTACATCCAAATGTCATGCAATATAGAAACTATGTAGAAGCTGTCGTTCAAACGACACAACTTTGTGATGCTGTTTGCGAATGTTCGTTGGAACGATGGTTTCGGGAAACACTGACTCGTTGAACTATGCTGATAATGACAGAACTTGCGACCAACGATGCTTTCGGGAAACGCATCCCTGGTCGTATTTCTCGTGGTTTATGTCACTTTCTCATGCCCGGTACTGTGTAAACGTCAGACGTTGTCATTGTGGTTGTGTTGTTGCAGAAAATGCCGCTATAATGGAGACGTTACGGCTACACGTCGACTAATAAGACGACATCTGTATTGTAAACCCCTCCATGTTTTTGGTGCATGCACACCAACACTATGTCATCGCCACAGAAGCCAATGCAGATTTTCTGGGAAACTTATGAGCAACATGCACACAAATCAGATCCGACAGACAACAATAATTCAAGCATTTTAGATTGCAGTCAGATAATCCGATTTGGACTGAGTTATTGTGTTATGGCACAGTGCTGTATCTACTTTACAAATGATTCATTGTTTTTTTTTTTTATTACTTTTTAGTTTCAATAATTTAGTTGGGTTCCACTTTATTTTAAGGTGTTGTTGGTACAATTTAATCATACATTTGAGTAACTACATGTACTTATGCTGCGTTCACGTGCTATGGAAAATAGGATATTTTCCACTTGTGAACTGGTATTTACCAGTGTGTTGCGTTCAAGTGCTTTTGTTGTCGTAATGTGGTAAAAAGATGGAGATCCAGACCTGTTATTTAGCTAAAACTATTTTAGATTGCAACAGCAAGAAAATGATTTATCAAAACTCAAAAGGTAAATAATATGCTAATATATTTTCTAGATCATGTATAGTATATATTTTTACCATTCACGACTCTCGCGGTGCTCTCCGCCATTTTCAAAAGATCAAAGGTTATCTCATCTCGGCAACTCGTCCATCAAAATAATCTACGAGTTGCCCAGTGGAAAATACCACATAAGGGGGTGTTCATGTGTATTTTCACGTCGGCTTTTGGTTTTTACCATAATTACCATAGCACATGAACGCAGCATTACTTTAGAGTTAGGGTAGGATTAGGATTAGGTTGAGGGCTAGTTGCATGTAATTATGCATAATTTACTATTATTACTATGGTAAGTACATGATACATGTTTATAAAATAAAGTGTGTTTATTTATATAGTATTTCGGAACTATGGTGTCCACTTTGTAAGGCTATTCCATAACGCATAGAGTCCGGTCTCAATTTGCTGACTATATATGAGTTATTTACCTTTCATTTAATAAAATTCTCTTTTAGTCCATATGAAGAGTTCAGATGCAAAAGCCTCTAAGTGCCATTTGAAATTTTCTTCTAGAATATAATTTTTATCAAGCTTGTATTTTTAAGTTCAGTGATTTCACTTAAATGGCAATGATAATTACCTATTAATTGTTATTTAAGTGAAATTACTGAACTTAAATATACAAGTTTGATAAAAAATCATCATTAAAGAAGAAAATTTCAAATGGCACTTAGAGGCTTTTGCATCTGAACTCTTCATATGGACTAAAAGAGAATTTTATTAAATGAAAGGTAAATAACTCATCCATTACCTATATAAGAGAATTTGCCTTGTTAATGAGTCATTTAGTCATGCTTTTAAATTCAAAGAACAGGTAAAGAGACAAAGACAGGAATCGAGAGAAGAATAAAAGCCAATCATTGTGCGATTACAAGTTCCTCTATTGAGCAAGTCACACTTGATTTAACCTGTAAGGGTTATTCATGATGCATAGAGGATCTGAAGTTAGTCAGCATCTAATTATAACAGCACACAAACAGACACACAGCTTGTCGTATAGTGAGTGTGTGTTGAGAGAGAGGCCTTTTAAACTGGTCGTGCTGGCCGAACAGGTCGGGGTGTGAGAGCGCTGGAAGTGGGAGTGTGTTACACACTGGAACTTGTGTTTTTCTCCGTCGTAAATAAATGTCTGCTGTGACAATACACCAAGTTAAGCATTTATTACTTGTCTTACGCCATTTCTTTTGAGGAGAGACTGGTCAAAATCCAGGAGACTTGCATTGAAAGGGAACATGAGCCAGACTTGGTTTGCTCTTTTGACTTGAGCCAGTAAATAACCACCTAGTGATCTCTCATAGCAACTTCCTAGCACAGTTATGCGCTTTAAACACCTTAGCAACTGCCTGACAACACCCTGGCATCACAGTGGCATGTTTCGCACAGGCAAACACCATTTTTCAGTTCAACACAAAACTTTAAGCAAGGACTTTTAAGAGCTAGTTCTTTAGAAAACTTGTTTAATCAACCCAAACAAGACTAATGTAACAACGTTAGTGTCAACGTTCTCTATAATCAATCCAAGAAGCCTGTACAGTAAACAAGCGACGGGGTTATCTGATCTAATGATGCTGAAGAGAAACACTATTTAAGAGTGGCAACAACTCCTTCACACGTTATACTCTGTATACACTGCATGAACTAGTGAGATATTGCGCACCAAAAACCTAAAATTATCTCTGATGTGCCAGCGTTTCTTCCTCACTGCATAATCAGTTGGCAACTACAGGAAGTTATCAAGTGCAGTCAGATACTTCGTTTAAATTGTGCCTTGTTCTAAAAATGCTTAGCTTACCACATTTACTTATAACATTACTATTAGTATTACTATTGTGCAAGCATACGACGTGACTTATTCTTTTATAAACCAGATTTACAAATTTCACCTGCAGATAATAATAATAATAAAACAAAAAAAATGCGGGACAGGAGCCGTATACAGAAACCAGGATATCATAGAGACCTGCTTTTATTTCAAGAAATGAAATGCTTGTCCAGCAATTACCCTTAAACTGCTATGGTCCTTTAATCAGTGTTGTAGTCGAGACCACCTCACTCGAGTCCGAGTCGAGTCCGAGACCAGAGACGGTTGAGTCCGAGTCGAGACCAAGACCAGTGAGGGTTGATTACCTAATTTACTTTTATTTACTTAGAGAAATCCTTTTTTTTTTAATTTTTTTTACTGAATTTACTTAGAGTTTAAAAAATATGATCAGTTTAGGGTAAAAAGGCCACATAGTAGGTGGTGTTAAAAGTAATTTTATTCCAATTTGTCATGCGCAGTTGCGCACTAGAAAATCACCAATCACTGGGCGTGTCAATCAATTTAAAGAAATATTTTATTAACATACATTAATAATCATGAAAAATATTTTTAATTGAACTCGAGTGGACTCGGGAATAATTCCGAGTCCTAAAAAAAAAAATGTTCGAGTACGAGTCAATTCCAAGTCCAAATGGACACGAGTCCATGACAAGACCAAGACCATTAAAATATGGTCTCGAGGCCGAGTCCGAGACGAGTCCGAGTCTCGAGTACTACAACACTGCCTTTAATATCATGGTGATTTAATATTAGCATTACCATGGTACACTGCTGTGAAAACCTTTGAGATCAAAAATACACATTAAAATAACTTTCTTTTTTTTTTCTATTTGAACATATTTTAAAATGTCATTTAATCCTGTGATCATTTGGTGTCACATGATATAATTTTAATATGAGGATTTGATGCTCATTGTATTATTAGATGTGTAGTCAAATAAACAGCATTTATTTGAAATATGAATCATTTTGATCAATTTATTGTATTTTTGCTGAATCAACATATTCATTTATTTTAAAAAGACTAACTATATCTGACACTATACTATATTGACGTGCATAAGTATTTGTGGCAGATTTATCATTTCACAAGTAATTTGTAGCATTTGACAACCAGTTTCGTTTGCAGTCAGTCTTACGCTTATGTTCACCAACTCACAGTTTCCATAGAAGCAGATTCATACTTACACATATTTTCCTGCAGACACACAGTCAAACTGCTTTGAAGGAAGATGTCCCTAACACACACACACATATTTCTGTGTGCATTCCACTGCACATCTGCTTGTCTGTCACTTCTATTAGTGTATCTGTTTCTGTTGAGTTGGCTCAGACACTATTGTTTGGCTTTCTGTGTAGGAGTACCAAAAATGCTTGCACTCTCACACACACACAAACACACATTTGTTCCTGCATTATTTATGTTACATACACAGTTCAGTCATGAAACTCTTCCAAACAGCTGATTGGTTCTCTTAAAGGGTTAGTTCACCCAAAAATATAAATTCTGTCAGTACTCGCCCTCATGTTGTTCCAACCCCGTAAGACCTTCGTTCATCTTCAGAACACAAATTAAGATATTTTTGATGAAATCTGAGAGCTGGATCACTCCTGTATGCTAGTACATAGGCTTCTTGAGGGATTGAAACTTCCTGGCCTCGAAAAGTTATTAAAGACATCGTTAAAATAGTCCAAGTGACTTCAGTGGCTCAATCTTAACTTTATCAAATGACGAGAACACTTTTTGTGCGCAAAAAACAATAAAATTGAAAGACTTATTCATTTACTTCTCTCTCTGCCTCGAGTCAGGTTACTAGTTTAATAGCGTAAGCACATGTTTAATAGCACATGACCAGCGTCGGCCAATAGTGAGGCTACGCGTGACGTAGCTCTACGCTAGATCGTAGATCACACTACTGTACGTTAACTGAGTAGAGGCCCATAGAGAAGGAAGTGAATAGTTGAAATAAAGTTATTTTTGTTTGTTTTCGCGCACATATCAGAATTTTTATTTTTTGGGCTCAATTTGCGCGTTTCCCAAAAGCATTGTTGGCCAACTATGATCGCAAATTCTATTGAACTCTGTAGGTAACGACGTGCCTTACGACGATTGTTGGCTTTGGGAAACACACCCCTTTGATTGATCTACGTAACCGATTTATCTCCACCCTGAACTTGCTCAACTCAATGCAGCGCTGTGTGTTATTGATCCTGGCCCTCCTCCTTCCCCAGCACCACCTGCCTAGATCTTCTCGGGATTCTCCCGGGTTTCCTTGCAGCAGCTTGTATGCTATTCCCTGTATTTATGTGCATGTTTTGACAGTAGCCTTCTCTCATGCCTGCCGTATCACATCTAGTCCACCAAGACAACGCCTTTGTACATTCAACTCTTATCAACAGATGATGTTTAATTCACTTCCGAGAGTTGTCATGATTGAACTGTATAGTGTACTATAAATGACCATAACAGGTATTAGGTACTGAATGATTATCATATTTATATACTATAGTATTGCTTCAAAGAGTATCATGATAGTATGAATACCATGAAGAGTGTTCATATCCGTAGCACTCTAAAGGTCGGAAAACACCATATTGCTCAATTCTGTCTCATTTCCCTCGGGGAGTTTGAGTTCCTTTCCTGGTTCTGTCAGCGTTGGGCCGACAGGTCATTTGTCCAAATGCCATGCGATGCTGAAAGCTGGAATAATCCAGGGTGGAATATAGAAAATGTTCTGTTATCAGGGAAGGGAATGCCGAGGGGGGGAAAATGTGGGAGTCGTGTTATTTCCTGGAGTACAGTAGAGCTCTGCGGATCTTGTACATGTCTGGGTGGGAATATGTTGAGAGCTCAGGGAAGCAAGAACCAAAAACATGTTTGGCATCCAGGGCTGCGGTGCCAAGTTGTTCCTCTTCTCAATTTCAAGATCCTAAAAAGGGGCTGAGGAGATCCTGGACTGTGTCAGAACATGTCAGGACATCCCTCCTCATGTAAACAACTCCAGCGGGTCACTTCTGGCCGTTCTCACGGCACTCCTGTTTTCTCGTCTTAACTAGTAGTAAGCCGAGATTGTTTTTTTTTATGGCTGGTGCCGATATCTTATAGAGCAGGGGGGCCGATGGAATATTATACTGTATATGTAAGCAATAAGGTACGAGAGGCTGTGCTGTATCGTGATTCGTGAATAAGTAACGGTTGAAGGGCGTTGTTAGGCACGACACTAAGTGGAGTAACCCCTTCAGCCATTACTTATTCATGATACAGCACTTGCCTCGAGTACCTTATTGCTTCTATAAAATGGTTACCACACAATACAAATATGAAAGTAAAAAAAATATGTATTAGTAAAACAGTAAAATCAGTAAAAGTCTTCCTTCCGCTAGAAAAAAAAATAGTCCCTGACCATGAACAGAAACAACGTTCCAATGTGTAATATGCATGGAAGCTCAAATAAAAACCACATAGGAACTGCAGAGTTGCGCAGTGATGAATAGACGCGTTGGGTGAAGTGGTCATTAGGGTTGGGTATCATTTGAATTTGAACGATTCTGATTCCGATTGCGATTCCTTGTTTCGATTCCGGTTCCTAACGATTCTCGATTCTGATTCTTTTAAGAGGCAGGGTCAAAAAAGTTTAGCTAACCTTGCTAACCAACGGTCTTTCTGAAGGAAATACTCTTTCTGTAAAAATACTCCTTTTGTCACAAATTTTGCATTTTGCCGAGATTTCGTTATTTTTAGAAAAGTGAAGCCACACTTTGGATCGCCGACGTAAGGTACTCATGTTCGACTCTCGTGGTTATGCCAACACTTTCGGTAGACGCTTCTTCGTTGGTGTTGTTCAGCGGTTTCTTCTTCCGCTCGGCGGACTGTGAATATCGAAACTAGGAATCGAAATTTTTACTTTTGAACGATTCCGGGAAAAACGAAAAGTTAGTCTCGGTTCCAATCGATACTCGATTCTCGATACCCAACCCTAGTGGTCATTGCTGTGTTATATCATAAATAAAGCACAGCTATTGACCAATCATAATCAAGGATTGGAACCAACCGTTTTATAAAAATGTATATATACTTCTTCAAGATGGCTGTGTACTTTCTCTTTATTATTACCAACGCAAAAATACAGCAAGGGTTTTAAACTCTACTTCCAGAAAATTAAGAACAATAAATATTGTGGCTCACTGGCACGCCTCAAACACGTAAACATCAGGCTTAAATAAAATCCTGAGCTTCCTACTCGTAATTTCAACTTTGTGGTGGTGTTCATGTGTGTTCAACTCTTAAATACGATCTTTTTTTAATATGACTTGAACGCAGCAATAGAGCATTATAGCTTGAAATCAAGGACTACAAACTGTGCTGTCAAAATAAAAGTCCCGCTTCCGTCACATCAGCCAAACAGAAAATCGAATCAAATTAAAAAATGCCAAATATCTGCTGATATATCATATCCGTTGATCACATTTCTCAATCTGTTTCTCAGATTCTTCCTCTTGCATAACACAGCAGCTCAGAGGTACATATCGTTCCTCACCGGTTGAGTCATTTTCCACGGTCTGCTGTAGAAAGCCTTTTTGTTCGGAGATTTGTGTCAGAATAAAGGTGACAAAGCAGTCACAATTCACAGGAACACAATAATAATTGTGCTATGGGGCGGCTAAAGGGTATGAGTCACAATTTCTGAGGCACTAGATCTTGCAAGTGTGGGAATCACAGCTATTTTTGGGAGTCATTATTGGAAATAAATGGGAAAGTGTTGGGAAATACTGAAAACTCCATGGTTGAAGTGCTTGTTTAACTCTTCAGATCAGAGACCTGTCGAGCGCATTCATAAACGTGCGCTGGTTTTACCTGGGCAATGTGCCAGATCTGCATGAGTGACATCAGTGCTGTGGTAGCCCAGATATGCAGAAACCTACATGCACACGGATGGTTTCTGTGAGTGTGTTTGTGATTTTCCTGTCTGCTGTCTGTACGAGAGCTTGATGTAAGGGTGAGGCAGTGTGTCCCATTGAGTCACTGGTACCATGCAAATATTCTTAAAGCTGCATGCAAAAGTTATGGAAATCAGGCCGACGTTATATCTCTGTGGAATGAGCCGTAAGGGGAACATGCACTTGCACTAATACACACATCTCTCTCTCTCTCTCTCTCTCTCTCTCTCTCTCTCTCTCTCTCTCTCTCTCTCTTGCTCTCTCTCCTCTTCTCTTTTTCTGCTTTTTCTGCTTTTTCCTTCTCCCACCAATGGAAATGTCCTGTCATTGTTTTGATAGAGCATGAATCATTATTGTTATTATTAAATCAAAATGATGGAGGGTGACCGGGGATAGTTATGATGCGAAGACTACATTTGATGAAAACTGTGAAGAACATTTTACAAAAAAAGAGGCCTGTTTTAAAAACATTTACATTTTTGCTTTGTGTGACATTTATTGTTCATGATCATAGAACATTAAACCATTGTATAATGGATAAATATATGTGCGTTACTTTATTTTGTTTTGCCTTAATGACACAAAAATATGAAAATAATTGAATGACAATTATTGGGAATTAGAAGACACTATGGCCAACTATGATCGCAATTTCATAGTTGGCTTTGGGAAAAGGTATAAAAAAACTAAAAGCAAAATGATGAAAATGAATATATTTATATTCTTATAGTCATGAAAATACTGTCACAATGCAAATAATAAGCATCCTAAAATCAACTTCATCAAGGTTGCATTAAACTGACAATAAAGTTTCCAAAAGCGTCTTTTTTTTTACATAAATACTGCTCTTTTGAACTTTTTTATTCACCAAAGTATCTTGAAAAATCGCTACATTAATCAGCCCAAATATTTTCAACCCTTATAATAACAAGAAATGTTTCTTGATCATCAAATCCTCATGTTAGAATGATTTCTGGAGGATCATGTGACACTGAAGACTGCAGTAATGATGGGAATGATAGGAATTAATATTATTTTACAACATACTTATTTTAAATTGTAATAATATTGATCTTATGTTTCTCCTATTCATATAGTAAGTTTTTCTAATAAAGGTGTATGTGTGTGTGTGTGTGTTTCTGTCCATCCAGAAGAGTCGCTGTCTCCTCCCACAGGCCCCGTCCCCATGGACCTGCGTGTGGGCGAGCGTCTGGTGCGTCCGGGTTCGGACACGGCCTTCCTGTCCCCTCTGCACCCTCCTCTGCTGATCGGGCCCTTCAGCGCCCAGCACTGTTCCCAGTACAGCCAGTCGCAGCTGCAGCACATACAGGTACGGCGCATGTGACACAAGATGCCTTCAATTCAATCCAGTCATACACTGATTTAAACAGCGCCTCCCTTATGTGATTTAGCCTATTAGCACACACTCCCGCCACAATCAACATCCTTATTGGTGCTGGAACGTAATTATCATGCTAAACAACAACACTACACACTAAAGAGTAGAATAAAAAAAACATAAAAGTTACCCTTTAAAACAGAATATGATGCTTTCTAAAATATTATATTTTCACAAAACAGAAAACAGAATTAATTTCTGTATAAACAGTAGCTGTATGTTCTTCTCTTTTTGTAGCAGTATAATATGGAGCAGCATCTACGAGACCAGGAACAAGCGAAACAACAGCTACAGCAACTCAAACACAAGGACAAGAGTCAACAGAGTGAGTGACACACACAGACTTACAGTGTACTTACTTAGCAACACTGCTTTATAACAATGCCTACACAGAGAGACTGCACACATTATGCTAGGCTAGGGTTGGGGTTATGTTGATTAGTATTTAGTAGGATAGAAAGTGTTCTAGAAGAAGAGTTTTTGAAGTTTAAAATGAAGCACTTAGACTATTGATCACTCAAATGTGTCTAATGTGCATCTTTAGCCTCAAGAAAGTGTTCAGGTTAAGGTTCAAAAAGCAGACAATTGTACAAAATCTGCATGAACGGAATGTACCAAACAATGGAAAATGATTTGAGAAATGTATCAAGGTCACTGAGAAATGCTGTATTATGTTACGCCAATGCCCTCTTTAATAATACCTCAACTAAAACAGGGCTTTTTCAGGAAATGACTCTGAGAGTAAAAACAAAACTTTGTGGTTGAAAACACATGGGAGGAGTTTGGTTACCTCTGAACATGGGAACCCTGTTGTTCTATAAAGGTGATTTACTGTCACACTGCTGCTGGTGTCCTGCCAGTTACAGCAGTTACAGATCCTGCGGTAACATCCAGTACCAGACCATACCATCCAGTACCAGACCATGTCATACAGTATCAGACCATACCATCCAGTACCAGACCATATCATAAGCCCCTTTTCCACCAAAGCATTTTGAGAGCCGGTTCGGAGCCGGTGCCTGCAGTTATTTGTGTTTCGACAGCCAAAAAACCGATTCTCGGCCAGGAGAACTGGTTCCAAAGCGGCACCAACTCTTTGCTGGACGAGAACCGTTCTTTTACCACGTCATGCTTACGTCGGGGGCTGGGGCGGGTTTAGATGTGTTCTAAACATCTTTTCTGACCATAATAAAGGATCGCAAAGCCAAGAGAAACATTTGCAGAAACACGATGGAGTCCGCCTTTGTAATTGTTATGCTGGAAGCTAACGCAAGTGTTCCTATTTTTGTAATTTTTTTTTTATTGAAGACATTATAAGCAAAGAAGAAAAGTCACAATATAGAACAAATAAATGGAAATAAAAAAGACACAATTACAGGGGTACATAACTTATCAGAAAAAATTACATATCAAACGAAAAGATTAAAAGACTTACATATTTCAATTGTTTTTAAAGCTTTCTTGGTATACGAGTTAGAGATAATCCGAAAGTAATGTTGACGCACACAGTGATGTAACGACGTCGTTCCATGGGCGCTCTAAGTCAGTGGAAAAACAAATAGGTTCTGAAGTGGTTCGCAAGTTGAACCAACTCGGAACCAACATTGAACCAGCACCAGTTTTTTTTTTGGTGGAAAAGGGGTAATACAGTACCAGACCATACCATCCAGTACCAGACCAGACCATCCAAAGTACCAGACCATGCCATCCAGTACCAGACCATACCATCCAGTACCAGACCATACCATCCAGTACCAGACCATGCCATCCAGTACCAGACCATACCATCCAGTACCAGACCATACCATCCAAAGTACCAGACCATGCCATCCAGTACCAGACCATGCCATCCAGTACCAGACCATACCATCCAGTACCAGACCATACCATCCAGTACCAGACCATGCCATCCAGTACCAGACCATGCCATCCAGTACCAGACCATACCATCCAGTACCAGACCATACCATCCAGTACCAGACCATACCATCCAGTACCAGACCATGCCATCCAGTACCAGACCATACCATCCAGTACCAGACCATGCCATCCAAAGTACCAGACCATGCCATCCAAAGTACCAGACCATGCCATCCAGTACCAGACCATGCCATCCAGTACCAGACCATACCATCCAGTACCAGACCAGACCATCCAAAGTACCAGACCATGCCATCCAGTACCAGACCATACCATCCAGTACCAGACCATACCATCCAAAGTACCAGACCATGCCATCCAGTACCAGACCATACCATCCAAAGTACCAGACCATGCCATCCAGTACCAGACCATACCATCCAGTACCAGACCATACCATCCAGTACCAGACCATGCCATCCAGTACCAGACCATACCATCCAGTACCAGACCATACCATCCAAAGTACCAGACCATGCCATCCAGTACCAGACCATGCCATCCAGTACCAGACCATACCATCCAGTACCAGACCATACCATCCAGTACCAGACCATGCCATCCAGTACCAGACCATGCCATCCAGTACCAGACCATACCATCCAGTACCAGACCATGCCATCCAGTACCAGACCATGCCATTCAGTACCAGACCATGCCATCCAGTACCAGACCATACCATCCAGTACCAGACCAGACCATCCAGTACCAGACCATACCATCCAGTACCAGACCATGCCATCCAGTACCAGACCATACCATCCAGTACCAGACCAGACCATCCAAAGTACCAGACCATGCCATCCAGTACCAGACCATACCATCCAGTACCAGACCATGCCATCCAGTACCAGACCATACCATCCAGTACCAGACCAGACCATCCAAAGTACCAGACCATGCCATCCAGTACCAGACCATACCATCCAGTACCAGACCATGCCATCCAGTACCAGACCATACCATCCAGTACCAGACCAGACCATCCAAAGTACCAGACCATGCCATCCAGTACCAGACCATGCCATCCAGTACCAGACCATACCATCCAGTACCAGACCATGCCATCCAGTACCAGACCATACCATCCAGTACCAGACCATGCCATCCAGTACCAGACCATACCATCCAGTACCAGACCAGACCATCCAAAGTACCAGACCATGCCATCCAGTACCAGACCATACCATCCAGTACCAGACCATGCCATCCAGTACCAGACCATACCATCCAGTACCAGACCATACCATCCAGTACCAGACCATACCATCCAGTACCAGACCATACCATCCAGTACCAGACCATACCATCCAGTACCAGACCATACCATCCAGTACCAGACCATGCCATCCAGTACCAGACCATACATCCTTTACCAGACAATATCATCCAGTACCAGACCATGCCATCCAGTACCAGACCATACCATCCAGTACCAGACCATACCATCCAGTACCAGACCATGCCATCCAGTACCAGACCATACATCCTTTACCAGACAATATCATCCAGTACCAGACCATGCCATCCAGTACCAGACCATACATCCTTTACCAGACAATATCATACAGTACCAGACCATACCAGATCATGCCATCCAGTTTTTGTAGCATTTTTGATAGTTATCATATTTACATGTTACTCCATGGATGGATGGATGGATGGATGGATAGCCAGATATGCAGGAGGAGAAATAAATGGACAGAAAGAGAGACAGACAAACAGACAAATAGATAGATAGATGGATGGATGGATGCATGAATAGATGGCTGGATAGGTGGATGTGGAGGGTGTGTGTGTGTGTGTGTATGGTAGAATTACTCCATTGTGATCATGACGGTCACGTCATTCCAGAGTGTCATGTGTCATGCTGCAGCGCTTGGTCACGCTGGCAAAACATTTAAGACCACTTTTTTTGTTTATTTTTCATTGAACGAGAGCATGCATTTTCCTTTTGAGTCACGTTACACTATTAGAGTTAAACGACATCTACAGTGTGAAACCTACTACCACCAGGTTTGCTGATAAACTGCATTTAAGCAGAGAATGATTTGTTGTAACACCCAATACTGTTCTTGTAAAGTCTAAAGATATTCTGCATATCCTGCAGTCAGAGGTGTGTAGGCGTCACACAGGTGTCTTCCGCTGATGATAAATCACTGCAGCTAGAGGCTTTTATCACAGTTGATAAGATTGTTGTGAGAGAAAGTAGCTGCAGAGAAGTAAAATTAAATTGAGTTGTTCAAACAGTAACCGTGTCAATATTGATCTTATTGGTTAGAGCCACTATGACGTGTCCGCCCTGGAAGGACAGGGAGGCACTGAGTCAACACACAGTTTCCTTCCCTCGACCCCAGAGCAACCTCGGACACACAGCTGAACCACGCTCACAGAAGCAGCGCTGGCAGGTTTATGTGGGACAAAACTGGCATTTTAAAACGGTTCAGTTTTGACTTATGTAAAATAATAATAATAACGGCCTAGTTCAGAGCCAACTAAACTAAACTAAACTGAAATACTCTTTATTAAATAAAATGTAAAGTAAAATAAAACAGAGAATAAAGAGATCATAATGAATTATTACTATTTTCGATTAAAATAGTATAGTATTTCTGGGAGTTTGGGATGATTTAATTGGCTTGATTGTGTGCATTCTCTAAAAATATTAAATATTAGTAAAAAAAATAAATGTCCTTTAGTTACATAAAATGACCCAGACCAGAGAAAGCTAAACTAAACTGAACTAAAATACTAACTAACTGAAGGAATAAAAATAAAATAAAGACTTATGTTAAAAAATAAAGACAAAAAAATACATAAACATACTTTTTTTTTTTCATTTCCACTTTTAAAAAAAGTGGTTTGGCATGATTTCATTGTCTGGTTGTAAAGATTGAGGGATAAACTATCTAAACGTATTAAATTAAATTATATTTCAATAATAATATATAAAAAAAATGTAAGTACCACATTGACAAATCCTTTTTTGCAATCTCAAAATCTTTCAATGCAGCTTTGTTTAAACCAATTAAGTGAAACATTGTCATTTCATTGGCTGTTTGTATTGATTGACAGGTGCTGTGGCCAGTGCGTTGGTGAAGCAGAAACTGGCGCAAGTGATTCTGAAGAAACAGAAGCAAGCGGTCCTGGAGAGGACGAACTCCAACCCCCTGAGCACCGCGTCGGTGGCCTACCGGTTAGAAGCGACTCTCACTGCCGCCCACAGCTGTCGAAGTTGTGATCCATGTGCTTATTTTCATCTTTTGTGTTCTGACAGGGAGTTGGTTCCAGATCCCAGCGCTCCCCTACAGTCGCTCCTGCCCTCCACCAAACCAGCCCTCATAGAAGGATGCGACGAACCGACGAACCTGAGACGAGCACGTACGTCACCCTCCAACACACACACACACACACCTGAGAGCAGGAGGCAGGGCTGGTCGTTCAGCAGGTGTGTGTGTGTGGAAGCATTCCAGTGCCGCACTCACACTCCCAGCGCCTCGCTCTGCCTCCAGGCCGCCGCTGTTAACAAGGCCTTGCTCAACCTTCTCATTTACCTCTGAAAGACGAGAACACTCCCCTGTCAGCCAGTCATTATGAAATAATAACTATGACTGGACGTCCTGTAAAGCCCAAAGTATATTTGCTTGTTTACGCATACTCTAGCCTATCATATGCTCCATTCTCCATTGATGGAGTGCACAAACACACTCTAGAGAGTTCTTTGACCAGTGTCTTCGCTATTTTTCTCCAGAAGTCATGACCGATACAAATGTCTCTATTCTTCTTAACTAAAGTTGCGGCTCTCCCCCTCACACAAGCGCTTGTCAATGTTGACGTCTGTTGCAGTCTCTGGTATTTTGTTGTCTACTGTGAAACAATGGTCCGGGCCAGTGTTGCCATCTTGTGGAACTGAATTATTAAAAATGTGCGACCACCAGTGTGTGCAAAGTATGTGCGGTTCCAAAAATTGTCGCTTAAAAAAATCAGTACTATTCAGGAGATGAAATGTGCATCATGCAAGGGACCTGTAAGTGGACCCTCACAGACACGTAAAAACCATAGACTGTAAAAAAAATATGGACGTAGTGTCCGTGAAGTCACCCGTAGTTTGCTAAAGACTGATTTTGAAGCCCAAAGTGGGCGGAACCAGAGAATGTCTAATTGAAGAGAATTGGCACTGGCTGGTTACTTCCGGGTTCTGGACTGGCTGCAGTAACACGTCTCCGTCCATGCGGGGGCGCTCGCGGTCGAGTGCAGAATGAATGGGAGTCAATGGGGTTTCACCCCCAGAAATCCACTTTTCTCAGGATGTAATTTTTTGTCAAGTCATTTGAAAGTTGCATTCAAAAGGGAGGGCTAAGATAATACACTCAGCTGAAAATTGCATTTTTAAGTTCACTTATCCGTTCTAAAAATCCGTTCAGAAATGTGATGACGTCACACAATAGCAGAATGCTAGCGTGTTCCGGCCAACAACGGCCTAACCTGTAAGAAATCAAAAGGACATAAGTACTCGTTCATTCGACTTTTGGCCTATAATCTATATTGAACTTGCGGAATCAACAATAAAATCTATGTTAATTTAACGACAAGCAGGTGAAAGAGATGCATTTAGCCGTTTAGCCCCATAGACTCCCATTCATTCTGCACTCGCCCGCGATCACCTCCAGTGGAATTCTAATGGAACTGCAACCAAGATGATACACAAAGGAAGTGCCAAGGCTCTCCGTTAGAGGGGATCTAGGCTCTCCGCATCATTCCCGGATAACCAGGAACTGTCAAAGAGGCGGGATTAGCTGAGGTGAAGAGACGCTAACACGCTTATGCAGAACTTTAAGGCTTAATACAATTTAAACAAATGAGTTACAAAAAAAGTTCACCCCCCTCACAGTTAGCTATACCATTTTTTGCTCCAAGCTGTAAACATATATTGCTGTAAAGTTGGGCGTATTAACATGATACAACTTTTTATGTGATCGACTCTCTTTGAGCCTCTAATGGCCGGTCGATGAACTGCAGCTTAAGTCACTTCCGAGTTGGATTCAAGAGAGAGATCGAAAGGTTGCCGCTTGGTAAAAACTGAAGAATACTTTGGGCTTTATACTCAAAAGTGTTTATATATATATATATATATATATATATATATTTAGTTGTTTTAAACTTGGTATTAGTGCTAAAACAATCATCACTGTTCTAATTGCTCATTCTTAGTTTTAAGGATTTGCTCTAAACCCAAAACTGTAAAAGGCCTGTTCACAGCAACACAAATTTAATCTGGTTTTTGTATGTGATTTGTCTGTCCAAATCGATGCGTTATAAAACAGAAGGCGGTCTGAAAGAAAATGTAAACTCACTCTGTGACAGTAGGTGGCGCTTGTGGAAAAGCAGAAATACCCCAGTTCTGGATTCTTCCTCGCTTTAGCAAAATAGTCTGTTAATTTTCACAAACTAGTCGTAGTTTTATCTAACAGCAGCAGCACGGAGCATGTGACCAAAAACTTTGAATCCCATTGGCTAGCCAATTTTCTTTACAGTGCGATGGAATATAACACCTCAAAACAATCATAAAAATGTGTGTGTCGATCTGAACAGAACTGCCGTTATTAAAATGTTTATCGCACTAAAGTTTAGCACTGAATTTTCATCTTGTTACGTTAGTAACCGCATAGCATCACCTGGCAACAACCTTTCACTGGCAAACACCACTCACAAGTTATATTGTGACTATCATTCAGTCTTCAGTGTAGAACAGAAAATGGTGCAGAAGTTTTCAAGGAGTCCTACGCATCTGTCAGGATCACTCTGCGCTCGATAGTCAAACATTTAACATGATAACCACAAGATGCTGCGCAGAACAGTGTCATTTACTGTTGAAGTTGAGTAAGTCCAGCTGTGGAGTTACGTTTTTCAACATGTCATCTCCCAGAACTTAAGACTGATGGTGTTAAGTGTGTTTTTAAAGGACAAACAATTAGTAGGAAGTAGAGGAGAGATTTCGGAACCTTTGTCTTTTCTGAACCAGCGACAAAAGCGTTGAGCTGTAACTGTGCGATCAAAGGAAGTAGTTGCATTTAAATACATTTGCATTTAAATAGTTATAGGTCAATAGGGATGTGCAAAACTACCTCTAATCAACCAATCGATGGGTCATTTGAATGAGTAGTGGACTAGTTGGTCTTAAAGGGATAGTTCACCCAAATAAAGATCTCTCTAATACATTGCTACTTTTAAACGGCACAGTGACGACACAACACATCGTCCCTCAAAGTAAAAGAAAAATCACGTTTATTGAACAAACAAACAACAATTGAGAAGTACAGTAGATGAGCTAGCCGACAGACTACTAAACGACCCAAATTGTAAACCTATTGTTTGTTTTTTTTTGTTCGCAGGATCAGAGCCCAACCTGAAGGTGAAGCACAAGTTAAAGAAGCACCTGAACACCCGGAAGAGTCCGCTGACCCGCAAAGAGAGCGCGCCGCCCACCGTCAAGCACCGCGGCCCTGACGCGCTTGGTAACTAAACCGCCATTCACCAGGACGTATTCCTCAACACTCAGTCACTTATTCACAACTCTTCACACAGTTCTTACACAGTTCTTGGCACAGCAGTTCGTTTCCCATTCGAAATGCACTGAAACACTTCATTCATGTCTCAAATCAACTCAGTCTTCCGTAAAGATTTTCACTCAACAGTTTTGCAGCTGACCTTATTTCATATGCGTTTGTAGGAGTTTCCCTTTCAGACGCAAAATGAGAGTGAAGAGTATTTAAAGTCCCCTTGTGGTGAAAATCAAGCTTGTAATGTTGTTTATATGTGGTGTTTTTAATGCACTTTAAGACAAACCATGTGGAAATTCATAAGTCGACAGCATTCCTGAGTATTTTCTCTTTAAAACTGCAGTGAACCACTGTTTGAAATCGCTGGTGTTTGTGACGTCACAAACTACCTTGTAACCAATCAGATCCACATGAGTGAGTGGAGGCGGGGCTCATTTGCATATTCATAGATCCACGTTTACTAAATACATTCAAGCTGTTTTAACCTTCAAATGGTCTTCGTTTCCTGTTTACACTTCTGGGCTCAAACAATTGATTGAGTAATTGTACAAAAAATATACATTTTTAATCATACAAATAATATATCATTTTTTTTGTTTACTTCTCATCTATTCATTAATGTTGTGTTTTTGGATATATAATGTACTTTTGTATCCATATACCACAAAATTCCTCAACTACACCATTAGCTTGCATATGAAACATCATTTTTTTTATGATGCATTGCATTTATGCTCTAGTACTAGGCCTTCATTTCTGTGTAAAAATTTTCAGATTTATGCCAGATTTTTTTTTTTTTTTTGACACATGAAGAAAATATATTTAGTTTTTTTTTTTCACATTTCCCATTCATTTCAATGCGGGGTCAATTTTTTTTACATACCGTCAGAACAACTGAATCAAGCCCATTTTGTGTTTGTGTGTGTGTGTGTGTGTGTGTGTGTGTATTAGATAATGTATGAAAAGTCACAAAATCTTATTCCACTTAGATGAAGGGAACCTTTTTTTTTATTAATTAAAAGTGTAGACCCCATGACCCGATTGAAGGCTACGCCATTAAGGAAAAACATTTTAAATATGTCATTTTGGTGATCAAAGATGAGTTTACAGAGGGACTTTAAAGGGTTAGTTCACCCAAAAATGAAAATTCTGTCAGTATTTACTTACCCTCATGTTGTTCCAACCCCGTAAGACCTTTGTTCATCTTCGGAACACAAATTAAGATATTTAAGATATTAAGATCGCTCCTGCATACAGTCCATAGGCTTCTTGAGGGACTGGCTCTTGCTGTCCTCGAAAAGTCATTAAAGACATCGTTAAAATAGTCCAAGTGACTACAGGGGCTCAATCTTAAGTTTATCAAGCGACGAGAACACTTTTGTGCGCAAAAAAACAACAAAAATAACGACTTTATTTCAACTATTCACTTCCTTCTCCATGCACCAGTAGTCTGTTAACGTAGTGTGATTGCGTAGAGCTACGTCACACGTAGGCTCACTATTGGCCGACGCTGGTCATGTGTGTGTGATGCGTGTGACGTACAATAACAGAAGCTTACGCTATTAAACTAGTAACCTGACTCGCGCAGAGGGAGAAATAAACGAATAGTTGAAATAAAGTCGTTATTTTTGTTGTTTTTTTGCGCACAAAAGTGTTCTCGTCGTTTGATAAACTTAAGATTGAGCCCCTGTAGTCACTTGGACTATTTTAACGATGTCTTTAATGACTTTTCGGGGACAGCAAGAGCCAGTCCCTCAAGAAGCCTATGGACTGAATGCAGGAGCGATCTTAATATCTTAAATATCTTAATTTGTGTTCCGAAGATGAACGAAGGTCTTACGGGGTTGGAACAACATGAGGGTGAGTAAATACTGACAGAATTTTCATTTTTGGGTGAACTAACCCTTTAAATGAATTAAGTACACAATAGTGAATTTTTTCACTAATATTTACTGCCCCAAAAAGCACATCTTCACCCATGTTGCACTTGACATGACTGGATTTGCTCATCGTCAGTAGATCACGCGGAGACCTTTCCGCTCCCATCGGTGCTTTTATGGGACTGACCGCTCATGCTAATTTGCCCTGTTTAGTAAACCTGGCCCTTAGACTGCAGTTCCGCTCAGTGTGTGATGCGTTTTGAAAAAGTGACTGAAGTAAAACTTGTGTGTTCCTCTCAGACTCGTCGCCCAGCAGCAGCAGCACTCCGGTGTCGGGCTGCAGCTCCCCGAACGACAGCCTGCCCAATGAGAACGGGGCGCTGCCCGCGGCCGCCAGCCTGTGCCATGAGGTAACGGTCCTCACACTCCCCAATCACACTCCTCAGGTGCGTCTCGGCTCCCTTATAATGGGACTCATGCTAATGCCATTCCACATCCAAACAATTATGGAAAATGACTCATTTTGTAATAACGCAGTCAGTTTAAGTGAACTTCTCCCTGTTCTTAAAAATACAATCAGTTGCAGAAAGGACAAACTCCCAGCCGAACACACACTAACACACACACACCCACGAACACCGTGGCATGATGGGACAGTTCTTTAATATTGCTCTGGTGGGAGTTGTTTGTGCTCGACAAGGCTTGTTTCAGGAGGTTTGCGCCGCCCTTTGGCATAATGACATGTTTTAAACAAAGACACTGGAGAAGGACAGCTGCAGGCAGCTGCCAGGACACCCAATCTCCCGTTTCCATCCACAGCCTCCTCCTCGCTTTAGTACTCTATACGCTCCTCCATTTTTGGGCTTGCATAAATGCAGGAGTCTCTGATGGGTCACACGCGGGAACCCCGTCCGCTCGCACGCAAGAGCTGATCACGCTCACAGACCGACACGCAGAGCTGCTGTAGGGGACTGTATTAGCCCAATGGACATTTATCAGATTTATGACGGCATTTTTCAACAAAGTATCATTAATACTTGAAAAACATTCTCAAGTGAAATTTCATTTATGGCTGACAGTTATAAAACGAATCAACATCAAATGTAAAGGTAGCTGTCATTTATATGCACAAATAATGCTTTAAAAATATGTCATAAAATAAATATAGAAAATCGTATTTTATTATAAAACATGCATGAAAAATCCCTTGCTGCAATAAATTACAAAATATATAATAAAATAAATATATAAAAATATATTATTAAATGTTATATGCACAAATAATGCTTTTATCAAATATATAAAAAAATTATGATGAAATAAATATGTGAAAAAAACATAATATGCACAAATAATAGTTTGCTACAAATTTTTTTTTTAAAAATGTTAAAAGAAATGTATAAAAAAATATTATAAAACATGATGTGCATGAATGATGCTTTGTTATATTGCATGTGTATATATATATAATAAAATAAATATATAAAAATATTAGGGCTATAATGGGCTATAATGCTTTATAATATATTTTTTTAGGGCTGTCAAATGATTAATCGCGATTAATCGCATCCAAAATAAAAGTTTGTGTTTACATAATATATGTGGGAGCACTGTGTATAATTATTTTATATACGTATAATTACACACACATGCATGTATATTTAAGAAAAAAATATTTTTTATATATATAAAATATTTATATATAATATAAATTATATATAAATCTATATTCAGTATATACATGAAAATATTTCTTAAGCATGTGTGTGTATTTATATATATATATAAAATAATTATACACAGTGCACCCGCATATATTATGTAAACACAAACCTTTATTTTGGATGTGATTAATCGCGATTAATCATTTGACAGCCCTAAAAAATATATAATATAAAACATTATATCGATGAACAATGCTTTGCTACAATAAATGTAAAAATATATGCTAAAGTAAATATATAAAAACATAAATTATAAAACATGATATGCATGAATAATGCTTCACTACAACACATTAAAAATACATAGCAAAATAAATGTAAAATAAATTATATTATAAAACATGGATGAATAATGCTTTGCTTCATTAAGGTAAAAATATATCATAAAATAAAAATATACATAGTAAAACATATGTACGAATAATGCTTTACTTGAGTAAATTAAAACAAATATATTAAAATGTTTAATAATGATTAAATACAAAAAAATATGTTAGATTATGCAAATGGCTACGGTCTACTTCTAGATTTCTACTTCTACAACTAGATTTGAATGAAATCACTGATCCAAGTGTTTGAGTTTGCATTAAGTGTGTTCAGCTAATTTTAGTTTTTTTCATAATATAAACCAACATATTAGCAGCTTTGGGTCCTGGGACGTGTGATGGGTCACTATAGTGTCTGACCACCACTTTGTCTAAAAGAGAAAATATCACATGGCAGACAACATGAAATATCAGTTAATGTTGAGTTATTTGCCTCTCTGATAGCGGTTTAATCTGTGTGTGTGTGTGTGTGTGTGTGTGTGTGTGTGTGTGTGTGTGTGTGTGTGTTTCAGGCTCAAAGGTTGCTTTTGCAGGACGGGTCTCTCGCTCACTTCACAGTGCAGGATCCGTCCAGTCTGCCCACCATCACGTTAGGCCTCCCCGCCAACACCAAGGTATTGCAGTCGCCATCATTCAGCCCTGAACCCATCCTGAAAGCCCACCTTTGACCTTTAATTTCATTACAAATATAGATTTGAAGTTCACCACAGACAGAGTGCACATTCAATACAATCAAGCACACTTTTTTCACAAGAATTTAATACCCAAATTACATGTTTGAAAAACATAACATGCATGAAACGATTCGAATTTGTATCATTTCGGACGGTTCAGATAGTTATAAGTCAATACAGCATTCCAGCCTTGTTGAATATGAAACAATATGGGATCGGATTGAAAATTGCGACGCGATGACAAAACTACATTGCTCCCATTATAACCAACAAAGCTGTCAACACTGCAAGCTGCACAACATCTGTACAGGGGTGTAGGCTAGCGGTCATGCTAACAGCGCCAGGGAAAACTCACGTCAACATTAAAAACAACACTTTCAAGTTTAAAGTCGCCCACAAATGAGCGTAAGCCTCGGCCAACTAACATAGGAGCAAGTGAAATAAAAGTAACAAACGTGTTGCTTTCCATAATTAACACATTTAGCTTCGACATCATGCGTTTACACAACACAGTGCCAAAATTGTTTATTGAACGAAATTTCATTTTGATGGTTTCATGCTCTTGGCACCCAATAATTCTCTACCTAAAACTCATATTTTATGTATTCTGGTTCATATTTTCTCATGAATGACTTGCATTTAGCCTTTTTTTTTTCTACTTAAGCCAGAACAGACCCGAGACCCATTCAGAACCACTGTAATGTCGTTAAATATACAGTTATTCAGACACCTTCAACATTTCTCACATGATCACAGTTTTATTCTCTATAATTTAGAAAATGGTGATAAAATATAACAAGAGTTCAGATCAGATCAGTTGATGTTTGACTGGTTTTGTCCGTCCTTCTGTTGGACTCGACTCTCACAGATGAATTATGATGAATATCTGTCAGAGTTTAAATTTAACTACACAATTAGATAATGCCAATATAGGTCAAACAATCACCAAGCAATGCTTCATTGTGTTTAGTCTGTGTGTAAAAAAAGGTCACATTAGCAATTAGAGAAAAACACTTCAGCAAAACAAGTGTCTGAATAACTTTTGGTGCCAAATTTTTATACATTTTACTGTATGAAGAATGTTTGGGTGTAATATCTCACAGTTGACTTTATTTTGCAATCCTCACTTACATAAATGAACTATAGTGTCCTGCACCCACTTGTAAAACAGTATCAAAAATGATATCTGGTGTGTGTCTGTAGGCGGAGAGCGAGATGGGCTCACTGAAGCTGGGTCGTGTGCCGGTGGGACCGGGCGCTTCTCCGCTGCTGGTTCCTCTGGGTGTGGAGGAGCAGACGGGACAGCTCATGCAGCCCGTGCTCATCCTGGAGCCCTCTGGACTCGTGCACGCCCCGATGCTGGCCGGTAAGATCTGCAGGATCAGCCTGAGGAAATGCCACTCTAGAACCAGGAGCTTGATGTGTGCGCCATCTAGTGGCCACTCCTTCACATGACAGGGAATAGCTGTTGGGAATAAAATATTAGTTACAAAATTATGGCTCAAAAATATTTTTAGAATATAAAGGACTAATGTTTTTATGTTGTTTAAAAGATATATTTTTTAGATTTATAATTATTATCTATATTGATAGTGAAACTTTTATTTTATTTTATAATTTTATTGTATTTTGTGTATTAGCAACCAAGCACTGGACATGCATTAATTCAGCAAGAATACATTAAATTGGTCAAATATGACAACAAATGTATTTATAATGATACATAAAATTTTTATTTCAAATAAATACTGTTCTTTTGATCCATTTATGCAAGAATCGTGAAAAGGTATCACATTTTCCATAAAAATATGAAGCAGCGCTTTCAACATTGATAATAATAATAATAATGAATGTTTCTTGAGCATCAAACTCATTTCAGACTGATTTCTGAGGGATCATGTGACACTGAAGACTGGAGTAATGATGCTGAATATTAGATAGATAGATAGATAGATAGATAGATAGATAGATAGATAGATAGATAGATAGATAGATAGATAGATAGATAGATAGATAGATAGATAGATAGATAGATAGATAGATATTTTATTAATCCCCATTGGGATTCAGCTTTGATCACAGGAATAAATGACATGTTAATATATATTCACATAGAAAACAGTTATTTTAAATTGTTATAATATTTCACAATTTCACTGTATTTACTGTATTAATGCAGTTTTAGTGAGCATACGATACTAGATACCATGAAAAAAAACAAACGTTTGAATGGTAGTTTATACAATAATATTTTTAAATCGATTATTATATTAATACGATTTTAATAATCCTCGTATTTCTTATTTTATGTAAACAAAAAACTAAATATTAAAAAATGAGACCATTAAAAATATAAACATGTATTGCAAATCTGTATTTTTTTATGTTTATAATTCAACCGGCGTGTTCACAGTTCATGACTATATGCTAAAATTGTTATATTTAAGCCATCGGGGATCGTTTAATGTGTTTATTTTCTAGTTTCGTGAGATCTGTGGCATGATATTTTGACATCTAGCTTGAATATTATGCTTTCATCTGCTGGAATTGTAAGCAGATTTGCCTGTGATCAGTTCCAGGTCTGGGTCCCGTTCCTCTGCAGTTCAGCGCGTCTGGTCCTCATAAGCCTCTGAGCCGCACGCGCTCGGAGCCGCTGCCCCAGAGTCCCCGGGCCCTCCACCCGCACCCTCACCTGCTCCAGCACAGCGCTCTGGTCCTCGAGAGGCTCAAACAGCAGACGCACCTGGGCAAGGTACTGACCTCGAGACACGTCTCTCTCAAATCGCAATTATTTGCTACGATTACACGTTGTTTCGATGGTCCACTTTAGACTTTCTGCTAATTATAAGTTATTTTGCAACTATATGCTAACTAACACTCATTAGAGTATCCGTAGACTGGGTTAGTAGAATAAGCACTTAACTAATGTTAAAGACATTGGGCCCTATCATACACCTGGCGTAATGTGGAACCATTCGCGACGCAAGTGTGTTTTGCTACTTTCAGCCTGACGCAGTTATCATTTTCACGTCCTGCACCACATTGTTTAAATAACGAATGCGTTTATGTGCACTCATGGTGCTGGTCTGAGAACGAGGTGTGTTCAGGCGCATTGTTGGCACGTTGATATTTTGAGGCGACGGAAATAGACATTAAAATTAAATAACGCAAAAAAAAATATTGCGGCATTGACTTTAGGACCAGGTCTCAGTTGGTCAATGGCACAATATGTTTTTGTTATTTGAATATCGTTTTAGTAAGGTGCGCCTATAGGCCGGTCCACAACACACGTACACTCTGCTTATAACACACACAGGGATGACCAGCAGCCCACAAACATGCTACATATATTAAAAATAAATAAAAAGGATTACAATGTAAAAGATGAATATTGTGTACATAAAGATATGGTGGAATTCGGCTTGTCCCGTAGATGAAGAAGCGTTCAGTCTTCACCGCTTACAAATCCCGCCATGACGCGAGTGGCTGGCTTTACTGGCTAATAAACTGGCTTTTTAAGTGAATGGGAGATGAGACTCTGATTGGTTTATTGCTCTTTAAGCCCAAAACACACCCATTACTCATTAGGAGAATAGGAACAACACGTATAGATCATGCACCGGGAGCGCCGACCATTTTTCCCGTCGTTAAACTTGCAAAAGTGGATTCGGACATGGGCTTAGACCGTTAACCCTTGTGCATCCTTATGGACATTTTTGTCCTTTTCAGTTTTGTTTTTTTGATCACTTTGCCTGTGTTAAAGCTAACTGCAAAAAACTTGGCACAGGTGTGTATTTTTATTGGAATTTTACTATTTCACCATCATTTTCTTAAAAAATGTTTTTTTTCATTAGGTACAAAAAATACTCCCTCTCAGCGCCTTTTGGACAAAAATGTCCCCATTCAAACCCATTAAAACTGCCATTTTTAATCCCCGGTTCAGTTAACTATATAATTTTGCAATCTTTGTTAAGAGGCTTTCATTCTGATGGCAAGGCTTCAAAATTTTATTTTTTACTATTTTTTTATCAGATGTTGCCATTTTTTTAAAGTTTGGCCAATAAAAAAAAATATCGCCTTATTCCTGTTTTCTGCTTTGGCATACTACAGAGCCAACTGGATAAATTATGCACCAATATTTGTGTGGGTGTGTTGGTATGGATGTCAGAGTGTGGTTAGTATGTGTGTTATAAAAAAAATATGTGTGTGTGCGCGCATGTGTGTGTTTGTAATACTGAGAGGGAAAAACTGCAATCACTGTGAGCACCAGTGGGGTTTTGCTGGCACCCAATGGGGAAAATATGTTACTACGCCCAAACAAACTGTTACCGAAAGCTCATTTTTTGAGATATCATCCTCAAATTTGGAACACAACCTATTTAGATTTATGGCTTTGATTTTATTGCAGTTTTGAGTTCAACCTGATTTTAAAAAATATATATTTTATATAAAATATTTTTTATAAATAATTTTCATAAACTTATACCTATATAACTTTTTTTTTGGATTTACTTATTATTATTTTTTTACATCAGCAATAATCTGCAAAGGGTCTTCTTTAAAATGATACCAAACTTAAGTCTGTGCTCCAAAGCGTCACGTTTTTATGACAGTTTTTTGACATGGACATTTTTGTCCTCTTTTTACCTATGTGTAACTTTTTTAAATTGATGCACAAGGGTTAAAATAGGGCCCGTAACCTTATTGTTAAGTTTCACCAGAAGACGTACTCAGCATTTTAGGACAGTATACTACAGCATACTATAGTAATTGACATCAAAAGATGTGTGTGTCCTCCAGCTCATGTCGAAGTCCAGCGAAAAGCCTCGTCTGCGTCAGATCCCGTCTGAGGACATGGACTCAGAGGAGGGGGGGCCGTCAGCGGGGGACGCGCACCAGGGCCGGATCAGGGCCGAGTCACAGCGAGAGATGGAGAACCAGGAGGAGCACATCAACCTGCAGCACACACTCATCCTCAACCAGGTCAGAACAAGAATACGCCACGTGAGCTCTGGTTCAACAGCAAATGTAAAATAAGAAAATTTGAATAGTCCAATGGTTGTTTATGGGTGAATTTCACAAAAACACATCTGAGTAAAAAAGTCTTTGTTTTTTAAATACGAGACTTATTTGAACAATATTATGAAATATTATTAACATTAAACATCTTAAAATACTGTTTTCTGTGTGAATATATTGTAAAATGTAATTTATTCATGTGATCAAAGCTGAATTTTCAGCATCATTACTCCAGTCACATGATCATTCAGAAATCACTCTAATATGTTGATTTGATGCTCAAGAAACATTTTTTATTATTATTATTAATGTTTTAAAAAGTTTTGCTACTTCATATTTTTGTGGAAACCATGATACATTTTTTTCCACGATTTGATTTGAATAGAAAAAAATATAAATCTTCTGTAATGTTATAATGTCTTCACTTTGCATTTATTGCATCCTTGCTGAATAACAGTGTTAATTTCTTTTTTAATTTAATTTAATTTTCTTTTTTAATTTAATAAAAAAAAAAAAAATCTTGACTGACTCCAAACTGTTGATCAATAGTGTAGATAATCTGAAAATTAGTATTCTTGTATAAAGAAAAGCTGTTCTTATTTGTAACCTTAAGATTGTTTTAACACCAATTGTGAATATTGTCATTTATGTTTATATTTCAAATTATTATTTTTCACATATTTGCTGACTAGAGGGCAATCCAGATTTTTTTTTCTCCGTTGATTGAAGGTTATTTTTTCTTTTGTTGTCCTGACTGTTTTATGCTTTTGTGTTTTTTTAATATTACTTCAAAACTTTAAAAAAAATTATGTCACTTTAGCTTGTTTCTCTCCATCTCTCAATTTTATTTTTGAGTTTGTTTGACATTCTCATTATCATCCATAACATCATCATTACTGTGATACAGTAAAAAAAAAAATATATATATTTTAAGTTATAGCTGCTACTTTTTATTTTTTTTTTTATTTAAATTTACACCGTCTATCATGATATACAAAAACCCTTAATGTCATATGACATCATTTTTTCATACTTCCCCAACAGAAAAATATATTTCATTAAAGACATGTATCTCAGATCTTCCCATTAGTTCATGCAAACATGTTTTGATCCAAACGCTTTCTTTTGCAGTCACGTCTGTGGGAAACGCAAAAACAACTCCAGCAACTGCGCAGACAGACGGCCCACATGGAGACGCTGACGGTACCCATGATGCTCGGCGGCATGCACCGGCCGCTGTCCCGCACGCAGTCGTCTCCCGCCTCCACCTCGCTGACGCTGCCGGACAAAACCTTGCCTCTGTCCTCGACCACGGAGCCGTCCCAGAGCCAACCGCGCTTCACCACAGGTACAGCGCCTGCGCCAAACACCCCTCACGCCTCACTCTTCAGCCCTCACTGACTCAAACCCTAATGCCTTAATGTGTGTGTGTGTGCAGGTCTGGTGTACGACTCCCAGATGCTGAAGCACCAGTGCACGTGCGGAGACAACAGCAGCCACCCCGAGCATGCTGGGAGAATCCAGAGCATCTGGTCCCGCCTGCAGGAGAGGGGCCTCAGGGGCCAGTGCGAGGTATTTACAGTTCCTCTCCTTTCCTAAAGGGGGCGCTGAATAATCCCTCCTATCATTCTAACATCATATTTCCTTCAACTCATCCACTTTAAAGGGTCGGTTCAGCCCAAAATGAACAGTCTCTCATCATTCCTTCGCCCTCGTGTGGTTCTTTTCTTCTGGAGGACACTAGAGACACATTTATCCTGTAAAGCTCCGGGAAGGACCATAAAAGTAGCCCATGTGACGCATCCTAGCCTGCATGATTGATTCGTGTGAGGAACAGACTGAAGTTTAAACTGCTATTCGGGGAAACTGGTCTGAATGATTCGTTCACTAATCGGATGGATCCAGTGTCATGAGAAATCTAGTACTCCCTCGAAATCAGCTCGCCAAGAGAAGCGATCCGATTGGCTCAGTGAACTGGTTTCACAGACAGGGTTTAGATTAAGCCAAGATTAGACCTTAGTTCAATTAGGATATTTAAGTAGCTTTTATTAAAAGAAGACCCCCGGTCATTTAACATTGAGCTCATTTTTTTGTACATTTGGAGTGCTGTCCGTACAGACAAAAACGACAAAAATCGGTGTTGCCTACACAGTGTTATCCTCTTTTTAAATTTTTCATCTGCTGGAATTGTAAGCAGATTTGCCTGTGACTTCACCAAATTGACTTCAATGGGGCATGTTCTAAACCTGCTTTTAGCCTCTTAGCATCCCAGACAGCAAACTGACATTGAATCAACGTGGAAACGACGTCTCCCATGACATCGAAACAACGTTGATCTGGCATTGTTTTGCTCATCGAATTAACGTTGAACCAACGTCAGACGCGGCATTCTTCAAAGCTAAATGAAAATTGGTAATTGGTTTGCAATTGGTTTGCTTTCCTAACGTTGAAACAACGTTGATTTCAAGTTGATTTTCCATTAGTTTTGAAGAATGACGCGCCTGACGTTGGTTCAACGTTAATTCGATGAGCAAAGCAATGCCAGATCAACGTTTTTTCGATGTCATGTTTCCACGTTGATTCACTGTCAGTTGGCTATCTGGGATCCTTGATTTGTCATTACGAGTGCACAGCCATGTGAGTGGTGTTATTAAAGGGATACTCCACCGGGTTTTCATAAACTATGTTATTCCCTTAATTAAGACGAGCTGATGCATACCTCTCTCGTCTCAGTGCGTGCACTCTATCGCTCTGTATTGCAATAACACCTTCACTCGTGAAAAGTCCTCTTACCGGCTCCCGCTTCCTCGCTCTCCCCCTCCCTCTTATTTCCGTCAATGCAGCCAACGTGACATGCGACAAAGCGGGAGCCGGTAAGAGGACTTTTCACGAGTGAAGGTATTATTGCGTCAAGTTGACGTGCTCTAAAGCACTTTTTTATGGTATTCCGCCATACAATATAGTCATCAATTTTAAACGCTTAGAAAAACACAACGTTTTATTTTGTGTCACCAGCCTAGGTCGAGTTACACTAATCGAGTAACTGTGTTTAAATAGGGAAAACGAGGAAGTGTTTTGTCACTTCTCTTTCTGGCCCATATTTAATGCACTGGGCTAAGCTAAGTGCTAACATAGTTTTGCGGCAATACAGAGCGATAGAGTGCACGCACTGAGACGAGAGAGGTATGCATCAGCTCGTCTTAATTAAGGGAATAACATAGTTTAATATGAAAACCCGGTGGAGTATCCCTTTAAGAGTGATCACGGTCAATCTGACTGCAGTGAAAGATATTAATATAAATGATGTTAATTCAGCCAGCTCACATACCCTGTTTTCGGTCGAAGTCCACGGTGGTCGATTGTTGAGTTGACGCGCGCGATCATTGGTAACTAAGCAACAGTGTAGACTCAGACTGTCAGCTGTCAGCCTGTGTGGTGTTCTGAGTTCATCTGAATCAGTTCATCTGAATCAGATGTTGAACATCATTTAGTTGCCAATGATCGCGCGCGCGAACTCGACAGTCGACTACCGTGGACTTCGCTCAAAAAGAGGAAGTAAATACAGGTATGTGAGCTCCAAATGAACAAAAAATAAGCTCAATGTTAAAATTGACTGGAGTTCTCCTTTAACATGCCATAGAAAAAAACATTACCCGTGAGCATCTTGACAAAACAACAGCACTTACTTTAAGATATCCCATATTTCAGTTAAAACAGCTCAAACATCATTTCTGTCTGGGATTAGACTTAAGCGTCGTCCGTGAAACGGGGAATATATGAATTCGTGAAAAGAATGTATTTAGAAATCTTTGTAACCCTCCTGTTACCCTCAAATCTGATAACACTTTTTACCCTCTGGGGTCAATTTGACCCCAGTAATTTAAATCTCCACAATATGTTTATTTTTTTGTACAAAGGTTTGTCTCAGTTAATTTATGTCTTTGTTGACTACTTAAGTAACATTTTAAGTTGAAATCCACCCACCACCCCCCTCCCCACCCCACCTAACCCCACCTAACTCCACCTAACCCCTTACACATCCAGAATACCCATTGCCCGACTATGGACAAATTTACAAATCAACATAAAATCTTACTTATTTGACCTAAAATTGGAAAAGTACAAATACATCTGGTGTTTCATTTGTTTTATAATATTTCTAAGTATAGATTTTTGTCATCTATAACATTTGAAAAGAAAAACTATTTATTTTATCAAGGATAGTAACACGAGTTATGTTTGGGGTCAATCTCACAAAAATTATGTTTTCTCCTCCCCCATGGCACGGGAAACATCTAAGTTCTCACAAAAAAATCATGTTTTCCCCTCCCAAATACACAGGAAAGAATTATTAGTTATCTTGAGAATTATGTCACATGTCATGTGAACTACTAGTAGTTCTCGCAATACTACAGATATGGTTCTGTTTGGTTAGAGCCCTAAAACAGAGGGACGTTTTTTGAAAATGATATTGAATATGTAAAATTACAATGAACATTATAAATTCAAATTATAACATGTTATAATGACCTCAATATAACAACCAAAACAAATGTGTGTGAAATTTTAATATTTCTTCTGTTTTATTATACAACTAAAAGAGCCTGGGGTCAAATTGACCCCAAGGAACACCGATGCTACAAAATTTGTACAGGACTTTGAAAAAATATTAGCAGGTTAATTTTATGTTTACAGAGTTGTCCCCATTAAATTAGGAAAAGTCATTAAATTTGAAGCAAAAAAAAAAATAAATAAAATTATGTTTTTACAGATGTTAAACATTGAATGGGGTCAAATTGACCCCAAGGATAATAGGAGGGGTAAATAACCTCCGAAAGTGGCGACCCCCTCCAACTTGTCTTAAATCCCCAAAGCGAAGTCGTTTCAAGAGTTTGTTGGGTTGTTTCAAATATCAAGCAGTATAACTGAACACTTCAAATCACACTGTGCATTAAAAAAGCAGCGCTATGAAAATACTTTGAATGAATAAATAATGATATTTATTATAGTAAACTGTGGTGTTTTTTGTGTTTTGATAAGCCAGTCTTTGCAAGAACCTCCATACAATCAGATAAAACCAAAGCCTGTTGTAATAATAAGATGATCATAAGAAAATATTTGAGAAATATTCTCCAAAGAGCTCAAAATTTTCCCTAAATAATGGCTTGTCTTCAGACAGAAAATTTGAATGACTTTTGACCACACTCGTTTGTCCTTTTCAAGTGTCAGTCCTCATCCACATTCATTATACTGATAAGAGTTTGAAAGAATTGGAAAAAAAGGAGGGAAATTCGCCAAAACATCCAGAAACCGCCCTACTTTTAATAACTCCGTTGTCACGACTGCTGACACCATGTTCGCAGCATGACAGTATTTCATCTCGCTCATCATCTTTGCTGTGTTTGCTTCCTCCTCAGAGTATTCGAGGAAGAAAAGCCACCCTTGAAGAGTTACAGTCTGTCCATACGGAGCGACACGTCCTGCTCTACGGCACCAATCCACTGAACCGCCTCAAACTGGACAATCGCAAACTGGCCGGTAACACATCATCCTCACACACACACACACACACATGACTCGGATCTGATAGACATGACTCAGCTGCAGTTCGGCCAGCGCAACACCCCATTTTTTCAAAGCAAAGACACACAGGCACGCCAACACACGAATATAAGCGATTTCTCAAAATTACTAAAGGGTTGGAAATGTCAAACGTCGATTGCGAGAATGACAGTTAATCTGCTTGACGTCACTCTGTGTCCAACAGGCATACTGTCACAGCGGATGTTCGTCATGCTGCCCTGCGGGGGAGTCGGGGTAAGTGAAAACACACACACACACACACACTTCAACTTGGTCATAAACCTTCAAGAAACTTGTTCGATCGTAAAAACAGTAGAGTTGATATACTGTACAGATGCGTGATATGTTGCAGCCCTTTGTATTATTTGTTCGTAACTGAAAATTAAATTACTATTATTGTGGAAAGTGGAATTATACTGATCTCAGCAGAGAATCTTACAGTATATATATATATATATATATATATATATATATATATATATATTGGCACATACAGTCAGACAGTATTTGTGTACATAAAAGTATGACCCTGAAAAATATGATGTTTTTAGCCAAGTTAGCATGTCATGTTGCTCTTTGAGGGTTATTTAATGGTCCGCGTGTCATTTCACACTGTGTTTGGGCTTGTTTCAATCAGAATCATATATTGTAAGTGAAAATACAGAACATTTTCCTGTAACACTTTATTTCGACGGTCCACTTTAGACATTCTACTCACTACAAGTAACTTTTGCAACTACATGTCAACTAGCGTGTCAAACTAGACTGTCTGCTTAAAGGATTAGTTCACTTTTGAAAAAACTTTTGCTGATAATTTACTCACCCCCATGTCATCCAAGATGTCCATGTCTTTCTTTCCTCAGTCGAAAAGAAATTAAGGTTTTTGATGAAAACATTCCAGGATTTTTCTCCTTATAATGGACTTCAATGGGAACCGAGGTCCAAACGACAGTTAATAACAGTTTCAGATGCAGCTTCAAATGTCTTTAAACGACACCAGACGATGAATAAGGATCTTATCATGCGAAACGATCGGTTATTTCAAAGCTTATTCCAAAAATGTAACTTTTCTAAGGACAAATGCTAGCCTTGTAATATATTGTGAGGCGCGTTTGCAACGTCACGTAATACGTAATTACGTTCAAAAGGTCACGGGCGACGTAGCCAGAAGTACAGAATCAAAATCGTCCGACATCGTTGTTTTACCTTTTAATTCCTTTTTTGTAAACGGCGTTTGAGTTAGTTTTCACGTTCAACCTATGCGTTCAACTTGTAAACACTCTGACTCTGTACTTCCGGCTACGTCGCCCGTGACCTTTTGAACGTAATTACGTATTACGTGACGTTGCAAACGCGCCTCACAGAATAGAGCAAGGCTAGCATTTGTCCTTAGAAAAGTTACATTTTTGGACTAAGCTTTGAAATAACCGATCGTTTCGCATGATAAGACCCTTATTCATCGTCTGGTGTCGTTTAAAGACATTTGAAGCTGCATCTGTAACTGTTATTAACTGTCGGTTGGACCTGGTTCCCATGGAAGTCCATTATAAGGAGAAAAATCCTGGAATGTTTTCATCTAAAACCTTAATTTCTTTTCGACTGAGGAAAGAAAGACATGGACATCTTGGATGACATGGGGGTGAGTAAATTATCAGCAAAAGTTTTTTCAAAAGTGAACTAATCCTTTAATAAACACTTTATTGTGATGCTCCTCCAACAGACAATCTACTGAATATAAGTGACTTTGCAACTACATGTCAACTTATTCTACTAACCCTTATTCTGAATTATGTTTTATTACATCATTATCAACCTTATTATCAACCTATATCATAAATTGAAAGGGTTAAAATGCAAAAACGCTGTTTGTTTGCGCATATCATGACTTTTGCCTTAATAAACTCCTAATTTACTGCTTATTAATAGTTAGTAAGTTTTTGGAGCGTTTAAGTTTGGGTATTGGGTGATTAAGGGATGTATAACATGGTCATGCAGAATAAGACATTGAACACTAAAATAAAGTGTTTCCTTTCTATTTCCCTAAAATTAAAGGGTTAGTTCACCCAAAAATTAAACGTCTGTCATGGTTTACTCACCCTCGTGTCAGTTTACACCAATACTACTTTTTCTTTTCTGGAACACAAATGAAGATATTTGGTCACACTTTAGTTTAGCGTCCAATTCTCACTGTTAACTATGGCTTTAATAAACTCCTGATTACTGCTTATTAATAGTTAGTAAGGTAGTTGTTAAGTTTAGGTGTTGGGTGATTAAGGGATGTAGAATATGATCATGCAGAATAAGCCATTAATATGTGCTTATAAACAACCTACTAATATCCTAGTAACATGCATACTAATACACTGTAAAAATAATATGCTTTATCTAATCAAAAAAATTGTGTCAACAGATTACAAGCAATATTTTTAATTGAATTTAACAAATTAGAATTAAGTAATAATTAATCAAATTAATTCCTTAAAGTTAACCATTTAAAATGAGTAAAACTTACAACAACAACAAAAAAAGTTTGGTGTAAACTTTACTCATTTTAAATGGTTAACTTTTAAGGACTAATTTGATTAATTATTACTCAATTCTAATTTGTTAAATTTAATTGTAATCTGTTGCCACAATTATATTGACTAGATAAAGCATATTAATTTTTACAGTGTAAGCAACGTGTTAATAAACTAAAGTGTTACCAGATATTTGTAATATCGTCTTATCATTTTTATCTATTAAAGGTCCACACAACCAAAGTACCAAAAGACATTTCAAAAGTAATTATTGCGACTCAAACTGTTCAATTCAAGGCTTTTATTCACATTGATCAACGCACATCAACTATGGTAGACAGTCTCAACTGTGCTTGCCTAATGCATGGGAATTGGGAACTAACCTCATTGTTCTTTGCATGTCTAGCAAGCACGTTTGAGCTGCCGTTGTCATGTTGATGAACGATCAATGTGAATAAAAGCCTGAATTCAATCCGTTCATCAGATAAATGGAATCTGTCTCTTCAGAAGACTTGGATTAAACCACTCAAATCATGTGGATTAGTTTTATGAGTAATCTCCTTATGAGTGCCAGTTTTGGTGGAATGGATTATGTTAATGGTGGGACAGAAATCTCAAGAGATTTCATTAAAAATATCTTAATTTGTGTTTGGAAGATGAACAAGTCTTATGGGTTTGAGGGTGAGTAAATGATGACAGAATCTTTTTGTACATTGTTTGGTGAAGTTAAGTCAGGGGTGTCCAAACTCAGTCCTGGTGGGCCACTGTCCTGCAGAGTTTAGCTCCAACTTTTCTCAACACACCAGCCTGGAAGTTGCCAGCATGCTGAGTAAGACCTTGATTACCGGGTTCGGGTGTGTTCAATTGGGGTTGGATCTGCAGGACAGTGATCCTTCAGGAGCAGGATTGGACACCCCTGCCCTAGAGTGATTTGAAAGATTAGGTTTAAATGACGAGTGCCACCATTCCCTCGATGCAGACTTCAGCCGAGCCCCCAGTGCTCCACAGAAACCACTGGCCGACAGTCTATATGGCATGTGTGGACTTTGCATATAAGGTCCTGCCAGTCCATTTAACTGTAAAAGCCAGAGAGCACTGATCCCAGCACAGTCGACATTGGGCAGCACCCCTGCTGAAAATTTGGAGAAAATGTTGAAAACTTCACTCCGACGATCAAGCCCAGAGCAGGTCCATGTGGATTGATTGGAACAATATGTGCCATGAAGGATAAAAGAAATTCCAGCCCTCTCATTGTTCACCGTGCCAAACCACAAGCAATGCAAGTTCTGCAAAAAAAAAAAAAAGGATGAGGGAAAATGAAAGAGAAAAGAGAGAAGGAAGATGTGGGGAGCAGGGCAACAAACAAAAGGGAGAGAGGGGAATGTACTGTATAACCTCATTCTTTCTTCTCATGGCCACCCCGTACTCTCGTGCCCCTTATGAATGTGGTTTTATATTAATTTAATGATGGTCTCTTTACCGAAGCAAACATCACTATTACAACCACTCATACTTAGAGTGAGGGCTTTGTTCAGAGCAACGTTTATGCTATGAACATGAATTATCCTGCACCTTGAACTGATCAGAATTTATGATCTTTGCTTGGACAATGAAATCAAATGCCTTCAGTTCAGATAGTGCCGTCTTATTGGTTTGTGCGGATATCGGTGTGTTTCCCATTTAGATTATAAGCAGCCTGTGTGATTACGAGGGAGGGTTATAATTAGTGGTCGTCGATAATCGGCTTTTTGTCGATACATTTTGTAAGCGGGACTTGTGGCTATCAGTCGACACGAGCGAGCCGCTTTAAACCCTTGGTTTCGATTTCCACTCTATCCTGTTGGTTGCCTTGTTCACTGCATGTGAAGTTAGTGTTACCTCTTTATTTAAGAAAACATGATTCCCAGTGGACGCAGATTGCTGTTGCTTCTGTTTATTTGTGTTCGTCAGCAACTTATTTATTTGTGAAAGAAATGGTAACAGAATTAAGCAGTTTAAATGTGTTTACAATACAGAAGTCAAATAATTGTCTATTGAAGTGTCTTTCCCCCACAGAATAAAAAAAACAAAAAGGGATTGTGACTTTTGGTAACACTTTACAATACGTGTGCACTAATAAGCATTAATTCATGCTTAACTAATGCACAGATAATACTGAATTAATGTGTAACTAATGATTATTTAAGCTATTCATTAATGATTACCACATTAGGAACTAATTAAGAGTCTGTAAGTTTAAAGTATTAGTTCATACATGAATTGTTATTAATTAAATATGTAATTGTGGATTAATTCCATAATAACTCATTTTTGTAACTAATAGTGTTAATTACCAGAATGAGCCAAAGCCTTGTATTTCAACTTCCAGGTAATATGACAGGTACACTAATATGCATTAATACATGATTAATTACTTCATTGTTAGTGCAAATTCATTTGCAAATTACTACAATTACTAAATGACTAGTTAATAATGATGTGACCCATCAAGTAAAGTCATAGCATAATGATACCTTTGCAAATCATTAGCTAATGATTTATTAAAGCAGACAACTGGAAGTTGAAGTGCATAGCTTTGACTAATTGTGGTAATTAACACATTAATTTACACTGTTAGTTGAGAAAATATGTTATTAAGGAATTAATACACAATGACACATTGAATTAATAGCAAGTCATGTATGACTTAATCTATTAATCATATAGACTCTTTATTAGTTGCTGATGCAGTAATCATCAATTAATGGTTTAGTTCTTCATTAGTTCTACTAGGGCTGGGCGATATGGCGATATATATCGTTACCGCGATAGAAAACGTCAGTCGTAACAGATTTTTTTATTCCGTGTATACCGCGAAATGCAAATAAGGGGGCGTGGTTAACTCCCGTGCAGCGCGCTTGACACTGATGCTGAGATTTGTCAAAGAAACATGGAGAAAGCAGATCAAGAGGATCCACAAAGGAATTACATTTTCTAAAGGATTGTTGTTAACGTGATATCTTCGGGGGGGAAAGGCAGCCGTTGACTTGAGCAGAGCAGCAGCACCCAGGCTAGCTAACGTTACAGTTTAGAGGAGTGCACGTTCGCAACAGGGAAAGCATGAAGTTACTTGATAACAACATTTCATAGGCTATATCAATATCATTACGAGAAATAACCTTAAATAATGTATAGTTATCCGCATCTTCCCTTCTCTTATGTATAGTTACTTTTTAAACATGAAAATCGCTTTCAGCATGAATGAACATCCTGCTTGTTAAAACAAATGTATAATCTTGTTTCTGAGGCAAAATTACTAAATATGCAGCGCGAGTTATATATATATTTTTAACTCCAAACAATTGCCTACTGGACCAGTTGATAAAATCTTCCTTTGATTCGATCCGTGATTACAACTTCACTCTCAAATTAATCGACCGCATTTTGTTGATGTTAAGACGCGCGCGTGCACAACCACTGAGAGGGAGCGCGCGGTGTTCGACGCACTGTTATAAGGTGTGTATAATTTAAACTACTTAGTCAACACTAACAGTAGCTGCGGTTTGGTTTTCATATTGCTGCTCTCCTTCTTGTCACTTCTGAACTGACGGGTTGCCAGATATAACAAAAAGAATATAACAAAAACAAGCCCATTAAAACAACAGTGTGTGCAGAGTCCGGTTGTGCAGGAATACCCTTCTCCGTTAAAAACGCAGTATAATAAGCACATGTGGTAAAAAATATTATAATTATATTATATCTATTATAATTATATAATAAACTGATTGATGAAGTAAAGCAATGCATGAGATTGAAAAATTATTTAAAGTTGAAATGCACCTATGAGTTGTATATAATATCAATCTGTTGTGGGAAGTTCATCTAAAAGTTTGAGTGTTTTTTGTTAACTATATTTTGATATAAAAATAGTTTACCAAATAAATAATTTACCAAATAAAATAAAAATAAAACAAGGTGACATACTTTTCATTTCTAAAGTATTTGGGTGTATTTATTATACAAAGCCCTTTTTGTCGATTTTTATTTATTTTTATTTTTTTTTTGAGGATAACAATATAAATAACTATATCGTGAAATATATCGTTACCGTGAAATAAAATTAGTCATATCGTGAAACACAATTTTGGTCATATCGCCCACCCCTACATTAACTCATGATTATCTGTGCATTAGTTAAGGATGAATTAATGCACATTAGTGCACCTGTATTGTAAAGTGTTACCTGACTTTTTATCTTTCAATTCTGACCTTTTTTTCTTGCAATTGCGAGTTTAGAATGCAATTGCGAGTAATAAAGTCAGATTTGTGGGGGGAAAAAGTCTGTATTTTGAGTTATAAAGACAGTATTATGAGATTTAAACTTGCAATTCTGTGATAAAAGTCAGTCTTTTTCCTCCAGAATTGGACTTTATTACTCGCAATTGCGAGTTTATATCTCACAATTCTAAATGAGTCAGAATTGTGGGGGGGGGGGAAATCCGAATTTTGAGTTATAAAGACAGAATAGTGAGATGTAAACTCGCAATTGTAAGAAAAAAAGTCAAAATTATTGTATACATTTTTTAATTCCGTGGCAGAAACAAGCTTAGGCCCCGTCCACACTACTACGTTTTCGTTTAAAAACGGAGATTAAAACGAATACGATCTCCGTCCACACCAGCGTTTTATCTGCATATTAGAATTGATCTCCGTCCACATTAAAACGACTGAAACGTGGATCACGTGACCATTCACCAACACTGGGCATGCGCGTGCCGGTGTAAACAGTGGTTGACGAATCAGGGAAGTATACGTCATGACTTATGACACCCAATCATAAAGCCGAGCGTCAGCCTTTGTGTCATCGTTTCTAAACTCTTCCGTTTTGTCCCGTCTACACTAAAACGTAAAACGGAGCTGCAGCGTTTTCTAAACTTCTCCGTTTTAGGTCTTCGTTTTTTCCGTTTTAGTGTGAACGGGAGGTGCAAACGTAGCAAAAGGTCTTCGTTTTTAAACGAAAACGCAGTAGTGTGGACTGTGGACGGGGCCTTAGTTGTCAGTTGATTAATTTATCAAATTTATTTCAAATTTTCTTAGTAAATATTATGTAAAATAAAACGTGTGTCTGGACGTTTCGCACAGACAACTAGCTGAACTACTATGGTTGATCTGGCTCGAAATATCTGGCATTTTCATCCTCCAATATGATAATACGTGTAATCTGCAAGCCGGCGCAGTTAAGTGATGAGAGACCGTGTTTATGGCAATATGGAGACCACACAAAGAATATTTAAACATGCCATTAGCATGACGCATAACAGGAAATCTATTTATAGTGTTGGTCATTCCAGCCGCTTTCTTTTAGTGTATTCTTGAAATGTAGTTTACGTTCTGTAATTTGTAACACACACTACGCCTTGTGGATGCTTACAACCAAAATAAGCATCTAAATACTTTTCCGAGCATGAGTGATCTTTATACAAATATGGTCGGGTAAACATATTTGGTCATAAATCTCCAGCGTTCACATTTGTGTGAAAGCATACAGCTGCTTGTACGCTCATCTGTTATTTGAATAGGATTAGGGTCAGTTTATTGATTGGTTTAAATTGGAGAATTAAAGATGAGATCATTCAAATGAAGTTCAGTCTTGTTGTCTGCAGTTGTTGTTGACTGTCACGTCTCTTACGAGGGGACGTTTGCCGCAAGTGCCCGTCATGTGACGCTGGCATGGTGCAGACGTGCCCTCCGCTTGAACCGCTGTTTGCGGCTTTGCAGATTTATGAACGCTGATCACGGCTGTCATAATGATAAATGTGCTCGTGTACGCCAAGACAATTCAGCTACATCATTTTATTCTGGCAGAATGGGTGACTGACATAGATGATGTGTCATGTACGTGAGCCAGGGCTTGGGTGGAGGCGCAAACTGTGAAACCGTCTCAAAATCAAGTGTTAACTTCGGGTTTACATGCACATAAATCACTGAGCCAAGCGGTTCTGTTTATGAGCAGATAAGTTACTCCTAAGTGGGGTAAATATGTGAATCAACAGGTTTTTAGCCCTCACCAGAGCTCTTTGCTTGTTTTCGGACAGGTGGACAACGACACTATCTGGAACGAGATGCACACCTCCACAGCGTCCCGCATGGCGGCCGGGAGCGTGACCGAGCTGGCCTTCAGAGTGGCCAAAGGAGAGCTCAAGGTCTGTTCAGGACGATTTACAAACTGCTGATTTTAGACGTGTGTTTAGTTTGTAGGTCAGCCACACGTACGACTTTTTTAAGGTGTGTGCCAACATCTTCACTGTTTAGATATCCGGCTCAGAAACAGCAAATTCTGATGGTACTTGTTTGGCAACATTAACACCCGCCAAAAGTGTGTATTTCAGCTGTGGCGTGTAACGCACTTGAATTTTATCTATAATATATACATTTTTCGGTAACACTTTATAATAACTACACGCTAATAATCATTAGTTAAGCATGAGTAAACCATTAATTCATCATTCATAAAGCATTAATAGACATTAATAAGCAGTTCATAAATACAGCTATAAATGCTTTCTTCTTGATTTAAAAGCATATCTATAATTTGTTTAATAATTGTATTTTCATCCTTTATTAATGATCAATTTATCATTTCTAAATGAAGAATTGCATTTTTTATGAACCAGTTATTTAAGAGTTTTCAGTGGTTCATACGATTACTTAGAGCGAGTAAGTAAATGATTAATAAACTATTTAAATGTACATTCATACATCTTATTATTCAGACATATAGTGATGGTTACTTAGTGTGTTAATAAATGCTTTATTAACATGTATTAATGCTGTAATTCAGGGTTAATTTGGGTAGTTATAAAGCATTTAGTAGTGGTCAGTTAACTATGTTCGTGAGCTCATCTAAAGTGAGGACTATTCATGCCTTGTAAAGCATTTTTAAAGGCTGTTAAATATTTCTATGTTCTGTATCACTGCGTTGTGTTTGTTACATTTTACTGTTTAGAAGATTGACGAGTCTTTAAATCGCCTTTATAAATGCTTTACAAAGCATGAATAGTCCTCACTTTAGATTAGCTCACAAAAATAGTTAACTGACCACTACTAAATGCTTTATAACTACCTGTATTTACTACATTTACTTACACTTTCTAAGTGATCTTATGAATGACTGACGACTCTTAAACAACTGGTTTGTAAATAATGTTATACTTCATTTAGAAATTATTAATTGATCATTAACAAAGTATGAAAATACAATCATTAAACGCATTATAGATATGCTTATAAATCAAGAAAAAAACATGTAGAGCTGTATTTATAAACTGCATATTAATGTCTATTAATGTTTTATAAATGATGAATTAACTGTTTACTCATGATTAACTAATGATTAATAGTGTGCAGTTATTATAAAGTGTTACCCATTTTTCAATTGTAGTCTTTTAAAAAAGGCATCTGAAATAATAAACTAGGTGAAATGTAGTGTTGTCAAAAATATCAATTTTACTGAAATATCTAAAACTTTTCCAATAGAATAGATACACGCTCTCTAATCTCTCCGACACACAAACCCGCCTCCACTCACTCATTTAATTTGCTCCGAATGAAAATTGTTGATAATACAGGGCTTGAATTTTGGTGTGGGATTGCACATAATTTTACTCATTCCGGCAGATTTTGCACTCACACCCAAACAGCCGCCTCTCAGCACTAAATTTAGTTGTTTTTGGAGTCAAATACACAAAATAATGTCAAAATGATCTTGGTCAGTATATGTCAATGATATTTTAAGTGAACGTAAAAAGTTGAGAGAGAAAATGAATGTGTAACAGAATAATGGATCTGTGCGTCAGGTCGTAAAGTGACAGCAGCCTAATAAACCTACTGACAAATTATGAGATAACGTTAAAAATAACGTTTTTCCCCACGGTATCGACGTCAAAACTGTGGCCAGTGGAAATGCTGAGTGGTTAGTAACTTTGGAAAACCACTAGACACAGTGGCTGTAGAGCAAAAACAGTCAAGTCCTGTTGCACCTAGAACTGAAACAAACCCGGAGCTACTATAAAAATATGCATATGTTAAAGAAGCTATAAATAATTTAGAGTACTTTAACTAGACCCTTATTAAATAAAATCACCAAGTTAATAAGTTAAAATCACAAGTTTTTTTATGTGAATATATTTGTATTTTCAGCATCATTACTCCAGTCTTCAGTGTCACATGATCCTTCAGAAATCATTCTAATATGATGATCTGATGCCTAAGAAACATTTCTGATTATTTTCAATGTTGAAATCAGTTGTGCTGCTAAATGTGTTTGCGGAAACCATGTTTTTCTCAGGATTCTTTGATGAATAGAAACCTTTTATTTGAAATAGAAACATTCTGAATCATTATAAATGTCTTTATTGCCTCTTTTGATCAATGTAATGCATCCTGCGATGGATTATCCCAATTAATACCATTTCCTTGATGAATAGAAGTGTTATTTCTTTAAAAAAAAAAAATCTGAGGCAAAACGTTTAAAACATTAGTGTACACTACACTAAAACGTTTTTGGAAAAGTAGCTTGTTAATATTTTGATTCACTACTTTGTATAAAGTTCTCGTTGCATCAGGGTTGTCATCTTGTAATTATGGTACATCTGAGATTATGCTCCGAGACACTCACTTCCTTAAAGCTCCACGGCGAAACACTTCACATTAATTAACCTCTCACAAAGTATTGAACAACAAAGAAATCACAAGTAATCACAATTACAAGTAACACTGGCGATAATCAACAGAAATATGTGTAATGTGTAAAAACTTTAACTTTGCTACTGGCATTTTTGTAAAAGATTACATGAAATTCCTCTCGTGTTCAATTCCGACATCTTGTGTGCATCGTGCGTGTCAACCAATCAGAATCAAGTCCTCGTTTCCTTTCAGAGAGCCTTTGCAATTACCGTCCCTTCAAATAAAAATGAACCAAGTAGCAAACCGAACTGATTAAGACGTGGAAAACTGTAACGAACATGAGGGAACGGTTCAATCACTCGAGTCCCCGGCTGGTGATTAAACTTAATGAAGGTTATAGGGGATGTTTCAGGGAAATGGCTTTATTGCTTTAACTGAAAGTGGTGGCCCGTTTGTGAAAGCATCGTTTGGTAAATGCACAGTTAATGACATGTTGGTTTCAATGTTTCAGAACGGCTTTGCTGTGGTTAGGCCACCGGGACATCACGCAGACCCGTCAAACCCCATGTGAGTCTGGCCGTTCCATACAGAAACCTCTCTGTCTGCATTGCTTGAGTTTCTTTAATGTCGGTATGAAACGGAAGTTGCGATATTTTTACTTCTCTATTGTGACATATATGCAAGTGAAAAGGATTCTCCAATAGGAAAAAAATGTAGGACGGGGCTTGATTTTTGTCTATGGGGAATTGATTGGATGGTTGTGGTTTGCTATTGGTGGATCTTGTGTGAGTGACAGGTTATAGTCCCGCCCCCTTATTGTCATCAAAGAAAAGAGATATCATTATCGCTGCAAGAGGGAGGGGAAGTTATTCTGATTAAATATTACATGTGCACATAAATTAAAAAATAACTTGCACGAATTAATCGTCTATAATAGTGCTGGCCAATGATTAATCGCGATTAATCACATCCAATATATAAGTTTATTTTGTGCTGCTTACATAATATATGTAATATATTGTACTGTGTATAATTATTTTGTAATTATAAAAACATGCATGCATGTATATATTTAAAAAAATTTGTTATTTATATATATAATATTTATATTTAATATGTATAAATATAGGGCTGTCAAACGATTAATCGTGATTAATCACATCCAAAATAAAAGTTTGTGTTTACATAATATATGTTGGTGCACTGTGTATAATTATTTTTTATATACAGTATAAATACAAACACATGCTTGTATATATTTAGGAAATATTTTCATGTGTATACTGTATATAGATTTATGTATAATTTACAATATATATAAATATTTTATATATAAATAATATTTTTTTCTTAAATACACATGCATGCGTGTGTATTTATATATATATATATATATATATATATACAAAATAATTATACACAGTGCACCCACATATATTATGTAAACATAAAATGTAATTTTGAATGCGATTAATCGCAATTAATCGTTTGACAGCCGTAGTACAGGCAATATACAGTATATATATATATATATATATATATATATAAATATTTTATATATAAATAATATTTTTTTTCTTAAATACACATGCATGCGTGTGTATTTATTTATATATATATATATATATATATATATACAAAATAATTTTACACAGTGCACCCACATATATTATGTAAACACAAAATGTAATTTTGGATGCGATTAATCGCAATTAATCGTTTGACAACCCTAGTACAGGATATATATATATATATGTATATATATATATATATATATATATATATATATATATATGCATATGTGTGTATTTATACATACAAAATAATTAAATAATTATACACAGTACACACACACACACACACACATATATATATTATGTATGCGCAAACTGTTATTTTGAATGTGATTAATCGTGATTTCCACTGTCTTACTATTTAAAGTTCTTCACATGCATATTAATAATAATAAGTATACTCGTGCAGTATGTGGTGCACGTGAGTTTGGGTCTGTTTACTGTGGTCATGAGTGAAATGCTTCTTCCTGTACATGTGTGTTGATGGCATGTTTGGAGTGTTGTGTTTGTCTGTCGTGGGCGGTGTGTTCGCACATGTGCACTCTGTCACCTCGCGTTCGGCGTGTGTGTTGCAGCGTCAGCACGCCTGTCTGTGTGTGTGTGTATATTTATGGCTTGATAATGAAGCTTTGGAGGGAGCGGGAGGAAAGGCGCTGATTTATTTCAGCAGTTATTAGCATGCTGAGTTGGCTCTTTCACAAACTTCTCAGCGTTTCACCTCGCTCCCTTACTTCCCAGTGCATATCTAATCATCTGCTTGAAGTTTCCACGTTTATTATTTGTGTATATGTGCATATTTAAATGCTTTTAGATGACCTATTGCCTCTCAATGGTTTTTCTGTTATGATAAAACTGAGTTCAGTTGCGAGAGGAAATTTGTTTGCGTATTACTACAGTTTTGTTGTTGCGTTTCCAATAATTGTTGGCATTTATTTTGGGAGACCTCACTTTCTCTCTCTCTCTCTCTCTCTCTCTCTCTCTCTCAGGGGTTTTTGTTTCTTCAACTCTGTGGCGATCGCTGCCAAGCAGCTCCAGCAGAAACTCAGTGCCAGTAAAATACTCATCGTTGACTGGGTGAGAGCTCATTCAGCGAATGCTAATTATTATATTCATGTTATGTCAAATAACTGATATGATGGCTGATATTGGAAATCTATACTAATATATCTATAGTATCCCTATTATGCGAATTAAGTTCAGGCATCACAACATTGTAATGTACAGGATGAACATAAAGAAATGACATGATCAATAAGTTAAGACAACATATGAAGAGTTCAGATGCAAAAGCCTCTAAGCGCCATTTGGAATTTTCTTCTAGAATGATCATTTTTATCAAGCTTGTATATTTAAGTTTAGTGATTTCACTTAAATGGCAGTGATAATTACCTATTAATTGTTATTTAAGTGAAATTACTGAACTTAAATATACAAGTTTGATAAAAAATCATCATTAAAGAAGAAAATTTCAAATGGCATTTAGAGGCTTTTGCATCTGAACTCTTCATATGTTTTTACATGACATTGACCCATCAAATAAGTTTTTAATAAATTTTATAAGTTATACAAGATTCAACTAATTTTTTTAAGTCAGTTTAATGTAATTTAAAGGGTTAGTTCACCCAAAAATGAAAATTCTGTCAGTATTTACTCACCCTCATGTTGTTCCAACCCCGTAAGACCTTCGTTCATCTTCGGAACACAAATTAAGATATTTAAGATATTAAGATCGCTCCTGCATACAGTCCATAGGCTTCTTGAGGGACTGGCTCTTGCTGTCCCCGAAAAGTCATTAAAGACATCGTTAAAATAGTCCAAGTGACTACAGGGGCTCAATCTTAAGTTTATCAAACGACGAGAACACTTTTGTGCGCAAAAAAACAACAAAAATAACGACTTTATTTCAACTATTCGTTTATTTCTCCCTCTGCGTGAGTCAGGTTACTAGTTTAATAGCGTAAGCTTCTGTTATTGTACGTCACACGCATCACACACACATGACCAGCGTCGGCCAATAGTGAGCCTACGTGTGACGTAGCTCTACGCTATCACACTACGTTAACTGACTAGAGGCGCATAGAGAAGGAAGTGAATAGTTGAAATAAAGTCGTTATTTTTGTTGGTTTTTTTGCGCACACAAGTGTTCTCGTCGTTTGATAAACTTAAGATTGAGCCCCTGTAGTCACTTGGACTATTTTAACGATGTCTTTAATGACTTTTCGGGGACAGCAAGAGCCAGTCCCTCAAGAAGCCTATGGACTGTATGCAGGAGCGATCTTAATATCTTAAATATCTTAATTTGTGTTCCGAAGATGAACGAAGGTCTTACGGGGTTGGAACAACATGAGGGTGAGTAAATACTGACAGAATTTTCATTTTTGGGTGAACTAACCCTTTAAGTCAAACTTAAACATCCAAGTTAATTGTTCTTCAAAAATGTAGGGCAGCAACTTTTTTTTACAAATATGGTTATCAGTGCAAGTTTATTACTGCGAACATTCTACAAAACCTAATTGAAAATATAGTTTTCAAATTAATAATATGAACCGATTTCCACCTGATTTCCACTTTTAAACAATGTAGTTAACAGAGAGAATGACTTCAGTTTATCAATCTTTCAATGAAATCAGTTCCAGATTTTGATATGTTTTGGGGCCAAAACAAAGGTACCGCTAATGTTAACTAAACAGCAACCAAAATACAAATAAAAGAAAATAAAATGCTAACAAATTAAAGGAATTGTCAAAGTTTGTTTACTCGCTGTAGTGCGCTGAATTTAAACGTTTTTATCCCGATTATTTTTCATCATCAATCGTTCAGGACGTTCACCATGGCAACGGCACCCAGGAAATCTTCTACAATGACCCCAGCGTCCTCTACATCTCCCTCCATCGCTACGACAATGGAAACTTCTTCCCCGGAAGTGGTGGGCCGGCAGAGGTCAGTACACAAAGATCACTGATTACCACAAGAGCAAATACTCCCTGGTCGATATTCTTATGCATGCTGTAATTCACTTTAGGCTCACAGAACCATCATTGACTCAATTGCGTCACAATTATGTTCCAAAGAAGAAATAGTTGCATCATGGCCTTTAGCACACAAGGATCAGAGTGAATGGAGCGTTTTCAGTGTTTAACAGCAGTGCTGTCTGTGTTTGATTGGTCCCAGGTGGGTTCTGGTGCCGGTGAGGGTTTCAACGTTAATGTGGCATGGACCGGTGGACTGGATCCTCCCATGGGCGACGCAGAGTACCTGGCTGCCTTCAGGTAATACTTTCACTTCATTCTTTTATATTCTCAGGGGAATACCTCAAAGAGGACAGTATTCCCTGGATATGTTTTTATTTAAAGTCCGCCTGTGGTCAAAATCAAGCTTATAATGTAGTTCAGGGTTACCCAAACTCGGTCCTGGAGGGCCACTGTCCCTGTATAGTTTAGCTCCAACCCTCATCAAACACACCTGAGCAAGCTAATCAAGGGCCGTTTCTCAATACCAAGTACGCAGACTTCGGACTTGCGTCCTTGGTAGTTCAGACTTGCAAGTTCGACTCCGGAGAACGAACTCCCGAGGATGCGAGGACGCAAGTCCGGTTCTTCTGCAAATGGAACAGAGCGTACTTGATCGCGTCACTCAGCACGCTCTACTCTATATTTTAGGCAACAATAAAACGAAATTTGCTACAACTCTGCATCTTTTCGTCAACAATTAGACGAGATATGTTATAAAACACCCCTCTGACTCTTCATTAACAAAAAACAACATAGCCTAATGGCCATGTGGTTCAGGCAACGCGATTCTCTTCACTGCATATATTTATAACAAAATGAACATGATCTTTTTGTTTTCATTTTAAAAATATGAAACATTGGATTTTTATTGATATTTATCAAACAGAGACAGGGTTATGTCATTTTATTTTATTGTTCATATAGTGAAGACAATATAAAAAAAATAGCCATGAAACCTTAAAAACTATTTTTTTTTTTTTTTGCGCCATGGAACAAATTATAGTTTAATGAGACTAAAGATAGACTTATACACAAGACGAGTTATACGTCAAGGTTTATCCACTAGACTAGAGAGATCAGAGCCGGCGGCAAATGTCAGAAGCACTAGCCGAGGATAAGCTGTTCCAGTCGGTGTTGATCTCGCTGAGTGTCCGCTGAGGGCTTGGATGTCAGAACTCCGAAAAACGTCAGATGCATTTTACAATATAGGCGCTATCTTTATAAATAAAGTACAGATTTGAGATTTAAACAACCACATTCTCGCCTGAAACACGCTTAAAATTACATTTCATGACTCAATAACAGCAGTATTTTGATTTTTCGCGGATTTTCTCCTCTCACATTGACGCTTGCTGGTTGGTGCGAGGTGCATTCTGGGTTACCTGGCTATCTCAAGTCCACACAAGTCACCTCTCGATGCATCCTCGGTAAACGGGGCGGATCAAGAACACATCCGGGGATTTGAAGTGGACTTGGCTAGATGCGAACTTTGAGTTGGAACAGTACTTCGGCAGCGACTGATGACGTTTCACAAGTCCACAAGAACACAAGTACAGACAAGTACGCATATTGAGAAACGGCCAAGGTCTTCAGGATCAGTAGAAACTCACAGGTAGGTGTGTTTGATCAGGGTTGGAGCTAAACTCTGCAGGGACAGTGGCCCTCCAGGACCGAGTTTGGGGAACCCTAATGTAGTTTATATGTCTATGTGGTGTTTTTAATATTATTTAAGATAAACCATGTGCAAATGCACCACCTACTATGTGGCCTTTTTACCCTAAACTGATCATATTTTTTAAACTCTAAGTAAATTCAGTAAAAAAAAAAGGATTTCTCTAAGTAAATAAAAGTAAATTAGGTAATCAACCCTCACTGGTCTCGGTCTCGACCCGGACTCGACCGTCTCTGGTCTCGGACTCGACTCGGACTCGACTCTCTCTGGTCTCGGTGTCGACTCGGACTCGAGTGAGGTGGTCTCGACTACAACACTGATGTGCACTAGTATTTGCAATGAGATCTTTGAGATTTTATCAAGAGGACGGATCATGTTGTGGACACTTTAAACAGGACTGTCCCCTTCTTTGCAACTGCCAACCTGTATCACTCAAGGTGTTTATTGTAGTCTGAAACACTTGCAGGCCTTCAAATGATTCCCAGCTTTTTCATTGCGCTGGGATCAAACTCAAGCTTGGCCACTTCCACATGCAACTTAATTGCCGCCGGTGGGTGGTTTTATTAAAAGTTTTTTTCGCATTTTTGAAGGAAGCCTGCTTCAGGTTTTTGGTTTTAGTCCAGGGAGGCATTGCTAACCACACGCTAACCAGGATCCCTGCGTGAAAGTGGGTGGGCGTCTCAAAAGACCTTTAAGATCTTCAGGACTGAACGCTTTGCCTCTAAGCAGCCCGTCTCTCCTTGACTTCCTGTGTCTTGTACACTCTTTCTCGTCCTTTTATTGGTCTTTAATGAATGCTGCGCTCTCTCTCTCTCTCTCTCTCTCTCTCTCTCTTTCCCTCCACCCAAACTAAAATTGTTCCTCTCCACACAGGGGAGCGTGGGTAGTTTTATTGGTCTAGAGGGGAGGCGGAGTTGGTAACAACGGTGAGGGTAGGCGGAGAGGGGGGGGAGTAGTGGAGGATCCTGGGTAATTAAGGCAAATGGCTCCCAGATGCCGGGCTGTCAGTGACGTGAGGAGAACGACAAGCTTCAAATGGGAACCAGATGCAGCGGCGGTCGCTTTGAACTCGCCGGTGATGCGCTCAAGAGGCGAAATCGCTGGCAGGGCTGGCGTCCTCCGAGCGCAAGAAAGAGGGAGACGAGGAAAACGAGGAAGGAAGAGAGAGCGAGGTGGTTATTAACCAAGCCTAATTCAAACACTTTAGTCATTGGGATTGTCACGCTGTGCTTCGGCCAGCTACATTTTTTTTTTTTTTTGTAGGATTTGTCAACTATAACAGGACTTTTTTTTCTTCTTTTCAGTATTTTGGGCAAATAGTTTCTCATGTGAAGCATATTTCTGTAAAGACTTTGATTAGAACTGACAAATACACCCAAAAGAATAAATAAATAAGAATAAAAGTAGCCTGCTGATTATTCATAATAAATTTACCTATTTATTGAGCATTCGTGTCTTTTGTAATATTCATATTGCCAGCGTTTCATTAAAAATATAATATTTGTCTTGCCCCAGAAGGAATATTTCACCCAAAACAAGTGAAAATGCTCATGAATTCACTCTCCCCTATGACTTTCTTTTGTGGAACGAAAAAGGAGATGTTTTGAAGAATGTAGTTGGTTGCTCTTCCATGTAACTGAAGCTTTCAAGCTTCAAATAAGATCACAAAAATATTATAAAATCACTATATTCCAAGTCTTCTGAAGCCATGAACGGCCTGACATTTAATTTGTTATTCACTGACGATATTGACATCTGCCCTGACTTGTTCAAGAACCTTCAAGAGGGAAGAACGAACGAATCATTCTTTTGAGTTGGATCTTTAAATGAATCGGTTGATCCAGGTTCACAAAAGCAGCCTGAATGATTTGTTTATGATTCGGTTTCGTTAAACAGGAGACGATTATGTAAGGGTTAATGCCCGACAAGGTGTCCATTGTCCGGTTGGTTGTCTCCGCCCAAAGTCTTTTAAAGGTCCCGTATTATGCCCCTTTTCACAAGATGTAAAATAAGTCTCTGATGTCTCCAGAATGTGTATGTGAAGTTTCAGCTCAAAATACCCAGCAGATCATTTTTACAGCATGTTTAAATTGTCATTTTTTGGGGCTCAGAAAAACGCGCAGCTTTAGTGTGTGCCCTTTAAATGCAAATAAGCTGCTGCTGTTGCCGGCACAAGGGGGGCGGAGCTTCATGAGGTTGCACTCAGTCTCTCAGGACAATTTCATCTCGAGGAATGATGATAATATCAGAAACTCTCAGTAACTGTGTTCATTTTGAGTCGGACAATAATGCCTACAGAGTCAGACTGCTGTATATAGAGATGGAACAGGTATAGTTTAGTAGTTTAATTATGGTTATTATAACGTATTTGTCATCTGCTTGTATGTATCCATTATTTATTAATAGCCTACAAGTTTGCTGTTTCGGACCAGGTCAGAATGATGATCAAACATATACTGATGATTTTAATAAAGTTTATTGTACATCACACAAAAGATGAAGCGTCAGTTTTACTTCAGAAAATCGGCGTAAGAGCTGAGTAAACACAGAAGTGCGCGGGAGCATTCCTGTGGGCGGACGTTAGTAAAAAAAAACTGTTCAACTGACATCATTAAAGAAGGAAGTAGAGGGATGTTGTCCAAACGGGCCGTTCGATGTAGGCTACTTCTGTTAAATAAAATATCTCGCTTGGCATTGAACTTTTACAGATATTATTTATACTCTAACAACAACATTACACACTAACTAAAGTTTGAAACAGGGGATCACGAAGAACGGGACCTTTAATACCTATACAATGGACACCTCTAAGGACATTAACCCGCTTATACCATGGTCACTCGCAAATAACACATTTTTAAAACATTAGATTTTAATTATTTTTATAATAACAAACAATAACGTCGTTTCCATGGTTACGCCTGACGGTTTATTTAGCAACCGGAGATATTTATATTCCGCTCAGCTCGGAGAACCCTTCAGTTTAGCTAACTATGAGGCAGAAACTTAACATTTTTCATGTAAGTTAGGCTTGTCTAGCCATGGGCGTTACACTTTCATTTTTTTTAACCTATCGTTATTCTTTTGGTTATGCTATGGTTAGTCGCAGCTGATGTAGCCAGCGCATTTGTTGATTAATTTCGAACGTTAAACAGTCAGTTTCACCAGAACTCCTTTACTAGGTGTCCTCTATCACTTTTTAATGTACACCCTGCAGCCAATCAGAATCGAGTATTCACCCTGATCATGGTACAAACGTTAATAATAACTTATTTTTCACTGGAGACGGATAGTCGTTTGGGTTTGGAATGACACCAGTATGAGTGAATGATGAACTAACTTGCGCAAACTAACCATTTAACGGTTACGGATACTAATTCAGTCTTACCTATAAGATCACTGATATAATATTAACTGATCAATGTCTGTGTGTGGTTATGATGTTTAGGACGGTGGTGATGCCAATTGCTCAGGAGTTTTCCCCAGACGTGGTGTTGGTCTCTTCAGGGTTTGATGCCGCAGAAGGACATCCCGCTCCTTTAGGAGGATACAAAGTCACTGCGAAATGTAGGAAACTTCTGCCCTTATATAATATCCTTATCCTTATAATGTCGGACTGCGGCGGTAACGCTGTTTGTCTCCTGGCAGGTTTTGGGATTTTGACTCGGCAGCTGATGACGTTAGCAGGAGGACGCGTGGTTCTGGCATTAGAGGGAGGTCACGACCTCACAGCCATATGTGATGCATCTGAGGCCTGTGTCAGCGCCCTGCTGGGCCTAGAGGTCAGATTTCATGCATTCCCCTGGCCAAATACTTTATAACACACATATTATACCTTAATAACCCTGTTATAGCATTGCCGTTAACAAATACTGAGGGATCTTGTTATGTAAGGGTGTTAACATGACTCTTCTGGCTAAGTCTTGTATGACGTGATCTTTGTTTTAAAGGAAAATCAAAAAACACAGTTTTTCATCTGGTTTTCTGTTAGGATTCTCTTCCCGAGTCGACTCTGCTGCAGACGCCCAATGCCAACGGAGTGCTTTCACTGCAGAGAGTCCTGCAAATACAGAGTGAGTGTCTCTCGTCCCGGTCTGCCTCTAATTATCCTGAAATGCACTGGCTTCCTGGTAGCACACATTGTTTAATTCTTCGTAATTCATTATAATCATGATCAGCGTTGTTTCACCACATGGTTCCCGCTCTGCCAAAATATTCCAATAAAAACAACGGTTTGGGACGCGTTACGTGGCGTACACCACTTCTCTCACGTGCTACTGCCATTATCTGCCTGCAGTCAACAGTCTGTTGTCATTCACACAGTTTCAAGACTTTCTCTCTTCAGTTCAACACAATTGAAATCTTTTGCAGAATTTCTGAGCCTGAAAGTGAACTGCGATTCAGACAAAGTCTAAAAATCAACAACATTTTTTTTTTTAAATGTAATTAAGTAATATTATTTATAGGGATTACTCTGTAATTTAATTACAGTTACTTCTGATGTAAATGTATTAATAATAGAACAATTCTATATGAACAATAGTGGATTAAACATCAAATGTTAAAATTAGGGCTGTCAAACGATTAATCGCGATTAATCGCATCCAAAATAAATGTTTGCGTTTACATAATATTTGTGGGTTTTTATTTATTTTATATATATAAATACACACACATGCTTGTATATATTTAAGAAATATTTTCATGTATATACTGTATATAGATTTATACATAATTCATATTATATATATAAATATTTTATATATAAATAATATTTTTTTCTTAAATATACATGCATGTGTGTGTATTTATATATACATAAAATAATTATACACAGTACACCCACATATATTATGTAAACACAAACTTTTATTTTGGATGCGATTAATGTTATTAATGACATTAATCACATTATTAATGATTAATGTTATTAATTTTAACACCCCTAGTTAAAATATATATATTTTTTTTTTATTGTAACCTCTCCATTTGAATACTTTGGTCAGTTTAAGAATAATTATAGCAAATTATTTATTTGAAAGATTAAAAGAGTCGTTTCGTGTTGTGTTGTTAGACTGGTTGATATTTATAAGTGATTTAGCAATACTTTTTAGAGAGAGTAATTAGTACAGTAATCTGTACTGTTGAAAATGTAATTTGTAGCTAATAATTAATTACTTTCAGAGTAGCTTACCTAACACTGGTAGTGTATATTTTGAGGTCATATCTTTGTTTGAGGAACCGACCACAAAAGCTGTCATTAATGTTCTCTAATGTCCCTGAGGCTCAACTGTACTTGCTTGAGGTGCAAGAACAAACCTGCAAGTCAAGAACTATTTGATGTGCTTATTTATGTGTGTTTAGCAATGTTTTTATGTGAATAAAAGCCTAACTTAAAATCTGTTTATCAACGTTTTGGTGGAGGGACAGAAATTTCTCAGGTTTCATTTAAAATATTTTCATCTGAGTTTTGAACGACAAAATTAATTAACAACCTTTAAGTGTTTGCTGCCAGTATGCCTGTAGTCCTGCCTGTTAACAGTGTAGTCTCATCCTCTGTCTCAGGTCAGTATTGGTCGTCACTCAAGCCGTTGGCGGGCACAGTGGGTATGTCGTTTCTGGGTGCCCAGAGGAAAGACTGTGAGGAAACAGACACCGTCAATGCCATGGCGTCCCTCTCCGTGGGGGTTTTGACCAACAAAAGGTGCGTCACGATGAGGACATTTTGCTAAATGGAATTAATACAATTTGTCATTCCTCTATAGTGCTCAATCCTCTTCTGAACACAATATGTTTGGTAATTTACAGTGTAACTATTATTTAAAACTTTAAAATAAACTATAAAGTTAAATAAAGCTATTGAAATAAAGCTGAGTAATAGTAATATTTCAATAAAAACATAATAAAATGACTAAAATTAAAGATATATATATATATATATATATATAATATTCAAAATATAAATAAGAACTACATAAATACTATTAAAATATCATAGGGATTTACAACATGTTCTTCAACTGAGTTTACTCACCAAAAAAATTCAGCCAAATTATCCCACAGGATTTTGTTTTTACAGAAAGAGGCACATCTGTAATCCAAACTAATTCATGCTAATGTTTTCATAGGTGACCAATTCCCATCTAGTCTATTGTGGGCGTTTCACTGCTGTAGGAAATTATGCTTTTGATGCATTCTTAGGCATAACAACCGCATGGTACTTGTTTGATGCTAAACATAGACCCAATTTTTTTACAGCCTTGCTGATGAACCCATGGAGCACGACGACGACTCCCTTTAAACCAGGTCTTTACTCGTCTGAAAAACTGTCCAGAACCAAACGCCGCTCCACATGACGTGAACGAGCCGTGCCTCAGACCAGCAGTGCCTCAGGGGGCGTGGCTTCCTCATCATGGCCCCTCCCCCAAGACGCCACCTCAACACTGACCACCAGCGCAGCGCGGCTAAGCTAACAACACAGCTACAGTTCGGCTGGGACTCTGGGATCCACTTCATCGTCTCCATCATGCAAACAATCACACTAGAACGCATGAGGCCTCTTCGTGCGTTAGTGTGTTTGTAACGTTCTCTAAAAGGACGCGCTCGCGAAGTCGCAAATATTCACCTCTGGTGCCTCAAAAGAGACTATTTACTTTAGCTGGAGATGCGAAACCAGATTTGTGGGAACAGTTGAGGATTATTTAACCTTTTTTTAAAGGCAGCCCTCTTTAATACCCCTGACAAGTGAACTATTGAAGTGCTGAGAGAAAATAAGGGGTTTCCTTGCACCTGGCAACCGCAAAGTGGCTCCACTCTATGATGTCATTACTATTAACCAATTTAACCACTAAAGAAGGAGAAGAAATAACGATCTCGACAACTGTGGGTTTTATAAATCTTAATTTTTGCACTGTGCATTCCATAATGTGAAATTTTCCAAACTTGTGGGAAAAGAAAGATCTAATTCTGTATCTAGTTTGACGCTTAACATTCTTTTAAAGTGAAGCAAAAAAAAACAAAAAAAAAACAGTTGCATTCTTTGTCAAGTTCAGATTACATTCGACCTGCATTCCCAGCCCGAAAGCTGTAAACCTGAAAACTTCAAGATACTTCTTTGTACTGATTCTGTACATCTGATGTTTTTAAAGGCCAGAGGGACTATTAGCAAGTTTATTGCACACACACACCTAGCCAAAACACACACATATATGTCCATATGTTGCATCCAAATGACCACTGTACATTTAATATCGTGGACACAGGAAGTGCTTACACTCTCCCTAGACTAACTATAACGCAAAGTAGATCAGTCTCTCTTTAGACCAAACTAATATGAGTATGATTTGTATATGTGTGTGTCCATGTGTATCTATCAGTCATGTATTTAGTCTGTTCTGTATTTACAACCAAACCTCAATTGACCACAAGCAAAAACGCAAAACGACAATTGAATGGGCTCTCGAAGCCACTTTAACGTTAAATCAATTCTCTGTATTTTTCATTGATCTTTGTTGTTTTGGACAAGGGAAACATCCAGCCTTTTAACCTGTGGAGGAGACGTTTCTAAAGTGTTTGTGCATTTAATGAGTTTACTTCATTGCTGTGCACTTCTTTTTCTTTTCTTTTTTTTACGAGGGATGCATTGTTTTTGGATGGCGTTCTGTTTTCCACAGCCTGCATATAGATGTATAATTCACACCAGTTGTGTGGATGAACTTTATAGTGATATTAAATATGTCTCTCGGCCGCTGGGATTCACATTTACGCCATCTTCAATGAACCAAAATGAACATCACACCAAGCGGACAGACTCTTCGAATGCTGTGCCACTCATCAGCACATTCGGTTTAACACTTATTTGGCCTTTCAAAACAAATGTTTTTCCCAAAATATGGTTGGCTACTTTCTAGTTGCGTAATCCTACCAGGTCAAACCACCGAGAATAATGCGCTGTAAGTTATCTTCCACATGCTGTATCAATATCTCACGGTTAAAGTCTGGCAGAACAGTTCATGGTGCTTGTTTGACTTTTGCGTTGTGCTTTCGGGTTGATGAACGCACCCTACGACTTGATTTCAAGTGTCGGATTTGTTCCGTTATTCAGCATGACTTGGATGACAATGACCAAATCTTATCTTTTTTTGAGTCTGCACAACCATTTACCTCTGTATTTACAACCAAAATACAGCGTTAACATGCTTTCTTGCGTTCACTACAAGAAACAATCGTGACCTGACAAATTGCTGTTATTGTGTAATAAAATAGAGGCATTCCTATACAGATTTCCACAATGCTGCAGCTGCACCTGCCCGACCAACGAGTCTTTACTTCCTCCCTCTTTTGCCTCGTACCAAACCACTGTGGATAGTTATGCGCTTGTATGATTCCATGTATATAGCACCAACCTCCCGTTTATCGATGTTTTGTGTTCATATGGCTGTTTTCATGAAGACCCTGGGTAGCCTTTGCCCATCAGACCCCCATGAAGACTGTTGTAAAATAGAGCGTAATGAAGTCATAGCTAATCTCTAAACTAGCGGCAATCTTGCTGCATATTTATAGTACTTCAAACGGTGCACTTGCATATTACCATCCACAAAACACACCTGTTCGCCTTCAACGTTTGATAAAAACCAGAAATCGCCTGATCGCGACTAAATTCGACAGCACGCACTTAGTGAAAGTTTCGCCGTGTCGTTTCGAACCGCGAATACAAACAGATCTCGACATTCCCTGGCAGTTTCGGACACTGCTATGCGTCTTATATACAGTTATATTCCAGTGGTGTATTTTTACAATAGCTTTGTGCATTTTTACTGTTTCGATATACCTCTCAAAGCGTTTGTATTCTCTCGTCTCTCCGAACCCTTTATGAAGTAAAATGGAGAGCGTGTGCTGTTGTCTTCACTCCTGTAAAAGCAAACCAGCGCCGTCTTAATTCCTCTCTCATTTATTTCCCTTCTCCTTGTTGTATGGACGATGTAAATAGTTACCAGTACCACCAGAGAGACTTCACCGATGTGCCTTGAAGTACTTCACCTGTCGACCCCACTAACTGGATCTGTTTAACAAAGAATAACAGAAATTATGTTTTCGAATCTTCCTGTGCTTAACGATTCCCTTGTTAATTTCAGACTTCTTTTATTTCTCTGTGTATAGAAAAGAATGTCTATTTTGTACTGTTTCTATCTTCCTAATTAAAATGAAAGCATTTTTTTTTTCTTTTGCCTGAATTTCGTTCGGCTTTGTCATTTTTATTTGTTCATTCTGGTGCTCTGAACATCAAATACCAGTGAACTGAATCAAATGAATCAAATGTGTCACATGTGGACATCCATCTGTTTTCTATTATTTGTCAAAAATTCACTCAGATCTACAGCTTGATCTTTTTATTATTCGAATGTAGCATTGCCATTACAAAAATACTATGGAAACCACAATACCTGCAATCTCCTCCAAAATACAAATGTTGTTACTACACTGTAAAAACATTAAATGATCAATAAGTTATGACAAAATATGTTTTTACATTGCTTTAACTCATCAAAATAAGTTAAGTTAAAACTATTTTATTTAAGTCAGTTTTGGTGATTGTACTTAAGTTTTTAATTTGCTCATCCAAAAACTAAACACATTTACACTATATATATATATATATATGAAATTAATGAAATGTGTCACATGTGTACATACATCTGTTTTCTGTTATTTGTCAAAAATTCTCTCAGATCCTACATCTTTTTGTTATTTCAACAAAGCATTATCATTACAAAATATATTTTGGAAACTAAAATGCCCGCATTCTCCACCAAAATACAGCTGTTTTTACTTATGTAAAACTGGTCATTTGGTAATTTAGTCATCCAAAAAAAAAAACGTATACTGAAATCCTCTTAAACTTTTTAAAGGAGATGGCATATGAGTTTTTTTAGTCTTTTAATATTAACTGTTGCCATGATCAATTTTGATAAAAGAATGAACCAGTATTGCTCACGCACACAACCATGAAATGTGAAATACTTGTTCAAATATGAGCGCGGGACGCCTGAAGCCACTGGATCATCAGCAGTTCATCTGGTCACTGGCTCCTTCTGTAACACGTTTGGGCTTCTGCTTTAGTTTGGGCCACTATGGCAGTGTGTTTTGCAGTGATCTTCAAACATACATCTTGCAATTGCCTTACCTAATTTACACATAGTAAACAGCAGAACATGGCACTTTTGTGGTGAGGCGGTCTGTCTTATTTCTTGCCAACCAGACATATATTCATTGAAGCCTCAAAATAAAAGGATAATGCCAAGTTTATGTGCAAACCACGTTTAGCCAGCACTTTATTCTAATAAAGTAATTAGCAGTGTCTGTCTGGCTGGATCCTAAAGAAATCGTACTAGCAGAACGTCAACAACTTTCTCAGGGTTTTTTCCCCCCCTGGATCAAAATTCTTCAAAATAGTTTTTGACAGTTTTTATTGTGCTGAAAGGCAGTAACATACTCATAAAGTAACTGTCAGATAACTTACTTTTATGCATTTGCTATTCACCAAGTCGTCATATTGTAGAATCAATCTCTTGAGCTTTATTTATTTTTAAATGCGTAACAACCTTTATACATTTAGACAAATGTGGTATATATACCATGACAAAATTGTAACACTGTCACAAAAGCAATAATGTTGGCTAATATACAGCATAAATGGCAAGCGCAACAACTCTGAAATGATCGGATCTGTATATCAGAGAATATAGTGAGTCTACGTAGCATTTTTCCATTAGGCTAAGGTTAGCTATACATGTAGAGTCCTTATGACAGTCAATGTCTGCCTCTGTGCCTCCATACACACTGATCTCAGATCAGCACTCTGCCATTGAATCAGAGTCGTTTCCAGAGTTTGATACAGAGTCTGCGTTTAGATACGGACCACCGCTGGTGTCTGTTCCTCTTGAGGGTCGTTTTTTTTAATTTTGTTGTATAGCTCCATTGGGAGAAGGGAAAGATTGTTGGCTTGATGTTGACACATGATGTCCTCTGGGATAATGGGATACTGTTAAGACAGACAGAAGAGGAGAAGATGTCAGAAATGTGCTTTATAATCAAAATCACTAATACATTTAAAAATTAATTCGCCACAGAAGACCCTTTGTAAATGGACTATTTGCAATGTATGAATGGTGCTATATACTCCATTTAAAATTATTGAACATTTTCTTACTTATGTTATATTTTGATTATTGTTATATGAATGTCATCTTAATTCATATAGAGACTATATGTATGAAGTATGAAAACGAACTCAATAGAAAGTCAAACATTGGTAGGATAAAACATTTGGGAGTTGAAGTGTATTTACGGTTTGGATTGGTGCAACTGGATTCCTTCATAACAGCTTTATTTAAATTGCCCAATCGATTTGCTGGAATCTGCACATCATCACAGCCTAAAGCGAAAGATTCATGCCCATGAGCACCGGCAAACATGTTGACTCATCTCATATAAATGAAGGACATTGCTGAAGTAATACAGCATGTGCTGAATATGACAAGTCCAAGTAAACCACAACCCAAAATAAGTCCTGACAAAGAGTCATAGTCACAATGTTTCCATTAACAGCACAGATATTTTTCCACAAATCGGCCAATCAAGACTGGAGGACTTAAAAAATAACACTTCAAATTAAATATGTGATTGAGATTATGATAACCGCCTTTCCTGAATCAAAAAACTGGTTCAAAGCTGAATTTCAAGTATCTTAAAATATATATTTTTGTTATTTGTGATTTTGGTTTGTTTAGAAGTTATATTATGGCTAAAGCTTTGTAATAGAACATGACCCCGTTATTAATCTTAAGATGGACTGTAATGGCACACTTTTATCAAAATAATAATAATAATTCATATGGGCTACATGTTTTTTTTTTTTGTTTTTTTTTTAATTAAACAGTCAGACATACATACAAACCAACATAGTGCAGTAGTGAACAATTTTGTAATTCCATAATTCCAGAAGTGACATAAGAGTGATTTAAGTGTTTGATCTAAGTGTGTATGTGAGTGTGGGTATGTGTGTGTATGCGTAATCAAAGTAACCATTTATTATTTATAACCATTGTCATTACCATCACCACCCCCACTCCCCACTACCACCATATTGCCAATATTGTATTGTAGTCGATTTTTATTTCCATCCTTTCTCCTATGTACCATTTGCCATTGTCAACCCTGTATAAAATAAAAGATGATATAATAAGATAATAATAAGATGATAACCTTCCCCCACATCTCTTCAGTCCCTATCTTCTCCTAATTATTATTATTTATTTATTTTTTGTGTGTTATGTGCAATGTCTAAAGACAAGTGCATTAAAAGAGGGAGTAAAGTGCGAGAGTGTCTCAACTTGGAACAGAGATGCTGTCCCGCTGAAACCACTTCTCGCCTGTCTTGCCTGCTCTGGTGTTTGTGAGGTTTTCCATATATACATATTCCCTTATTTTCTTTTTCTTTTTTTTCCCCTATTCTATAGGTGCATTAAAAAGGGCTCCATGTTTTGATTAATTCACCTTTTATAGTTCCAGTTGGAACCTTAACATTTATTTTCAAAGATTTAATTTTTAGAGTATATATATACTGTAATTTAAAAGCAAAATCCAACTGTAAAAAAAGACTTAAATTAAGTGCAATCAACTTGGATGTTTAAGACAGTTCAACAAGACTTATAACTTATAGAAAGTTGAAAATTTCCTGAATTATTTTGATTAATTAAAGCAGTGTGAAAACACATTGTCATAACTCATTGATCATATATATATATATATATATATATATATATATTTTTACAATGCAGAAAACACTGCAAAATTGTCACTTTTGTGTTGGGGTAAGCTCATACATCCATTGCCTGTTCTTTTGTTAAGTATTTAAGTAAATTTCATTACAGCCAATAACGATAATGTTTCAGCTCCATTTCACAGATTCCACCACCCCACATCAATGCAAAAAATGTGATAAACGTGATAACAGATTTCGTCTGGACCTGGGCAGAGCTAACGGTTAGCACATTGCTGCAGAATATCTCGGTTTCGGTTGGGTTTACAGGGCGATTTCACCATCCTAACAATTACACGGCCATGCAAATAAAATATTTCCAAACTCCGTGATCAGTGCCCAAAAACCTATAGTATCATGTTGGCTCAACAAGGTACAAAGTCACTAAAATCTTCCGCTTCGTGTCCGTTAACATCAAACTGATATATTTATATATCAACAAACTGAATTAGTGTGTGTTGTATGGGATGTATCTCTCATACACACACACACACACTGATAGACACACACCTCTGTAACACCCCACAACTGTTTCCAATCATTAGGTTCCTGCATGTCTAGGCCCGGTCGCCTCTGATTGCACGACATTGGATCTCATGAAGGGCAGAGGGAGGGCGATTTACACCCGTGGGCTAAAGGAGAGTCCTCTCCACCTTTCCCTGCTTCCTGCACACTCACTTTTCTTTTCCTTTAATGGTTTTTATTTATCTTTAACAACAACACATGACCACCGGTTCAGTCGAATGTGCTCAGTGGAAAATAAGTACACATTTATATTAATTACATTGTTATTACTTATTTACTAACATGTAAATTAGTTACACATTAATTCAGTTATAAGTTCAAAAATGTACATGACTGACCAAATGTATATGAAGAAAATAACTTTATTAAACAGATATTTGTTGTTTTTCGCAGTATATATACGCAGTATCAGGATATTTAAATGTACTGGTGGTTAAGACAATACATACTATGAAAGCACAAAAAGAGGCTACGCTAGCAGGCCTGTGTGAGAGCAGCGAAATATCAGGAGGTCAATGTTGTGTTAAGAAGCATTTAGATACACCTGATTGGTAAGTTTAGAATAAACATGGATCAAATGACAGGAATGTATTTGTCTATAGAATAAAATATCTGTTTTTTCTGCCCAGACGTGTTGTGGTGAAACAATGAACTTGGAATTAAATAATTCTCAAAATGGCTAATATCTCACAGATTCTCGAGACAACGTTTTTTATGCATTTAATTTCAGATAGCTATTAACCCTCATACCATTACCCCTGGATTTGGATTATGGATCGTTCTTTTCATTTAAACAAATTGACATGTTCAGTCTTGTAAATGACTACCCATTCGTGCAAATCTGAAATTGTAAATATTTATCATTTTAAATGAGTACAACTTTTAGAACAGATTATTGGTGCAAATTATTATTAAATGGAGAAAAAAAACATTACTATCCAACATATTGTAAAAATGTCCTCTAGATGATAATCTTGATTGTAACCTGTCTTGTTTATGTTTTATTTTCCCCGCCTGTGGTTATGATTCATAAACCTTGTCCAAGTACAAAGTAAATAAATACATACAACTAAAATACATTTACAATCAATTCGCTTCTAACGTTCACAGATCTTTCAGTCCGTTAATACAGTCAAGATTAAAAAAATAGTGCGAAACTTGGAAATATTATGTAGCATTAATCATTCTCTGCATTTATAAATGCATTTCCCCTCTGTCAGTCTATTGAATTTGCAGTGTACATTTGATTCTGAAACTGGTAAACTGTTTGTTTGACCAATAGCATCAGTTCAGCGGGTGAGAGCTTGTCCAGCTGGTTAAAGGTCCAGCCACAAAAAAAAAAAAAATTTAAAAAAAAATAATAGTCTCCGTTCTGTTCAGTGCAGCAATGAGGCAGAATCCCTTTGAGAAAATATTTTGTGAGAGTGCCTTTAAAATTAAAACTTATATTAATAAAAGTAATATCTTAGGAGGTTTGTTGTAACTGGAAACAAAGCTTCCAGATCAGCACCATTTGAGACAGGGTACATTGTCTGTCTGTATGAATTATGAGATTATGCACTCTCTAGTCTTTGAAGAATTATTTAATCGACCACTAAAATGTTTTGGATGCATGTTTGAGTAAGCATGATTGCACATAAACCGTAAACAAAGGTCAGGTAAATGTATCCCCTAAATTCAGCAAACACTTATGATGCATGTAATAAAATAAACCCAACCGGTCCATAATCGATAAGCAAGTCATTTTCTAGTTTGTGAGAAAGCGTTAACTCATCAACTCGGACATAAACCAGAACCATGTGCACATAAATCAGCTATCATATTTCATTAAAAACACTTAATTTGATGTCTGACATACCTGTAGAGGGTCGCTCTGAGGAAAAGTGAAAAGATCTGTGTTGGTGGGTCAGAGGTCAGCTTTAGGCAGGGTCAGGTCATGGTAGCAGGAGTCAAATGGCTGTTGATGGGGAAGCTGAAGATAGAAAGCAATGTGTTTAACAATCAGAGTCACTCTCTCTCGGGCAGAATGCAGGTTCAGAGTTCAGAGGCTGGTTGGAAGTGGCGTTTCGTAGGGCTGTAGGGTCGGTCGGCGGGATTAGCAACAGATGAACGTCTAGTGAGTGGCGGACATGGACCAAGCACCCTCCATCCTCCAAACGGAGAAGGCGTAGCTCAGCCTCTCGTGGGCCAGGTAGTTACAGCTGGCCAGCTTGGCATCCATCTCATCGCTCTGGAGAACCTGGTAGAGAAAGTCGATGTATCGCGAAGCCAGTTTGAGGATCTGAATCTTGCTCAGTTTGTCCGAAGGCAGCGTGGGGATGATCTTCCGCAGCGAGGCGAAAGCGTCGTTTAGGGACTGCGTGCGCTGTCGTTCCCGCACGTTGGCGATCACGCGTTGTGTGTGGAGGTCCTCGAACGGTTGCCCCGGGACAGGTGACACCGCGCTCACGGTGGGCACTAGGGAGGATGAAGAGTTTGATGAGGACGAGGGGGAATTCCTCTTGGGCCGCTTGGAGGGAACGAGCGCAGACGGGCCCTCCAGTGGCGTTTTGTCGTCCTGTGCTAGGTGTCCACCAGGCTCTTTCTTGGGGCCTGTCAGCCGCTTCCGCGGACCGGCCGGGGGCGCAACGACGACGGGGCACTTGTTGGGGCGACGCTCTTGCTCCTCTTCACTGGGTAGGACCCCACCCTCGGGAAAGTCGCCACAAGACTGTTCCTCTCGCATGACGGCCCGTCGTCCTTTACTTGTCAATCCCGTGCCTCTGTCCTATTTCGCTTTGCTTGTGACCCGTTTTTCGCCTTTGACTGAGAGCAATTTCAAGGGAAAGCAAAACAAATCGAAGCAAAAGACCAACTCGAGAAGGTGCCGGATTATACGGCCATGCATCTGGGCTCGTAAAAATCTCTGTCTCCACGGTATGTCATGTAGCTGTAGGTCAGTTCTTGAAACCTCAAATCACCATCTGGTTGTCAGGTCTTTTATAAAGACCAGTGGTAAGTCTTCGAAAAGCCCTACCTACTTTGATCAGCGATTGGTTGAGAGTTGGGTTGGGAAACAGGAAGGCAATGCGTGTCGTGATTGGAGGAGAGAGCCAAAAGGAGGGGGGCTCGATCTAAGGTAGTGGCAAAGACTCTGCTGTAGAGTTTTCTTGAAATTGTCTGAAGCATATTGGTTCCAGATTTTCCCCCAAAACAAGCCTTTAGTCCATACACACCCCCTCCACCACTGCACACAGCCCAACACAGACAATAGGAAGGAGCTGAGAAGCAGGCTCGCTGTTTCATGCTGTCTCTCTGTTGACTTTATGGCATGGCGAGGTTTTCGGGGGTAAACTGAACATTATTTTGAACATGCTGAGCGAAAACTGATACATTTGTCTCTGCATATTTCATCTGGTGCATTGTAACATTTTAAAAGGTGGTCAAACCGTGATTAAAAAAAATATATGGTGAACTTTAAACTGCTAGTCTGTGTTTATATATGATGTAGCGTCATATCAGCACACTATTAGATATGATTGTGGCCAAGACCACAAAGTGACTTTCAGGCCTGAATTAATCTATTACATTGTTTTTTTAGCTTTATTTTGACCTTTACAACTAAGAACGACTATGTGTCAATTCAAATTAAACCAAACATGCCTTGATTGTGTCCCATTATTGTGATTGATCATTTCAAAATCTCATAACAAAGAACAATGGGATGAAATTCATAAACACAATGAATAGATTTAAAAAGGCAGTATAATCAACAGTTAAAAGTACAAACAATGGGCCTCGTTAACAAAACTGACAGTTTTGTAGGGGTGCAGCAAGGATTTCAATAGACAGAGAGGGACACAATGTTCAGTGCAAGACTAAGGCATTTATGATCGCTGATGGCCAAGTAATGCAACTGTATCCTATTTGTGTTGTCTTGCTATTTTTATTTTTGTGGCGATGAGAAGCAGAAGAGAAGAAAATCATGCATCATTTTCAGGACTGATCAGAAGCCAAGCTTTGGCTGAGCTGTGAGTGTGTCAGATCAGTGTTGTTGGACCTTCAGTACTCCAGGTCCTATATTTAATATCACACCTTATTCAACATTATCAGCTCTTTAGTAGAGGACCTGTGAACTGAAATGAGTGCCAGAGATGGGGAAAGTACAAAATGTGCCATGTTAGAGGGCTATTCACAGTTATAGGCAGCACAAAATGGTGAAAACAATGCTTTTAATGGTGTTTATGTCTATGTGGTGTTTTTAATATGCTTTAAGACAAACCATGTGAAATTCATAAGTTGTCAGCATTGCTCCTTAAAACTGCAGTGAACCAAAGACAGTCTCAAAAACACCGTTTGAAATCGCTGGTGTTTCTGATGTCACAAACCTTGTAACCAATCAGATCAACATGTGATCGTCAACCAGTGGATTTCTGAGTGAGTGAGTGGCTCATTTGCATATTCATAGAATCGCATATAGCCTACTAAAAGGCAAGGGTGTACAGTTACATTCAATCTATTTTAAGGCATGAGAAAAATTTTAAGGAAAAAACATTTAAATATGTAATTTTGGTGATCAAAGATGAGTTTTAAGGGAAAAAATGATTGACTACAGAGGGAGTGCGAGGGACAAATTTTAGTTTTGTTAAAAGTGAAGGGAACAAGTCTTCTCCTTCGTAGTCCATATTTTTAATTTTGTCCAAATTCTTTCTATTCCCTTCCTTCCATTTTGCTAGATGTAAACAACACTGGTCCAGAAACACTTCCTGTTTCAGTTTGTAACTGTTTTCTTTATTTCACATGTAAAGAAATCATTTTAAAGATGTTTGTTTAACTTTTTGATTCAGTTTTACATGTTCTGTTGGTTGTATTTTATCCCAGCTTTTATGTAGTGTTAAAAAAACTGAAAATGGAAGTGCTTCTGGACCAGTGTTGTTTACATCTTGCAAAATGGTCAGTCCGCAGGTTTTCCTCTTTGTCACCATCACAAATTAATCTTTTTGGAAGTATGACCAACATAATAATTTTTTTTTTTTAAAGAACATAATAATTTTCACCGGAAACAGTCAGCAGTTAGGACAGTTAGAAAGGGCACAAGTTGTTGAAGTTGCTAATATGAGCACCATGGCTGAATGTATTAGGTCATGTGTTTTAACCACTAATAGCCTATACGTTAAAAGATGAAAGGTGCAGACATTTAAAGGTGATTATTTAATATCATACATACAATGTGCATGTACAGTGCATGTACCACTCCACATTGTTACGTTTTGTCACAAAGAGTTGGAGCCACTTTCACTGGCATTTTAGCTTGTTTAGATTCGCACCATGGTGGTCCCAGTCAAAACCATCAGCCTCCGGAGCGAATCCGATCACATGTCCCTCCCACACCACACCTGCGTCTGATCAAGACATTTATACGCCACAACGTCACCGAAACTCTTTGACAGGAAATAAACAGCTTAGGGGTACCGCAGTTATGGAGAAACTATTCGACAGCTGATATAAACAATGGTGCGCTGGAGGAGTTCTGGACAGGAGTGAATAAGAACTGGGTCAGCGATAGTAACACAGGATCCCCAGGTGGAAGTGGTACTGAGTGAGTCCACAAGCCTCTCGAGTCCACTGAGATCTCTTCAGCAGACACAGACAAAAAACATTTCTTCAAAAGGAGCCTGTTTGATATGCATATGACACTCGTTTATCTTTTGTTTCATTCAAAAATTCATTAAAATTGTATTCTCACAATGGCTTGAACACCTCTTCCATGATGCCTATGGTTTAATTCCTGTATTAAAATTCATTTAGATTTATTTTGGAAATGCAGAAAGAAAGAAACAGAAAAGAAAGAAAGAAAGAAAGAAAGAAAGAAAGAAAGAAAGAAAGAAAGAAAGAAAGAAAGAAAGAAAGAAAGAAAGAAAGAAAGAAAGAAATGCAAAAATGCAGAAAGAAAGAAACAGAAAGAAATAAAGAAACAGAAAGAAATGCAGAAAGAAAGAAGGAAAATGCAGAAAGAAAGAAAGAAAGAATGAAAGAAAGAAAGAAAGAAAGAAATGCAGAAAGAAATGCAGAAATGCAGAAAGAAAGAAAGAAAGAAAGAAAGAAACAGAAAGAAATGCAGAAATGCAGAAAGAAATGCAGAAAGAAAGAAAGAAATACAGAAAGAAAGAAAGAAATGCAGAAAGAAAGAAAGAAAGAAAGAAAGAAAGAAAGAAAGAAAGAAAGAAAGAAAGAAAGAAAGAAAGAAAGAAAAAAAGAAATGAAAATGCAGAAAGAAAGAAAAAGAAAAAGAAAGCAAAAATGCAGAAAGAAAGAAACAGAAAAGAAAGAAAGAAAGAAACAGAAAGAAATGCAGAAAGAGAAAGAAAGAAAGAAAGAAAGAAATGCAAAATGCAGAAAGAAAGAAACAGAAAAGAAATAAAGAAACAGAAAGAAATGCAGAAAGAAAGAAGGAAATGCAGAAAGAAAGAAGGAAATGCAGAAAGAAAAAAGGAAATGCAGAAAGAAAGAAGGAATCCAGAAAGAAAGAAAGAAAGAAATGCAGAAAGAAATGCAAAAATGCAGAAGAAAGAAACAGAAAGAAAGAAAGAAACAGAAAGAAATGCAGAAAGAAATGCAGAAATGCAGAAATAAAGAAGGAAATGCAGAAAGAAAGAAAGAAAGAAATGCAAAAATGCAAAAAGAAAGAAACAGAAAAGAAATAAAGAAACAGAAAGAAATGCAGAAAGAAAGAAGGCAATGCAGAAAGAAATGCAGAAAGAAAGAAAGAAAGAAAGAAAGAAAGAAAGAAAGAAAGAAAGAAAGAAAGAAAGAAAGAAAGAAAGAAAGAAAGAAATGCAAAAATGCAAAAAGAAAGAAACAGAAAAGAAATAAAGAAACAGAAAGAAATGCAGAAAGAAAGAAGGAAATGCAGAAAGAAAGAAAGAAAGAAAGAAAGAAAGAAAGAAAGAAAGAAAGAAAGAAAGAAAGAAAGAAAGAAAGAAAGAAAGAAAGAAAGGTTTCTTAAATGTCATGTGGTGCGACTTCCCCAAAATGAAAGGCATTTATGAATAATTAATTCATGATATTTGAAAATGTTATATCTTGGATAATGTACACAAAATTTTTTATAAGGAAATAAGGAAAATGTTCTTATATTGTAGTTGATGGTGACACTCAAAGCCATATAGAAAGCCGGAGGAACAGGCTGTCACTGACTCAGAAACACACACCATGAGCTGTCAGTCCTTTCTCTAAGCCGTTCTTCACATGATGCACTGATGCACGAGCTCACACTGAACATCACACTGCCAGTGTGTGTATTACAGCTCGACACCAGAGCTGAGCACGAGACGAGTGTGATCTACGGCAGGTTTGCTCTCCTCAGTCCTCTCACCTTGCATGCTACCACATCGTTGCCTCTGTAACGTGGAGGAATGTCAGCCGGGGGAAAAAAAAAAACACAAAAGGCCCTCTCTCAAAAAAAAAGAAGAAGAAAAAACGACTGAGAGAGGCCAAGAGAAGAAGAAAAAAAGCGAAGAGGGAAAAAGCAAAGCACTGGTCAAACAGAACCATATGGGAGAGTGTGGGGCTGGCTTTGATCTTGGCCCGCCGCCTGATTGATGCTGCGCATTTCATTTCCTCGTCAAGGCCGTGACATAATGTTTCACTAACACTTGAGACCCCTCGCTCTCCTCCTCCTCTCATCCCCTCATCTCTCCAATTCCCCCTGTTTCCACCTCACAGCCCAGCGCTCCCGCCTCGCTAAACAACACGTCCGTCAACATAGCAAAGCATTCCAGGCTTTAAAACGCTCTCTAACACGACAGTCCGCGGACACCTCTGGCCTTAATATCTCCAGCAGCAGGGCTGATAGAGGTTAACACACACACACACTGCACGGGACGGTGGACATCTGCGGACTCGCGATGACCTCACTGTTGCTAGCGTGTGGAAAAAGCGGCGTCATAGATGAAAGGCTATCGCAATCTGTGTTTGTGAGTTTGTTGCTACTACTATGACAATGCAGACATAACAAACGCCTGTGTTAACCCTCTGTAAATCACCGCTGGTATCACAGAATAATGGGATCTGATGAAACTTAATGCGATTACGAAAAAAAAAAACACCTGGCTATTATTTTTATTTAATCAAATTTTTTTGGAGCATTGATCTCATGAGACAGACATGAGTGTTGTTTTGTAAATCAAAACTAGAAATGTTTTTCAATATATCTAAGTATGCCTTTATGCACTTAAAGGGTTAATTCACCCCCAAATTTAAAATGACCTCATGATTTACTCACCCTCAAGCCTCATTCTAGGTGTATATCAGTCCTTCCAGAAAAACGCGGAGTTTTTTTGTGATTGTTGCGGGCAAAAATCCTTGATGACGCGGCCCGTTTTCTTTAAAAATGCGATGAAATATGCGGGATATTTATGCAATTTTATGCGATGAAATTGCGGGAACTTTCAAAAATTGCGGGAACTTGCAAAAATTGCGGGAACTTGCAAAAACTGCGGTTTGATGAAAAAGAGATAAAAAAGTGATTCCCCCAACACCCTGTTCTTACTAGGCTACTACCTTAATGTAAAGAGTCATTTCTTATTACTTCCTTTGGTAAGCAAGCATACTACATCATAGAAAGTGCTGGGAATATTTAATTTCTCATCTTGTTTTATATTTATTGAATTTTCAAAATCACAGAGTTTGATATCAAGTTCTTGACATTTCTTTTACACATTGTCTGATAAGTATAACATCTGATAAGTAAAATATGAGACCACAATAAAAAAAAAAGATAGAGGGGATCACAGACATATATTAAATTTCTTTAGCAGAGATACAGATCTTTGGGCTTTTCGATTTTTTTAAAAAAATTTTAAAATAAAAATACATTTTGAAATGAGCAAAGTTGGGTTTTGAGTTACTACACTTAGTTTGATGAATATGAAATTTTCCTAATAATAGAAAAAAAATCGATAACATACATTATATGAGTTAGATTTGTGAGATGCCAATCGCCTCCGTGAGTCTGTCTGGCCTCTGCAATAACTTAAGCTGTGATCTATCCCGTCGCGTAATTGCGTCACTTCATAACGTTCCCATGGAAACAGGGGGAAATGGCTGCTCTTGTGTGAAGCAAACGCAACATTTTTCAACTTTCTGTTTAGATATATGTGACCTTTTTTTGCAACGAAAATGCGAGGATTATGAAATCATGCAAACCCCGCATATTTTACACGGAAATCGGCAATTTATGCGGCGAAAGTGCGGCGTATTTGAAAAAATGCGGCCCCCGCAAAAATATGCGGACTTTGGCTGATTTTGCATTGAATTCAGCGATCGCAAAATCGCGTTTTTCTGGAGGGACTGGTATATGACTTTCTTCTTTCGGCCAAACACAATCGGTTATATAAGTTACGTTAAAAAAAAAAAATCATGGCTCTTACAAGCTTTATAATGGGACTGAATGGTAACTTGTTTAGTAAGTTTTAGAAGTCCAAAAAGTGCATCCCTCCATCATAAAAGAAATCAATATGACTCCAGGGGGTTAATAAAGGCCTTCTGAAGCGGTGCAATGTGTTATTGTAAGAAATATATCCATATTTCTACTGTAACTTTATAAACTATAATCACTGGCTTCCGGTAATGCCTGTACACGAGTCTTCAGTAATTCGTGTGGAAGAGTGACCTCTGACCTGACGCATGACGAAGGATGTGGGAGCAGTGTAACCTCAGGTGAGAGTGGTTGGTTCAAACAAACAGGACTGGGCAACAAACTCAAGCTCCTCCCACATTTAGCTTAAAAAAATGTTAGACTTCTAACTCAAGACCTGTGTTTTGTTTTGCTCGATCCTCTGAGCTTTCGCGTTCATCAATCGTATTGTTTTGAATGGGGAAATTGAAACGCTCAATATGGCGGAATAAGCCCCGCCTTCTAAATTAGAGCCAATCTGCGATCATCATGTCACTGCAGCCATTAAGCTCCAGTTCCCGTAGAAACAGCCAGACGCACTTCCACTGCGCATTAGCATTAGCTTGATCCAGCCTGAAAAATTACGTTTTGATTTGAGCGTTTAGAAACAACAATTACGAGACAGTTGTTGTCAGATTTCATTGGTGATTTCAAATATGATGTTTATTCGTAAGCTTGCCGAACAGTTTTGGAGACTTAAATGTTTCCCCATTCAAAGAGACAGGAGCTGAGCTTGCTGCCCGAGAGGCGTTTCAAAGATGGCCGCCGAGTGAAATGATTGGTCTTATAGGTTGACTTATAGGTTGACTTTATAGGTTGACTTATAGGTTGATTGGTCTTAGAGGTTGACTTTATAGGTTGACTTATAGGTTGATTGGTCTTAGAGGTTGACTTCTTTTTTTCTTTGCATGATTGTGTTTATGGGGTGCAATATAACATGTATTCGTGGTTTTTCTTTTTTTAAAAGTCTTATTTTTCATAAACTTCACCTTTATTGTCAGCCGCGCTCTCCTCTGTCCTCGAACGAGCGGTTGACTTCCTGAGTCTATGAAACCACTCCCTCAGAAACACGTAGTGGGCTCAGATTGGTTAGTTTGGGCTGGTGTGTTGTGATTGGCTAAACTGTCGCTCACGTTGTCCGGAAGGTTAACGCCCATTACCTTTACAGGCGAAACGTGAGCGCTGGTCCAGATGTAAATATGTGTCGAACTGCAGTATCAGTTTGAGGCAGAATCAGACCGAGAAAGCGGCGATGAATCGAGTCAAGCAGAACCTCACCACACACGGCTCTTACAAAACGTTTCTGAATGATAATTTGCTACATTTTTTAACTTTATGCACGTTTGTTTTACACAATAGCATCTGACTGGCAACAATAGCAACTGACTGGCTACTACTAATGTTAAACACAAACAGCGTTGGCAAGTTTACGTTCTTGATCAAATCGGAAATAACGACATTAAGCATATATACATGAAAAATACGTTTAAAACATTAGTACTTATACAAAATTCAGGTCCATAATGTTTGTACGCGTTTGTCGTGGACACAATAGCATTACTAGTAGCCTATAGTGGCTATAAAGCCAGCGCTGGCATTTAAAAAAAATAAAACACAAGGCTACGTCTGGAATTATACATGAAAATACATTTAAAATGATGAAGTCTTAGCCTACTTACAGGTTGTGGCCCAACAACTGCTGCCTCTGGTTTTAAAGTTGAAACTGCTTCACGTTTTAGTAACAGTTTTTTTTTTAAATCCGGTGTTCAACTCGTGGAGATTCTGGAAGCTGTCTTCCGTAAAATGCGCAGCACAGAGAGCTAGATTACGATCGTCATTTTCAGGAACATATTCAAACATAAATTGTATCTATTGTTAACGAAGTACAGCGTCCGTGGAAAGCTCAAACACAGAAGACCTGACAGCTGGATGAACAACTCACGCGACGAGCTGGAGCTGCTGAAATATGCGCATGTCCTTTTGTGCATATTTCGGAGGGAGGGTTGATGCAAATGTGTAGGTTAGTGACGTACCATAACCCAGCTGTAGTCCCAATCAAATCGTTTTTGTAGGCAATTACACTTCCTGATTTTAAAAAGACATTTCAGCGCAGCAACTTTGCAGATACTGTTCATGCACCAACAGCAACATTACACACTATTTAAAATGAAAAAAGTGAAATCTCAGTCAACCCCCCCTTTTAAAGAGACTTTGCTTACGTACGACAGTTACCAGAGCGCCAGTGATTATAGTTTATAAAGTTATAAATATGGATATTTTGTTTACAATAACCAATCGCTTCGCTTCAGGAGGCCTTTATTAACCCCTGGAGCCGTATGGATTACTTTCATGATGGATGAATGTGCTTTTTTGGACTTCAAAAACTCACGCTCTATTCACTCCCATTATAAAGTCTGCAAGAGCCAGGATATTTTTTAATATATAACTCAGATTGTGTTCGGCTGAAAGAAGAAAGTCGTATACGCCTAGGATGAGGCTTGAGGGTGAGTCAATTATAGGATAATTTTCATTTTGGGGTAAACTACCCCTTTAATATGCCTTCAGATAGGTTGAGGATAACCAGTGTGAAGCACCATTCATCAGAAACACATTAAAATGCATCTGATTTTTGTTTTCGTGAGCGGCATATGAGCAGATGAACCGGCCATTTATGTTTTCAGTTACAAATGAGAGTTTTTCTTACGCAATCCATTCTCACTTCTGTGATGAAGGCAGACTTTGTCACTCTATTGTTCTTCTTCTGACGACCTCCACTCACCTCTCTCTCCAGAGCTCTGGGTCACCTCCACACATCTGGGAGCCATTTCCTCCCCAAAGGACTCACTTCCTGTGGGCAGACGCCAAGGAGGAGGGGAGCTTCTGCCTAACATGGAGGTGTTTCTGCAAGAGGTCGTGCTGGGATCAGCGAAAAGGTGAGATCGAGCCAGTTCTAGGTCATGAGAAATCTACGGCTGACCTCTACGGCAAGAAAAGGAGACGTTGTTTTTAAAGCAATAGTCCAAAAATGAAATAAATAAAAAAAATCCTGTCATTATTTACTCACCTTCATCTTATTCCAGCATTGCTGCAATTTTGTTGGTGGAAAGTTGAAAGAATCTTCACATTTTGTCAAGCTCCCAAAAAAAAATAGACATATAAACTGATTTTATTGACAGTTTTTGCTGGTAAACTATTCCTTTCATAGAACACTATGAACAATCCTCAGTTAAAACCCTTTTAATTGTTTTTGTAATTCATAAGCAAGTTGGCATTTGTGTCCACTATCGGACTGCTCTGAACATTCATAAATAAATACAGACTTTCATGAAATGAAACATCCCTTATTCTGAGCTCATGAAGTATATTTACATTCTAAAACCAGCTTAATAATTAGCGTTCAAAGCATTAAAATGCCACAGGCATCATAAACTTGATCTTCATTAGCTGACCAAACATCAAACTAAAGCAAAGTCACACGGCACAGACAAACTTTTAAAGATCTAAACAGATCTGTAAATTCTGATGGATATTGGATAAATAGCTTTGGGCTTTTGTTCCGCACAGGCGGAATTTCCTTAAATTCGTTTTTGAAGCTGTGTCTCCAAAGGACCTTTTAATGTCTGCATGGGCATCTGGTTTCTGCCCGATTCAAGATGGGTTCTCTTCATTCAAGTCTTATGTAAATGCTATTGAACAGAAATAACTGCCAGGCCGGAAGATTCTTCCAATAACCCCATCATACCATATGTCCGATGCCCTTTATCGCTAATGTGTCACTTCAATCTTTCAGCAATCAGGATGATGAGCATAACTGCGCTATTAACAGCCCATATCAGCTAGCACAAGGAAAACTTGGATTTATGGTTGATGAACAGAGGATTCATATACACCCTATTTAAAACCAATATGAACTGTTTTTTTTGTAAACAAAACTACTGTACTCTTGGACTTGTATATTTGGTAACACTTTAGAATATGGTTCCTTCGTTAATGAATAACTACACAAGAACTAATGAGCAACACAATATTAACAATCTAGTAACTATTATTAACTAACAAGAAACTCTGATTAACGAACTAGTAAGTAATAGCGCACAGACGAAAGTGGTAGTTCACTATTAAGTAATCAATAACTACTATTTTTTTAAACTTCCCAGAGAACTACTGAAAAAGTTTATTAACAATCTAGTAACTACTATTAACTAAAATAAATTCTTATTAACGAATTAGTAAGTAATAGCTCACAGATGAAAGTGTTACTAGATACTTCTGTGGGATTTACTAATTATTTGGATTCGTATTATAAAATAAAGATCATTGGAACTTACTAGTAATTACTCAAGTGTTACTAAAGACATTTTCTAAAAGTTACTAAAGTTCACCAAAAATCTCAAACGGTTGCACAAATCATGACTAGATCATGTAGTAACACTTGAGTAATTACTAGTTAGTTCCAATGATCTTCACTTTATAGTACAGATCCAAATAATTAGTAAGTAATAGCTCACAGATGAAAGTGTTACTAGATACTTCTTAGATAATTACTAGATAATTCGTATTATAAAGTGAAGATCATTATAACTAACTAGTAATGACTCAAGTGTTACTACATGATCTAGTCATGATTTGTGCAACCGTTTGAGATTTTTGGTGAACTTTAGTAACTTTTAGAAAATGTCTTTAGTAACACTTGAGTCATTAGTTAGTTCCAATGATCTTCACTTTATAATACGAATCCAAATAATTAGTAACTCGCACAGAAGTATCTAGTAACACTTTCATCTGTGAGCTATTACTTACTAATTCGTTAATAAGAATTTATTTTAGTTAATAGTAGTTACTAGATTGTTAATAAACTTTTTCAGTAGTTCTCTGGGAAGTATTAAAAAAAATATTGATTACTTAATAGTGAACTACTACTTTCGTCTGTGCGCTATTACTTACTAGTTCATTAATCAGAGTTTCTTGTTAGTTAATAATAGTTACTAGATTGTTAATATTGTGTTACTCATTAGTTCTTGTGTAGTTATTCATTAACGAAGGAACCGTATTCTAAAGTGTTACCGTATATTTTAAAAACTGCATTTTTTAACTCACATTTGTCTTGACGCAATACCAATATTTTATATAAATTAAAAAATCTATCAAATCTGATTTCCCTGTACACACACACACACACACACACACAAATTAGTAAAGTTCATCATGCCATCTGTAATGGACAAGACATAAAAATGCACAACTTGAGTCAAATTGTTTATCACAAAAATGTGAATTCTGTTCTAATTGCCTCACCCTTGTTGTTCCAAGCATACACGACTTTCTTTCTTCTGTGCAACAAAAAGAAGATATTTTTAAATATGTCTGTGTTTTTTGTATATACAATGGAAGTCAATGGTCACCAAACCGGTTTGCCCACCAACATTCTTCGAAAATATCTTTTCATACGTTTCACAGAAGAAGCAAAGTCATTTTCGGTTTGGAAAGACATGGCGGTGAAAAAACGACATAATATTTATTTTTTTATGAACTGGTAACACTAGCATACAGTTCATTAGTTAACATTATCTATTAAATAAACCATTTGTTACTATATTTGTCAATCTTTGTTAATGTTAGCTAATACAGCTGTTCATTGTTTGTTCATGTTAGTTCACAGTGCACAATTAACACAATTTTAATAATGTATTCGTGAAATGCTGACATTAACAACAAAGATTAAATCCTGTATAAAATGCAGTTGCAATTAGTTTTGTAAAGTGTTACCAGCGAGCTATCCCTTTAAGCACTTTGCAAACCTCTAAGGACCAAGTCTGACATATAAGACGCCATCAAGAAAGGTTAAACTACAAAGAATGAACACAGAATTGTTTCCCTGAATGCACTGCAGTCTAGCGCACCTTTGTTTCAGAATTTTTTTTTATGACAGCCTAATTAAATTTAAGAGGCAGCACTGTGTGGTAGCTTGTGGGGAAAGGCCCTGCTCTGTCGGGCTCATGTTTGTTCCTGTGGGAGGAGGGGAGCCATACGTTGATTTAATAGCGTTTCCACTTCAAAGTGGACGTTATTGCTGGGTTAGGGTCCCCTATTACCTGCAGAGCCCACGGATGCTTTAACAAGCACTGAGGAAAGGAAAGGGCTCTTTGAATACTGAACCCCTGTTTAAACTGGGGCTAAATGAGAATTACAGTTCCATCCTTCTTATAACTGTGCTTTATACACGCACAACACATGCATATTTGCTTTTTTTATATCATAGTAAGCCTAACCCTAATCCCTAAACATTTGGAAAATGGGAAATTAGACAATGCCAAATTTAGTCTCTAGTTTTCCTCATTGCAAATGTAGAACATTTGGACACATAATGAGTCCACATTGAAAAGCTAGGATTTTGTTGACTTTAAACCTGAAAATAAACCAAACATGAAGAAATATTTGTGAATCTCTTTGTACAGACGAGCAGATGTTCCTGCTTCCACTAAATCCACAAGATCCTCTTTGGGTCGTTATCAAATCAAATCAAAAAGATTTGTACATGTCTGAAAATCATGCTGGTTTTTCAAATAAACGTTTTACCCATATTGATTTTATTATTAATAAATTAGAAATGATTGCAAAATTGAGGCATTTTCTCTAGGGATCTCAGACTTTGGAACCATTCCTTTATGTGATCCTCTAAAATAGCTCTAAATAAAACAGAAATCAACTGATTAAAGAAATATTAATATTCTTTCATATGACCATGCAGTGTGTATTGTGATGCCTCAGATGTATCAGACCACAAGATGGCAGACATGCACTGTAAAAATGAATGTGCTTTATCTAATCAAAAAAAAAAAAAAATAAAATGTGGCAACAAGCAATATTATTAATTAAATTTAACAAATTAGAATTGAGTAATAATTATTCAAAATAATCCCTTAAAAGTAAACCATTTAAAATGAAAAAAAAAACGTACATTTAAGTCACCATTATGGTGATCGGTGTTTGTTTTAGTTTTCTCCTTCAGTGATTCTGCTTGACATCAGGTGTCTTTAATGTTGGCAATATAAAATAAAGAGTTCTTAATTAATCTTTGACGAAAATCTCTTATTTTTGTTTAATTTTTTGGTGTAAACTTTACTCATTTCAACTTTTAAGGAATAATTTGATTAATTATTACTCAATTCTAATTTGTTCAAGTTAATTAAGTGTAATCTGTTGCCTCAATTTTTATTGATTAGATAAAGCTTATTCATTTTTACAGTGTGTATGACAGTGAGGACGGTGTTCTGCCTTCACTCCCAGCTGCTCCTCAACGCCCAACTCTGTGAAGAAAATGGACCAAGAATATATTTCAGGCGGCTGGTTGCAGCTGGTGTCCTGATTGGAAAATGCAGATTTTTGGACAAAAAGTCATATAAGTTTTGAAAGATAAGTTTCAATTCAAAACGGGGGACATGATGCTTTTTGACTGAAACTAATGCACAGATTTGCATGAGCAAATTTGCATTGTTATCCTGCTATGATCATTCTGCTTTTGTACATACCTCACCATGGCTTTGGTTCAAGATTCCCTGCAGCAGTTTCACATTCTTTCTGAATCTCACAATATTACAACAGTGAGAGGATTTTACTCTTTGATCACAACACCCGGACGTCTCTCACAAATCAAATGACACCAAGACATCCAGGAGTGAGCTTCAGTTGTCTGACTTATCTTAAAAAGATACTTGAGCACTTATCTGAGTCTTTAGGTTTTCTGTAGACAAGTAACGCACTTACATTTGACACTTTGCAACAGTGTTGTAGTCGAGACCACCTCACTCGAGTCCGAGTCGACACCGAGACCAGAGAGAGTCGAGTCCGAGTCAAGACCGAGTCCATAGAGAGTCGAGTCCGAGTCGAGTCCGAGACCAGAGACGGCCGAGTCAGAGTCGAGACCGAGACCAGAGAGGGTTGATTAGCCTACCTAATTTACTTTTATTAACTTAGAGAAATCCTTTTTTTTTTTTTTACTGAATTTACTTAGAGTTTAAAAAGTATATGATCAGTTTAGGGTAAAAAGGCCACATAGTAGGTGGTGTTAAAAGTAATTTTATTACAATTTGTCATGCCCAGTTGCGCACTAGAAAATCACCAATCACTGGGCGTGTCAATCAATTTAAAGAAATATTTTATTAACATACAATAATAATCATGAAAAATATTTTTAATTGAACTCGAGTGGACTCGGGAATAATTCCGAGTCCTAAAAAAAAAATGTTCGAGTACGAGTCAATTCCGAGTCCAAATGGACACGAGTCCATGACAAGACCAAGACCATTAAAATATGGCCTCGAGACCGAGTCCGAGACGAGTCCGAGTCTCGAGTACTACACTGCTTTGCAAACTTAAGTCTTTTGACGTGTCCTGACACGACTGGTGAAATACTGTCCTGTTACCTATTTAAAAAGCCCATGTGTCATGAGCAAATGTATTTGTTCATCTTTACAATACAATCTGTGATAAATACAAGAGACACATTTAAGTGGTGAAAGTGAAGCATTATGTCCTACTCTATTTCAGCACAATCAAAAGCATTTGATTTCGATTCCCTCTCAAAGGGGCCATAGCGTGACTGTCAGTTTCAGACAGTCAGATCCTGTCCTTGATACAAGTACCAAACTTTTCTGGTTTGCGCAACAGGATGAAGCACTCTCAAGGTTTTCAGATGTGGCACAATAGGAGCCTCACACGGAGGAATTAGTGTTTACCATTAACATCAAGAAGCATGGCACATGTTCTGTGTAAAATCTTTGCTTTCATTATTATTTTGTTCCTCTGGTTTCCTTGGTTCTAATCAACATGCACGGATACCCACAGCGCTTCATTTATCCATTTTTAATTTTCCATTTTCCATTAGAGGTTGTTGTTTCACCCATAAACATCATGTAAGCTGCTATAAAGCATTCTTGTGTTGCTGGTAGAACCAATTGCATTTCTTGGAAATGCCGACTGTCTCTGGAATGTTGCAGTACAGGCTCAGAACAAGCTATACCAGTAACCGCTCTGATATCCCTCAGTTCTCAAAGTCAACACGCAGAACTGACTTCATTAAGAACCTGTAGACATGTCTCTAAGTAAACCCGAGGAGCGTCTTGCTTTGGAGTTGAGCTGTCCGATCTGTTTGCAGCTGTACCGTGATCCCGTAACCCTTCCTTGTGGACACAATTACTGCCTGGGTTGCATACAAAATGCTGCGCACGCAGAAGATCCCAATTCCCCGAAACGTTGTCCGGAGTGCAGGGAAGAGTACGGCAGCCCGGAGACTCTTCCCAAGAACTTCAAGCTCAACGGTATCGTGGATGGGTTCCTGGCGGCCACTTCGGGCGGCGGACTGAGAGGGGGCACGACGGTGCCATGCGACCATTGCCTGGATGATCCAGTGGCTGCGGTGAAATTCTGCACACGATGTGAAATGTCATTGTGCCCCAGCCACCTCAAGAAACACGAGGAACGGCACAGATCACTGCACGTCTTAGTGGGACTGCCAGCAGAACGGGATGGGAAGAGGTGCCCGGTGCACTTGAAGGTCACGGAGTACCTTTGCGTGCAGGAGCGCCTGTTCCTCTGCTCCGAGTGCTTGATGGAGGGCACGCACCAGCACCACGAGGTGCAGACGTTCGAGGTGGCGAAGGGGGAAATGACGAGAATTCTTGAGAAACTGGGGAAGTCTGTGTCTGACAAGCTACAGATGACAGACGCTCTGGTGAAAAGCGCCAACGCAGGACCTCGGGACAAGGCCGAAGATAAGCTGGTGGCCAGGGCAAACATCCTGCTGGACAACATGACTTCACTCATCACTACATACAAGGTATGAATGATAGAAAGCTAGATAGCTACAATCGTGCCACTTTAACTAGTTCGGTTTATGTGTTTAGACAAAATGGGCCCTATTTTAACGATCTAAGCACACGGCGCAAGTGTCCGAATCCACAATGGACTACTTGCACACTACTTCGGCGTTCTACTTATTACATATGGGTTACAGTGTTCATCGCACGTCCATACTGTATATGAGAATGCAGATTATCACTACATTTTATGGATGCCAATTGATTAAAACAATGAATAATGATCTCTGTATTAATTATCTTGCGCCTGCTGAAATGTTCCTATAAATATATTTTCTTTCCAACGTTCCATTCTGAATAATAAATAGGCTAAATACTGTATATTTATCCACTAACCTGCAGCAGTCTTATGTCTTCTCATTAACAACAGTATTTTTCTCTTAGCCTACTTTGAGTGTAAATTTTTTTAATGAATTTGACTAATAAAAAGTGTGCATTGCTGCTTTATTCCTGTCTTTTTAAAATAGTTAAATGAATGAATGATCGCGAGGTGCCTACAATCAGAACGCCCGCAGCGTAGAGGAGAATGACAGTCAACTTCTCTGAATATTAATTAAGAATTTTGGGCATGAACATGTAAATAGTAAACCGATTGACATTGAAAAATGACACTGCATGATTACAATATTTAATCCAAATAAATAAATGTTCGTGTTTCGTACTGATGTTATTCTGTTCTCACACATTTCAGCTTTCTCGGATTGGCTTGGTTTGGATTTAAACTTCATTCTGATGAGTTTTGGAAATTCTGCACATGGTAAACATCAGAATATCCAGACTGATCCCATGAAGTAGCATGTGTATGACACGCCAATTCGTATTTCCATTTTTGGCGTGCTATCAAGACACATAATCGCCTTTCAGCGTGTTTATGAACGCCGTTGACTTAACATTATATAAATATATGACTTACCTCAACCCGTCCCTAAACCTAACCTTCACTGGGGTTAATGGCATATGACTGTTCCCTTACCATCCTAGGTGAAAAAAAGATATGACTTACCTCAACCCCATCCCTAAACTTAACCGTCACTGGGGTTAAGGGCATTTATGACTGGAGATTTGACTGCGTGTTCAGACACGCGGAATGACGCGGACGTTAATGGCGTAGACATACACGCATACACGCGGATACACGCAGTTAGTTCAAAATGCGTAGAGATAACACGCCACCTGACTCGAAAGTGGTGTGTATGTTTACGCAAAAGTCATGATGTCATGTTGGAATATCCCTTCTTCTGTCAATAAAAATTTCCAAAATATAAAATCTTATTACAGACACTCCTTTTAGGTGGTGTTTGTTCAACTCATTGACCGCAGTACATTGAAAGTAAACATAACCGGAAATAAGTGATATGTATTGTTTCCAAATGGAAGTGCGTTGCGAAGTTCAGTGCAAGTGGTCCATTGCTAGTTTAACGAAAATGGAAATGGTCGGCTCTCCCGGCGCATGGTCTAAAAGGGTTGTCCCTATTCTCTTACTGAGTAATGGGTGTATTTTGGGCGTAACGTGCAATTAACCAATCAGAGTCTCATCTTCCATTTACTTTAATAGCCAGTTGTGGTCGCGCCATGGCAGATTCGCTATTTACATGGCGGGATTTGTAGCGGTAAGACTGAATTAAGACTGTCTTTATGTACACAATAGTCATCTTTTACATTGTGATCCTTTTGTTTTTAATATCTTTGGCATGTTTGTGTGCTGCTGTGTGTGTAATAAGCAGAGTGTACGTGTGTTGTGGTAACACAGTCTCATCCCAAGAAGTCATATAACTGACGTCTTGGGACGTCTTTTGACCATACGTCAATATCCGCCTTTTTAGGGGCCCCTTAAACGTCGGTAGATGATGATCCCAGGCCGTCATACAACTGACGCTTTACCTTTAACATCAGTTAGGTGACGGGGTAGGTTAGGGATAGGTTTAGGTCTGGGGTAGAGTTAGGATCCGAAAACGGCTACCGACGTTTAAGGGGGCCCTAAAAAGGCGGATATTGACGTATGGTCAAAAGACGCCCCCAGTTATATGACGTCTTTGCTACGTTCACACCGGACACGAATAGCGCGTCAGGCGCGAATGATTTCAATGTTAAGTCAATGCAAAGACGCTTTACGCGCGTGAAAAATTCCTGCGGCGCGAATGAGGCGTGGAGCGAGGCGCGGAAGACGCGAATACGCCTCATTCGTGCGTCAAGTTTGCGCAAATTGAGCGTCTGGCGCGTTAAGCGCGTTACGCGCGAATGATTCAGTTAGTGCCATTTGTGCATTCACGCGTTTGACGCGAAATCGCGTCTGCCGCCCAAGTTGAAAAATCTTAACTTTGGCGTGAATTCGCGCCGCGTTAACCAATCAGGTGCCAAGCTGTTGCTCACGTGGTGAAGTGTCTGGATGCTTCAATAAATTATTTTGTTAATATGACTAAATGCATGGTGGGATTATGCACAACAAAGCAAATGTTTTATCACTTAAAACATTATTTCTATATACGAGACATGTTCATTTTGTATTGAATGTTATTCATTCCATAGCTAGATTATATGAAATAGTATTATGTTGTAAAGACAATCAACATATGTGCATAAATTCGTGTCTGGACGTGAGAGAGAGAAAAAAAAAATCACAGGACAGGTTCATAACTTTTGAAGGCTGGCTCTATTCATCATCGAAACAAAAAATAAATGACAGCTAGATTAGATGGATGAGGGCGAGGGTGATCCTCGCTCCGATGCGGGACAACATGTCATTAAACTGGGCGCGGGACAGGCGGAAGTACCGCTGACAGCGGCCGTCATCCAGCGCAGCTCCTGGAGCGAGCAAATGGTGAAACTCGCCAAACGGTTCGGCTCTGAAGGGTCCGGTGGACACAAATATACGGCGACGATGATCCCCACGCCGCTGTTCTGCTCTCCAGAGTAAATACAGAGCGACACTCTCTTGATGAATGCTCGGTCGACATAAAAACAATGGCCGCCAACGGATTTCGATTTTGACGCGTGCCACGCGCGTAAATTTCGCTTCAAACTTTTGTTTTTACGCGCGCCAGTTTCGGTCTTGACACGCGAATTAACACAAAGTGGTCAAGCGTCAAACTAGACGCGTCAGGCGCGAATTTGACGCGCGATTCGCGTCCGGTGTGAACGTAGCATTGATGAGACTGCACTGGTTGTGGACCCACCTATTGGCTCACATTACTAACATGCTCATTAAATAACAAAAAAAAAAAATACTGTGCCATTGACTTTTGACCACATTTCAGTGGGTCAATCGTGCAATCTATTTCAGTTGCCTAAAAAATATCAACACACCAACAATGCGCCTGAACACACCTCATTCTCAGAGTAGACCAGGACCCTGTGCGCACAGATGGGTGCAAATGCATTTGCTATTTAAACAGCGTGGTGCAGGACGTGAAAACGATAACTGCGTCAGGCTGAAACTAGCAAAAGACACTTGCGTCAGTTGTATGATGTGTGCGTATGTGGTCTCTTCTAATTTTAGTATTATTGCCAAATAAATGTCACCCTCACTTATGTTGAGAACAACAGATCTAGACCAGTGCTGGTGACATACAGTCATGTTGAGGTAAAACACATTAACACTGTTTATATGTGATGTTTTAAGAGTCGTATGAGCACCGAGATGGACGACGAGCTTCATAAGCGAGACAAAAGCTGGCAGGCCAGTCTATGCGATTTGGAGAGTTGTCTACACCAGCTGCAGGAAGCCCAGCAGTGCACCAGCGAGGTTCTCAATCAATCCTCAGAGTTTCTCTTCATCCAGAACTACCTCACCGTTGAAGCAAGGGTCCGCCAGGCTGCTAACGTCACCATTCCCGGTCTACCTTCCCAAGAGTCCTCCGATGCCAAGCACCTGCGCGCTCTCCTACGTACAGACGCCTTCCACGTCGAGATGAGTCTTCTGTTGGAGTGCCTCCATGGCATAATGAACCCTCTAGACCTGACCTTCAACCCAGCCACGGCCAACGCCAGCCTTCTGCTGTCCACCGATCTCAAAACAGTCAAGCAGTGTGCAGGAGTTAAGAGCAGTAATGCTGGAGATAACAGCGAGCGCTTCTCCTCGGCCAGTCAGGTCTTGTGCTCGCAGGGTTTCTCCACCGGAGTTCACATGTGGGCGGTGGAGGTCGGCCCTGGGTGTGCGTGGTCTGTGGGACTGTGTTATAAAAGCATGCCACGTAAAGGTGACCACAGCAGGCTGGGGCATAACACCAGCTCTTGGAGGTTGCAGTGGAAGAGCAAGAAGCTGACGGCGTGCCATGACTCGGCTAATGTGGCCGTGGGTGACGGGCTGATCGTGCCGCCAAAGAAGGTCGAAGCGACCCTGGATTACGAAGGAGGAACTATTGCATTCCACAGCTCAGGTCAGGGAGGCCGAAAGCAGCATCTTCATACATTCAGTGCCGTGTTTAAGGATGCAGTGTACCCTGCGTTTGGGATCCACTCTACCTCAGAAGATTCGTGGATAACTCTTTTGAGTGGAGTTTAACTAACACGGACATGCTTTCATTGTGTAAAATTCTTGCCTCATTCTCTTCATCCCTTTATTCCTTATGCATTAGCATAGACATATACACTAGACCTCACCTTGGATATGGCAGTTCATTAGAACGAATGCGTCAATAGAGCCGCCGTCTTGAAACAGGGGAGCCCCTCCACTTTAATGCATCAGCGTCAATGTAGTAGACACAGGTCTAACGCAAATAAAATCACCATAAATCATCATGAATGCGATTTTTCTTGTTTTTTTTGGTTTGTTCCAACGGTCAGACATGTATTTATCATTGATTCCAGAAAGAAAAAAAATGTTTTTTTTTTTTTTTTTTTTTTTAAACATTCTTCCTAGTTCAGATTTCATCCGTGAACTTCATACGCTGCACAAAAGTCCGCCACCATCAATGAATTCGAAGTAAAGGCAGAGATAGCAGTGTTACCTAGCTACTTCCTATGACAAGACCCCTGTTCCAAGATGGAGGCGGTTTTGACGCATGCTTAGAACCCCCAGGTGAGGTCTAGTGTATATGTCTATGATGCATTAGTATGACTAATCCTGTACCCCTGGAAAGAATAGCTTTGGAACGTCATGCACATTTTATTTAGGCTACTAAAGAAAAGAAAAACACTTTTTAACAACTTGGTAGTACTTATGTAGTTAGTGTGATGTGTGACATGTTAGTGCGATGTTAAAGACATTACCAATTGAAAATGTACATATGATAATCAAGCGAGATACACATCTTCTGGACGTGGCTTGAGAATTCGAGAGGGCACGTGTCCCCTCAGTTTGATTGGGCATGATGCTTCATGAACAAAGGCTATAAGCAAAGCAGACATTACTGTACTACAAATTGACCCTTTACTGACTGACTTATTTTAAAGTTTGAATACAATGTTTGTACGACAGCTATACAACCCCTGAAAACAGAAGAAACTGAATGGGTTTTGTTTGAATATTACCCAGAAGTGTAGTGTATTTGGCCTGAAATAGAAGTCTTTGAAGAGAAGAGACTGTAAATAAAGTAACACCGGCATAGACAGTGTATGTATGCAGAGCTCAACTCTTTCCATGTCTGAGGAAAGAAAGAAAAAAATCAAATTCAGATGCTCTTAAAGAAACAGAGCTTGGATATTATATTACCAGTGAGCTAGATAACATCTCTGCTGTATTTTTGCTTGTATTTTCCCTTATGGGACTATAATGACAGGAATGGCACCCAGAATGCAGGCTATGAATGTACTGTATTACATTGACACACATCATTCTGCAGGGCCATATTAGACAATCAAGTTTTATTAAATATTTTATTCATTAAAATGGCTAGAGCAAAGCTCTTTATGTACTTTATGTATGCTTTCACATAAACATAAATGCACATCACCTTTGTCCTGTAAAACAAGAAATGCTTGTCTTGTTCACACCTTTCCTGTCACACTAATGAAATAGTTTTGACTCATGTAAGTCTGTATACTGACACAATATCTCATAAAAAAAAATCTCTCTGCATTTCTATAAAATTTGGTAATAAATCTCAATATATCAGGGTCACCTCATAAATTCATTATTATGTTTACATGCACCAATGCTCATTTGTTAACAAACAAGTAAATTACTTTGATAAACTCAATGTTTCTGCCTTAAATTATTACATTGTTTAAATGAATACATTTTTAGCTAACGATGATTTGTACATTTCTGAAATACAGTACAAAACATCTGATTACAGATCACTCTGTATGTGGACATGTTATGTAAATCTGCATGTTCTGCTTTCGAAATTCGAAACGATGTGTATTGTGAAAAGCGCTATACAAATAAATGTGAACTGAATTAAATTTAGACTCATTTCTGGATAATTGCGCCTTTACTGTTAAACATTTATGATTATTTAAACTACCAAGGCATTTTTTTCTATCTCTTCTTTTCTTTTTTTGAGTAACAATTTTAATGGAATTAATCATTTACATTGTGTTTGGTTTTATGATAGTTTTAGTTCAATACATGCTACATTACTTGAATGGCTTTTACGTTGATAAATTAGTTTATTCTGTAAGATTTCGTTGTTGTTGTTTATTAAATGATGGTACAGTAAGGCATTATTTGATCTACAACAGCACCATCTACTGGTTAGAGCCAACGTTTTGTTCTTGACACTCTAAATAAAATTGCAATAAACTCAGCTATCCTCACTTGTGCTAGTTATAGTATACATTTTAAATACTAAATTGAAGAAAGAATTGGTGTAAACTGTTTCTTTAACTTGTCCGTATGGCTAAATGTTCATAAACAACTATGACATCACAATGTCAATACAATAGACTTTAATAGCTGACTCGTTATCAGGCCTGATGTGCCATAAAGAAAAGAATTTTTATAGTTAACCATTAACATCACACAACTTCAACCCTGAAAGACAGCAGAAGAGGACTTCATCTCAGCGATACAAACACACAAACGTAAGTGCATTTACAGTTTCTCATGTGTGTGATCAAAATGTATTTGGATATGTAGTGGTTTCTGTGCCCTATAATTTGCATTATATACTAATAAAAGGGAAGTTAGATCTGGGGAAAGATTGCGCTGCGCAGTAGCATTTGTTTGCTGATATTCTCTTGGCTTGATATTATGTAATGAAATATTAAGCCTTTTTAAAGAGTGCCAGAAGTGTCCGAATATTTTCAGGCCACTATATGTCATTGTTTAAATAATATTTGATAAATATTTCTTCTTTAGTACACTGTGTATTTTGTCATTTGTCATTAGACAGACAGTGAAGTGGTGAAAATGAGTGACATAGATGACGAAAGTGAAATATTCTTCTCAATTAAAGTGAGTATCACTTTGTCATTGATATAGTCAATAGTTTTGTTGCATTTATGTACTTAATAATGTTAAATATTAATGTTTATTGCACTCACGTATGGGGTTTGGGGATTGGGTGTAGTTTTTGGGTCGTATCCAGGTGGTCCGTCCCGGTGGGATGCAGACTCTGAAAGATGCAGTCGAAGCCCTGCAGGTGATAGAACCATTAATGTCCCTCTACTGTAGCCACTACGGTATTATATATAACTTAATCCTATGACTTTCCTTCTCTTTTAGGATCCTAGCATGGATATGGCAGAGAAAATGAAGAAAACTAAAGTACATTTGTTTCTGACCAGAACTGCCATTGACATTCTAGAGCATAAAACCAAGGTGTGACTGAGGACTATGTACTCGAGCTCAGACAGTGACACTCAGGTGTACGACACCCTCATTCACTCTCTCCTTTTCTCAGTTCATGCTGTACTCCTGCGCTCTGCCCTCGGTTTCATTCTGTGCAGTCCATCCGTCTCAGCCCAAAATCCTGGGCTTCATAGCCAAACACCCAGCGGCAGACATGCACCACTGCTACATCTTCCAGAGCAAGAAGTTTGTGAGTTCTGGAAATGTTAAATGCATTGACACAATGTGCGTTTAGTTCAATATTTACTAGAACACGCTGCAAAATTAAGTTTCACTGTATTTTGACGGTGCCTCTTTAATCTTTTGATATCAAGCCTTACTGTGGGTATGCTATTTTTAAATTTTTATCAACTTCATCATTATTTATACTAATAAATGTAGGGTTAAAGTTTTGGAAATCTGTCACTTCATGTTAAATCTTACCAGCAATTCATTTCGAGTTGATAAGATTCTCTGTGCTGTTTTTCTCTTTCTTAGTCCCATCTTCTTGTGTCCATCATTGGCGACTCTTTCCGCTCTTATAAGCAGAATGAAGGTCTACATGGTGATCGAGACCTGGTGGTGGAGGCCCTGAGACACAAGGTACAGTGACCAGTCACATCAGAGAAATACTGGAGCTCAGCACAGCAGGCCAGCACTAATTTAAAGGGTTAGTTCACCCAAAAATGAAAATGATGTCATTAATGACCCTCATGTCGTCCCAAGCCTGTAAGACCTCCGTCCATCTTCAGAACACAGTTTAACCCTCCTGTTACCCTCAAATCTGATAACATTTTTACCCACTGGTGTCAATTTGACCTCCACAATATTATTATTATTTTTTTATATATAAAGGTTTGTCTCAGTTAATGTATGTCTTTGTTGACTACTTAAGTAACCTTTTAAGTTGACATCCCCCCCTCCCACCCCACCTAACCCCTTATACATCCAGAATACCCATTGCACGACTATGGACAAATTTTACAAATCAACAAAATCTTACTGATTGACCTAAAATTGGAAAAGTAGCCTATAAATATATGTGGTGTTTTATTTGTTCTATAATATTTCTAAGTATAGATTTTTGTAATCTATAACATTTGGAAAGAAAAACTATTTATTTTGCATGGATAGTAACTATCAAGGATAGTTATGGGTCAATCTTGCAAAAGTTATGTTTTCCCCTCCCCCATGGCACGGGAAACATCAAAATTCTCGCAAAAATTATGTTTTCCCCTCACCAATGCACAGGAAAGAATTTTTAGTTCTCATGAGAATTATGTCACATGGTTCTCGCAATACTACAGATATGGTTATGTTTGGTTAGAGCCCTAAAACAGAGGGAAGTTTTTGGAATATGATATTGAATATGTAAAATTACAATGAACATTATAAATTCTAATTATAACACGTTATAGTGACCTCAATAAAACAACCAAAACAAATGTCTATGAAATTTTAATATTTCTTCTTTTATTGTTCAACTAAACGAGCCTGGGGTCAAATTGATGCTACAAAATGTGTACAGGACTTTAAAAAAAAATATTAGCAGGTTAATTTTATGTTTACAGTTGTCCCCATTAAATTAGGAAAAGTCATTAAATCTTAAGCAAAAATAAATAAATAAAATGATACAGACGTTAAACATTGAATGGGGTCAAATTGACCCCAAGGATAGGAGGGTTAAGATATTTTAGATTTAGTCTAAGAGCAACGGTATAGATCATTTCACAAGATGTAAACAACACTGGTCCAGAAACACTTCCTGTTTCAGTTTTTTAACACTACACAAAAGTTGGGATAAAATACAACCAACAGAACATTTAAAACTGAATCAAAAAGTTAAACAAACATCTTTAAGATGTTTTATTTACATGTGAAATAAAGAAAACAGTTACAAACTGAAACAGGAAGTGCTTCTGGACCAGTGTTGTTTACATCTTGTGAAATGGTCTATACTGTCCTTGTCCAAAAAGGAAATAAAGACTTCATCAAAGTAGTCCATGTGACATCAGTGGGTTAGTTAGAATGTTTTGAAGCATCAAAAATAAATTTTGGTCCAAAAATAACAAAAACTACGACTTTATTCTGCATTGTATTGTCTTGCGGTTCTGTTGTCGATCAAGTCGAGTAAGAATAAGTTTATGAAACAGTGTCGCAGTTGGCCCAGCAAATTTTTATGAATTCTAAGAATGCAATATTGAGAGAACATAAACATGGACAAATATGAACGGAGCATGAAAAGTTAAGTCACGAAATTCAAGTTCAATTTAATAGTCAAGCGCAAAAAGACGCAAAAGTGAACTCGATTCGTTACTAAACATCGAGCATGCGTCCAGAAATCTGTCTCAGACAGCACGCGAATACTGACCTGAGCTCTCTTTCACATCTTCTTGCGCTTGAGCAGACATATTCAAACAAAATTGTCAAGTATCCTCGTAAAAAGTCGAGAAAGTAAAACAAATGTGTATCAGTATCAGTATATTAGATCTGTGCATTGACTCTTAAAGTGACAGCAGTCTAACTTTCCTACTGCTGTCTGTGTTTTTAGGGGCTGTTTACACGAACGTAAAAATGTAAAAGTTTTTATCCGTTTTGGCCGTTCGTTTACAAGACAACAGCGTTTTGGGACACAAAGTTTTAAAGACGGGTTTTATAGTGCAAGTCTCTGTGTAAACAACAAAAACGCAAATCTCTGAAGAATTACATGTTCACTCTACAGTGTTTCATCGCCATCTAATGGCCTGGCAGCAAAATACAGCTTTTTAGTCGTTTTTAACGGATGCGTGTGAATGAGGATCGTTCTGACGCCAATGTCGTCTATACCAAGGGGCAACCTCCCCGTCTATCTCTTGAAGCCAACACTGAAGTGAATTAAACTGCAATTCATCGAGTGGCCGCATGAGGCTGGCTGCAAAAGCGAGTCAAATCTGTATCTGTATCTATTTCTTCACAGCAGAAAAAAAACATTTTTACAGCCTGGTGGCAAATAGTTGTTTTGGTCTATATCGCTAATTTTGCCCTTCATGACGACTGTGAGGGGGTGCATTTTTTTTTACAATTCATCTGTTTAAATTATATCTAAGCCTTAAAATTCGGCATAATTAAGGGCGTGGCCACTTGAGTGACAGGTGGATTCTTGCCATTAAAAATAACAGTGCAATGCAGCCTTTTAAACTTGCTGGGACAGTGACAAGCACCTCTCACTGCTCTGCTCCTCCGCTTCTGCTGTGTTCAGTCACATCACGCTGGCTCTGAACGAAGACGCGTTGTGGAAACGTGTTGGCCTAGTACCTTCTGTCCCTCTCTGCTATTATAGTTTTTGAAGATGGCGGAACTACATGGAAGCCTCCGTGGACTTACCCGTCCCATGTATATAAAGATAATAAATTCTTCGTTTACGAGGATAAGTCGGATAATTGGCAGAAGTATTTGTACACCATTGAGGACATATTTATGAATAGAACTATTGATTTTAAATAAAATACCTTTTAAATCACCCACGATCCTTTGCACACGTTCCAACTGACTGAAAACGAGTCGGCATTGAGCTTGTCTGAGTTCATTATACAATCAAAGACAAAAATAATAATTTAAAAGATAAAGAAATTATGTTTTCTTTTCTTTTGTTGTAAAGTAATTACATTCCGCTTAACTTTGATATTAAAAGAAAGGCAGTTAAAGGTTTTTGATATAAAGTATTTTACATTTACATTTTAGTATTTAGTACAAGCTTCCAAAGTGCTGAACTACTAAGCACACACACTCATTACTATCCAGCCTTCTGTTTGGGAAGCACCCATAAATCGTCACTGAAACCTCTTGTCAAGTCGTGCCTGGTTGCTCAGTGGTTTTGATTGACTAGTGTCTGTTTGAATGCTTGAACTGTCTGAGATCTCCCTCTGCTGTTCAGAATAAGGTACTGGAGCGAGAGAATGCGGAGCTGAAGAGAAGACTGCAGGCCAATGGAGAAGTGGGTTATGTGTCACACACTAAGGCTACTACAGTCACAAAAAGCACACACACACAAGCATGTTTAACCACAAACACAGATGCATACACCCGTCTCCTTGTATAACTGCTTAAAGGAATAAATCAGGCAACAATGAAAATAAATGACAGGCACACAGTTAAACATTTACAGATTTCTATTGGGTGTTCAGCTCTACTATTGAACTATTTTTTTTAAGAGACTTCTTATCTAGAAAAGAAAATGATAACCCTTCAATCTAGGAATTTAAGAATAGTTAATGTACACATCAGTTTATAATATTCAGCTTCAGCACTGATTTGATCATGGGTAGCACTCACTGTGGTGATTTTTCTGGACACAGATATTTATCTTGCAGGACGCTGGTGGAGTCCAGAACATTTATGAGAATGAGTCGGATATTGATAAGACTTCATCTCGATCAGGACAGGGTATGTGTAGAAAACTCACAAACACAACACACACACACACACATAAGCTCTATACGGAGAAAAAAAAGACAAACTTATAAAAGTACATATTATGAAAATAATATAATTAAGTGTCTACTGAATACAATGTTTTGTATTTTATATATACATTTATACTACATGCAATTAGTCGAACTTTAGTGTTTTTAACAACTAATGTACTGTAGGACTTGCATCTTTATATATACAGTAATGTCATAACTACCATACAATAACTATTGTACAAGTATTTGAAATATGGTTAAAGGTGCATGCTGAATGTACTGACAAGCATCCATGAAAAACTAAAATATACTTTGATGTCATTTCTGTTGAAACTTTTATTTTATGTATTTACGTAAATATATCTAGTACAGTATCTGTTGTTATCTGTAGTATACACTTTTGTAATGATGGAATACACACACACACACACATGTATATGTCTCTGTGTACAGTATTGTAATGTAAATAACCTCTTAATAACATCAGTAAAAGTAATAATGCTCACCTGCATGTCTATATACATATTTCCATGTCAAAATGAACTAATCTTACACTTACTTACACTAATGTGCCCATCACGTATCCAACTGTAACATTACCTTAATGATCAACACTTATGGCTGTTCACAATAGCCATAAATTGTTGGAAAAAGTCTTAATAAAACTACAAATTGATTATATTTAGCATTGGTAATATGTTGATATGCAATCTTTTAATTTGTCTAAATTTTTATTTCAGTGAGATTCTTTTCAGAAGATGACAAAACTCCTTTGCAGAGGAATTTCTGAGTGGAAACGTAAATGCTCCAGAAACGACACGTCCAGCAGATGCCACTGTTTAACACTTCAAAACTAACTATTATTTACAGGAACATCAAGACAACATAATTAAAAAAAGATTAGCCTATATTTAAGATGAATCTGTGAACATATGGTTAACAAATAAACAATTGTGAATTTAGTTTTGTTGGTATAAGGCATTTGTTCCCAACTGAAGTACATCATGTTTTATCCTGCTGACAGCCTTTTGGTGCATGACATGTAACCTACAGTATCATATACATACAAAACTATTAAAATAATCAATACTGATGTATAGGCTACAGAGTGATACCTGGAAACGTTTCCCTTAAAGGAGCATTATGTATATACTGTATTTATTGCTATGCGTGCAAACTTTTGTCATCAGAAAGTAATTTATTCATTAACGGCTTCTGTGACTGGAAACATCCCGAGAGGATATCTAACCACAAAAAGAGTGTTGATCACCGACAACACATGCTTGCTTTATTAAATAGTTCAAAAACCCATATCTTCTGTGAATGCTTCACTTTGCCGGCACATAAAAGCGGAACAGAACTGTTGGAAGGTGATCTTGAGGCATGTCGAAGCTGTTGTCAAGTTTTTTTGGATTCCAAAGGCATGATAAAAAACTGGGATCACCACACAATGGGAATTATCTTGCTTTGCTTGAACCGATGCCAAGTTTGACCTCCGTTTTACAAAAACATAGTTTTATCTTAATGAGCGAGAAAATTAAGAACATCATAGCCGCTGAAATCCAATAGGCCAAATATTTCACTGTAATTGTAGATTTAAAAGGGAAAAGGGACTTTTTGGATTTGAACCCCTCTATCCCATCCGGGTCACGGCACCAAATGGTCCTACTCACGCGCAGTGCACCTCTTGAGATCAGGGAGTGAGGTTTTCCTACACAGCTCACACTAGCTACACAAGTCTTATATGGACTTGTCAAACTGTCTTGGACAAAACTATGATAATGCAAGCAATATGTCAGGTAATTATAGCGGTCTTGAAGGACACCTGAAAATACAAAACCCTTTAATTCTCTAATTCTGTCGTTCTTTGAATCTCATTGGTGTCAATATCTTTGAGGTCACATCCCTTTTTTATCTGTTATAATCACTTCATAAGTTTTGCAGCACATCGACTCATTACTGGAATCAGATGACAATAGCCACTTTCACACAGCAATACTGGTAAATTACCGTAAAATTGCCATATGACTTTACCGGTAAATACACAATTATGCTTTTCACACAAGCAATCACACATCAGCACCAAAATACCAGTAAATTCTTTGATGTCAGTCATTGGCAGTGATCTTTAAACGCTGTGCCGTTGTCTTCATGAGGAGAAGCACTTTAGTTCTGTTCTATTTGACAAAAAATGTTGACGTCTGAGCGAAAGGCATAGTATCAAACAGAACGCGTTTTTGCTCTTAAAGGAGAACTCCGGCGAACAATGAACCTTTGGTCTAATAAAACATCGGTACCTAGTCAATCGTTCTCTGAAATTTGTTTTCATGATAATCGAATGTAAAGAGTTTTATCTCTAAAAACTGTTTAGCGTATAATGCTAGTAATGAGGGCACTGACTAAGTAAAAAGAAATCGCTAGTTTAAGGGGGCTGCACTTTTTGGACGTGACGCAGCAACTTTTTGTTTCCAAGCCCTACAATCGGAAATGAGGTGATTTGGGTCCAGGCAAAAAAAACAGACTCGTTTATCAATACCTTTCTTACGAAGCGAGCTAGACGGGGTCTCAGTTTTAGCACGAGAAAAGACACGACTCTTCTCCCGAGTAAAACTCTCATCAGGTAAAGGCAATACATTACGCCTCGCAGTGGTGAACACATTTCTATGTGTTAGTGCAAATTCGTCAGCTAACACAGCCGCATCGATAAGAGACGCCACTTTTTGGTCATTTAAATGTACCTCCCCAGATAGCAAACTGACATTGAATCAACGTGGAAATATGACATCGAAACAACGTTGATCTGACATTGTTTTGCTCATCGAATTAACGTTGAACCAACGTCAGATGCGTCATTCTTTCAAAACTAACGGAAAATCAACTTGAAATCAACGCGTTGTTTCAACGTTATGAAAGCAAACCAATTTTCGATTTCATTTAGCTTTGAAGAATGCCGCATCTGACGTTGGTTCAACGTTAATTCGATGAGCAAATCAACGTTGTTTCAATGTCATGAGAGACGTCGTTTCCACGTTGATTCAATGTCAGTTGTTTCAATGTCAGAGACCTCCTGGGCTTTCCCAGTGAGACTGCACTGCAAAAACAGGGCCCAGATATCTTTTGGCCAGTTCAATTTTGTGGCTATCCGCTCAAAAGTGACGAAGTACGCGTCCACTTCACTCTCTCTGAACGGTGGTACCAGTTTGAGATACTTACTGACATCAAAGTTTGCATTAGGCTCACCTGCATGTGAACTTTGAGCAGCAGCAGACGACAAGCTACTAGAAGATTGTGACCGAAGCAAAGGGACAGATCTATCTTCCCGTGACCGAGGCAAGGGGACAGGTCTATCTTCCCGTTCCGGCCCTTTCACCCCAAACTGGCGTCGTTGTAAATCGCGATCAGTCTCCGCTTCTATGACGCGCAGTTTAACGAGTAAGGTTTCACGCTCCTCTTGCTTGATACGAAGATCTAGCTCTTTCATTTTAATTGCCACTGCCGGATCGAAAGAAGCTACTGCAGGAGGGCCCTCGTCTAACACAGCTGCCGCTGCCATGTCAGACGAACCCTTCTCCATAGCATCGTATTCTGGTAAAATACCAGTTTCCACAAGCCTATCACGCAATTCTTGCTTAATAATTTTCTTCGCCGCTTCCTTAGGGACACTAATATTAAAAAAGTCAGCTATCAACAATAAATCGACTTTTCGACAACGTTCAAAGACCTCGGTGGTAGGCTGGAGAGTAAATGCAATCAAATCAAAGTCCATCTACCACAGTTTCCTCACCCACCAAAAAACCTGCCAAACAGCACGAAAAAAGGAGACTTACCCCAAATAGATGAGTCTCTTTCCAAATTAGCTTAAACGAAGAGACGAGCCCCCACTTGTTACGTCCCCCTTACCGTCTAGGGGTTGCAAGGGGAAGTAACAAAAGAAAAAAAAACGGGCGAGAACACACTTCAATCCTCTGTCCCAGAGTGAAAATGACACCAGACAATATAAATGTCAATGAAAGGATTTTATTTACAAACAATATATTAAGAAAAGAGAAGAAAACATGAGTTCCTAGGGAGCAATGGCTCAGGGGAGAGCAAGGCCTAAAACAACAAACAAAACAGCCCACTAACTAAATTTAGGAGGAGTTCTAACTTACCTAAGATGGGTTAAACAAAAAAGAAATAAACAACACAAACTTTCCTCAACTCCCTTACTATACAAAAAAACAGAGTCAAAACAGCATTCAAAGAAAAAGGCACTCACCCCCTACAGCTTCCCTTACAAAAGTAAATATTAAACAATAATTAAGCAAGAGTTCCAGGGCAACCAATTCCTTCTCAGTTTTTAGTGAGAACAAGATCTCTCAAGTCAGGCCACAGCTTAAGTCAGTTAGCCACTGCTAACTCCCAACCACAATCTCTGAAAATCAGCAGAGCGTTTCAACAGTTCAGTCTGGACCAGGGGAGAAGTGTGCTCTCCTCTGCAAACGCTGACTGCACGCTTATACTCTCCGTCTCAGGTAGATTCACAAATGAGTGTCAGGTGCTGATGATTAGGCCTGAGAGCGAGTAGAGAGAGAGAGAAAGAGAGACAGCAAGCAAACACAGGGAACACGACCACGCCCACTCTTTCAGAAACAGAGTAAATCAAAAAGGTTCAAAGAAAAAACAAAATAAATAATATAAACAAATAAATAAATGAATGAATACGTCCTTGGACGTAACACACTAACAAGGCTCAAAATAGCCCCACACTAACGCAGTAACATAATGAGGCTCCATACATACAAAACGAAGCATTGAGAACTTTGTAAGTGTACAGACCCTTTAATAAGAAGATATTTTATGAAGACAGTTCACTTCGCGCACACAGACAGGAGCCATCTTAAAAAATAGTCTCGATAAGTCGAACCACGAACGTCGTGCTGAGTGATCTGAACTCTATGAAGTTCAACGAACTTCTGAACTGTATGAATGGCGTTCGGGGATCGACTTATCGAGACTATTTTTTAAGATGGCTCCTGTCTGTATACGCGAAGTGAACTGTCTTCATAAAGTATCTTCTTGTACACTTACAAAGTTCTCAATGCTTCGTTTTGCATGTATGGGCCCTCATTATGTTACTGTGTGAGTGTGGGGCTATTTTGAGCCTTGTTAGTGGTATAAACTAGCGATTTCTTTTTACTTACTCAATGCCCCCATTACTAGCATTATACGCTAAACAGTTTTTAGAGATAAAAGTCTTTACATTCGATTATCATGAAAACAAAACTCAGAGAATGGTTGACTAGGTACCGACGTTTTATACCAAAGGTTTTGTACCAAAGGTTCATTGTTCGCCGGAGTTCTCCTTTAAAGACACGAGGTGCGCATTATATTTTGCAGATCCGCAGTGCTGATGAGTGGAAGAAAAGGCCGGATCTTGAGTGTGACACGCTTGAAAAAGCCACGAGATATGGCAAAACGATCAAAGATGATCATCTTGCGCATATTCAACGCATTCTCATCCTTTAGCGTCATATAGAACGCTATATGACAAAACGGCGCTATACTACGCACATGGCACCCGTTATCATTAATATAACACGTGCTGTGATGGTTAGGTTTAGGTGTGGGGAAGGGTAGGGTAGTCTCATATTACGCTAAAGGATTTATGACGCCTTGGGTTGGCGTGAATATTACCGATAAAGGGTGCCATGTGTATAGTATAGCGCCGTTTTGTCATATAGCGTTCTATGTGACGCTAAAGGATGAGAACGGGCTGGCATATTTACGTAGAAAAACTATTAAAAAGCTTACTGTAAACAGCGTGGAGTAATCATGTCATCTCCATAAGAATTTTATGATTGGCCCAAAGCAGACTTCTATACGTCAGCGCCTTCTGACCTCATACACAATCACACCGCTAATCTTAATTATGCTGTCACACAAAGCACATTGCCGGTCATATTTATTGGTAGACAGTATTAGACGTGGACAGAGCCATCTCATTGGAACTCAATTGAGACAAGTGAAGCCTATTTTTAGCAATTTTTTAGGACTTCCGTTCCTGACGCGCAGACTCAAACCAACTCAAACAGAGCTTGACGACGTAGATGTGACGTGAGCAACCCGTCTGTCTTCTAGTGGCTGTGGCATGAGAAATCTGAATCATTCCCTTCCGAAACTCACAGAGGTGGAGCTGTGTGAGTAGGAGCCGTCCAAGCTAGGAGCAGGAGAAATTTTTGCTAGGTATTCTGATTCATTTTTTTGTCATTTTGCCTCCACGTTTCCCAGATTACCCGCAAGCTTCTCCTCCTGTCCATACGGTAATCTCTGTATGGTGCGACAGAGAGTAGCGTGGTTATGACGCAATCCTTAGCCTACTTTTAAAAAAAATGCTTACGGGGCCATAATATAAGCTACAAGGTAATGGAGCATTTTATACATTGTCGTGTTTTTTTAGAAATAAATAATGGACAAATGGAGTCTTCAAACGCCTCAGATGTAAAGTTATTCGCTGTCAACGTGACACCAAAACGAATGGGTGTCAATGGAATGCTAACTCAAGAAAAGTTCTGCTACAAGATGGCGGCACCCGGCCGGCTTCAACTTCCGGTCGATGGATTACCCCCTTGTTAATTTTAGAACTTTCCTTACTTGTACATTTCCTGAACCATTTCCCGGATTTTTTTATTTCCGGTTACAGCAGGATGGATTCTAATTGGCTTTCAATGTTTTTATTGTTCATCAGCTGGGATAAAATAGTTCTAAATTTCTAGTAGTTCTAGATTTCAACAATTGTTTCTGTGTGCCGTTATTGTGATAGCTGTGGTGTGAACTCTGCTATTCTTTTAATACTGAGAATGTTATAACATTGAGCCTTAACTCTCTCCATTAGACCGAATGCAAACATAGTATGGCCTCATGGCATGCCTTCCACAGTAAACATTTAGACCAATAGTGATTGATGTAAAGAGAGACTTTCAACCAGTAGGCTATAATGTTTGTTTTTTTTTTTAATCTGGAATTATTTACCTACCCTTAATTGTGAATAAAATAAAATATGTCTTTAATTAATTTAAAATAATAATAATAATACATTAACAACATGAAGGCCAACTCAAATGTTTCTGACACTTTCACACAGCAGATTGATCTAAGTTACGCTAATGTAGTTAAATAGCTTTGCTACCTTTGGCGACGCTGCTTTTCATGCTTATTTTGCGAAAATGTCCCGCTGAGTAGCTAAATGATTTGTTATTTGCAGCAGTTGATCTCCAGATCGGCAGATGGCAGGATTCTCGAGAACTCAGTGACTGCAGAGCAAAGAGGGAGAAGACAAACACAAACAGCGGAATCACTCCGACGCAGGAGAGGAGTTAAAACACTGACGTCTGTGAGTCTGTACACTTCAACGGTAAGCTATAGGCCTTTTCACGCGCATGATCGACATCAAAATCACAATAAAGTAACTTAATAAAAATCTAAGTTTCCAAACGTAAACTTATTGTAACTACAGTATCCTAATACATGCCGGAGTTTGTTAACGTGTACAGTTGTGTAAAGTTGCTACAGTCAGATAATAGACTAGGTTTAAACAGACAAACTGTGTGTGTGTGTGTGTGTGTGTATGTGTGTGTATATATACTGTATATATATATATATATATATATATGTATGTAGTATGTATGTATGTATGTATGTGTGTGTGTGTGTGCGTGTGTGTGTGTAGTGTAGTGTTATGTATGTGTACATTGCCTTGAGATTTGATTGTACGTAAATGTATATATCAAATGTTTGTGTGTTTATACTGACTGCTGTTCATATGTGTGTGTAGTGTGTTGTATCAGGCTGGAGCTCGTGTGGGCTTCTTCTCATGGGTGCATCTGTGTGCCGGTACGGGCGCTCGCTCCTGCCTGTCCGGGGTCACGGCAGGGTCGAGGACCATAAGGGGGATTTGATAGGTGGGGATGACTCTTTGGACGGGCTGGACAGACAGGAGGACATCGCCCAGTTCCCCTATGTGGAGTTCACAGGCCGAGACAGCATCACCTGCCCCACCTGCCAGGGGTCCGGACGCATCCCATCAGGTATGGACATCGAAATATAAGTGTAGAAGGAAGATTCTCGCGAAAACAACATGTCCGGGTCATATTTCATCTTGAAAAACAGGAGGAATGATCCCTATATTAGAGCCACACAGGACAATTGAACAGTTTGTTTCCAAAAGTTCTCATTACTGTAATGCTGCACATTTTACATTTGAGCTAGGTTTTTCCATTATCGATTGACAATGGTAATTATTCATAAAATCTCATTGTTGAAGATCAAGGTGCCTCACTTCAGTGACGGTATATCTAAATATGAATGAAAGCCTTAAATTTGCCTTTAAATTATAAAAGACTTTTACACAAATATCGCATCCATTATAAGGTCTTTTTGTACAAATAGGGTTATTGACCGAGGTCATGAGTTTTTGAGATGACTGTGTGAACTTTGGTTGGATTCTTCATGTTATCTGACCGTCTGATTGAATCGAGGCTTGTCTTTCAGGTCAGCTGAATGAGTTGGTTGCTCTGATACCCTACAGCGATCAAAGGTTACAGCCACGGTGGACGTAAGTTACCACACACAGCACATTCTCTGTGGAAATGTGCCTTGATGCTCATATCTGATACAGTATTTGCCTGTATGAACCACACAGTAGTATGTATCTTAATAAAAAGATTATTTTTTTTTTTTATTAAAGCATGTTTTAAATGGGTAGAAATTATCGCATCATTTATTACCCTCATGCCATCCTTGATGTATATGACTTTTGTTCTTCAGATTTTTAGGAAAATATGGTCCATAAGCCATTGAATGCCAGTTGACGCTTAAAAAAAACCCCACACACAGCGATCTTGATGGTAAACCAAAGCACCACAGCGCATGGATCAATGTCTTCTGAAGTGTTTTTGTAAGAAAAATACTAATAATTTAAACTCGTGAACTAGAGCACCTCATCATAAACTAACCGAAACTCAGCGTATGCCTTGCAGACATGATAAATATATTTATATATAGAAAGCTTGAAATGTCTTTAAACGAAACAATTCAAAACGAAAACAAATAGGCTACTCTCTGTTTATGTAATCCATTATATGCATTTCTAGGCGTTCACGGAGATGTCGATCGCTGTCAAATCTGTCTCTGGGAAAAGTAACGTTGCGCCGATTTGAAAAAGGAACTACGTTTCGTTACCAAATTTTCATTAGTAACGCTTTACACTACTTTTTACCTGAAAAAGTAGTTGCGTTACTGTAACGCGTTACACACAACACTGCTTCTGAAGACATTATCTTTCCATCAACCTATAGACGAATCCGACGAGCGTTCTGTGTTGGCTGCCATCTTGTGGCGAAGCCATTACTGAGCTGTTACACCGGCATAGACATATGCACCGGTATGTAAACAAACCTCGGTGATAACACGAACTCACCCTCGATGACAGCTACAGCCAGGCAGAATGACTTGTTGGTTTGATCTGTGACTGCAGTGGCCTCCAGTCACAGATGAAGGTACAAACGATCTTACAGATTAACGTTATTTATGAAAATAGCTTGGCAAGCTAGCTAGGCTAACGTTTGCTAACGAGGAAACTATAAAAAGATCTGTCCATTTGGCAACAATAAATAAATACATGAATGAAATCAAATAAACAAATTCATGTTTTTCATTTGTGTCCATTATTTATCTCATTTTCACATTGCAACAGGCAAGGGTAAGGTACAGCTAGAAAGTATACATAATATCGACCAATTGGTGTTTTTAAACCATGGAAAGCGGTCAATATAACAGCGGGAAAACAATTATGTCGCATAACGTTACATTTAACTCAGGAAAGCCATTTAATGACCATAGCATGTTAATTGAATAGAAAAAATAGCAAGAGAGGAGATTTTGCTGATCACTATATCACATATTTATTATATTTTTTTACTTATGTCATTAAATAATTGTTAGTATACGCGAATGTCCGCGTCTTGTACTCGCCCAGGAAATCTGTAAACCGTACGGCACCAGACAGGGGCAGTCGGCCCGGGGTATTCACAGTGATTTCTCTTCAAAATTGAAATTTTACTGCCACCATTGAAACAATTTATAACGGAAACTGTTTACCCACTCCACATTATACAAGGGGTAACGTTGTAACGTTAGTGACGGTCGTAAATCGCGGGCTGTTTATTCCAGTGGACGCAAGTTGCAACTAAAACAATAGGACTACCCACTACCCAGCAACAGCTCAGTAATGGCGCCCCGCTTACTTCAGGTAGTTTCGCCGGATTTGTCTATAAATGCACACTTTGGGATATTGCATAAAAAAAAAAAACTCTGGATGGAAACGCCAAGGTGCGCATAAAAAAAAAAAAGCATGTGCTCAACTGGGGCGGATAATTTTTTTTATCCGATAAGATGATGTGCGCATAATCAATGATGGAAACACATTTACCGAACAAATCCCTCGATGTGCAACAAAAACTTGCATGACTTTGCCTCAACAGTGAATGTGATTGGATATCTGGACTAACCAGCGGACCTATCACATCACACAGCATCTCAAATGTTGGGTTGGTGGTTCTAAAATGCGTGAGCCAAAGTCAGAACACAATAGCTTTGAGTGTGTGGTTTTTCAAGCGTCAAACGAGTGGCACCCATTCACTTAATGTTATATGGACTTATTTCCTTAAAAATCTTCACTATCTGAAGAAAGTCAGTCATACACATCAGGGATGATTTGTAAACGAGTGTTCATTTTGGGGTGAACCATCCCTTTAACGGCCTGAAACGGATTGATGATAGTGCAGTCGTTCTCCCGCCAGGAAGTCGTATGTGGTGCTGTCAGTGGTTTTGTGCCTGCTGGCGTCTGTTCTGGTGGCGTTCTTCCTGTTTCCACGTCCCGTGCTGGTCGTTGACGACGGCATTCGCTCGGTGACGGTCCACTTCGACCGTAACAACAGCAAAGTGCTCATCAACATGACGGTGATTCAACGTCCTTGCATGAGTTTTACAATGGGAATAAATTGTATATTTCAGAATCAATACTCTAGTAAGATACTCTTGATTATATTGCGTGTTCACACAATGCTTCGAATCAGAAAACTGATTTAAAGAAACTTGGCACTGGTCTGTTGTGAATACTGTCTGTACTGTGTGTAATATTGATTGATTCTTTAAACAGAGCTCCCTGAACTTCACCAACTCTAATTTCTTCACGGTGTTGGTGGACAGTGTGAGCTGTCAGGTGCTCTACATGAAGACTGTCATTGGTTCCCAAACACTGGACAATGTCATCCACATTCAGCCTCTCAGCCAGAGACAGGTATGATGAGTCGGCTTCATTTCATAATGGCCACTACCGTTCAAAAGTTTGGGGTCGGTTAGATATCCAAGATTACAATTATTTGATCAAAAATGCAGCTAAATTATTCTAAAGTGCTAACTTAAAGTTGATTCTGCACTAATTTAATCTAATATTTGATGTTTTTTCAAATGTTGTAAATTTAACGAATCGAGAATCGCTAAAATTACTGAATATATTTTGAGACAAAGGTCGTCTTAATGATTTTCAGTTTTGTTCAACGTAATTAAAGCAACAGTGTTTGTATTTTTGGGGTAAAAGGAAGACACAATAATGAACATGATAATAAATATCTAACTTTTCCATTTGTTGACATGACTGGTTAGATTCAGATGGGAAATGTCATACATCAAGCTGCATGTCAACCTTAGAGATAATACCAATATTTATAAAGACACTGTGCGAAAGTGGTTGTTTTGAACAAGTATTAACTTAAACATTATTAAAAACATTATTTTAGCAAAGTATTTGAATCCAGAATGTGTGCCTTTTGCCCCGTGCTGGATTTGTTTTACCCCGTGTATGGGACGAAAGATCCAAAATTAACATATTTTATCATTTATTTTCTCACAAAATCTGTTGCTCCATCAATGTTCAATACAAATATTTTACACCCTAATATTGTGAAATATTGAACTGTTTTCTATTTAAACATATTGGAAATGTATTTCAGCATCATGTCTTACTCCAGTGTCACATGATCCTCCTTCAGAAATCATTCTGATATGATGATTTAAAGATCAAGAAACATTTCTGATCAATATCATTGTTATAAGATTGTTGTGCTGCTTAATATACTTGTGGAAACCGTGGTGCGTTTATATCAGGATACTTCAATGAATAGATTGTTTATTTGGGATCTAAATCTTTTGTATAACAGTCTTTAACTTCTGAACTTTAGTGTATATGTAGTGGAAGAAGTGACACAGGTTGTTGCGTGTTGTGTACTAGTGGTGTAACATGTTTTTAAATGCAGGTCAACTTCACTGTCAGTGTGGAGATTGGAGGAAGCCTCTCTTATGTTTAGTGAGTATCATATCAGTTCTCTTAAGGCCTGTTCACACCGAGAACAATTGCTATAAAGATAATTACATTAGCATCTGCACCAATCCATAATAACATCCTGTTTATTCTAAGCATACGCTGCAGTTTTGCCGTCTGTCGCTTTAAATGCTCGAGCTCTTTAAAGCAGGATGGATTGGCTCTCAGTGTTTGTATCATTCATCAGCTGAGCCTATAGTTGTGGTGTGAGTGACTGGACTCTGCTATTCATTTAGAACAATTTTTCTATATTTATAGTTATCATAAATGTAATTTAAATCATACAGTGGTGTGAATAAGTGTTTGCCCCCATGCTAAAGTTGCCTAAAAAGAGGAATAAAAAATCATCTTTTGGATATTGATCTTAATGCCTTAATTAGAAAAATGAGGAAAACTCCAACCTTTAAGGACACCAATTTTCTTTGTGAATGAATAATGTATCATAAATAAATAAATGTTTTTTCCTTAAAATACAGGGTGCATAAGTCATTGCCCCCCTATGTTAAATTCCCATAGAGTCAGGCAGATTTGTATTTTTAAAAGCCAGTTATTTCATGGATCCAGGATAATATGAAGAGTTCAGATGCAAAAGCCTCTAAATGCCATTTGAAATTTTCTTCTTTAATGATGATTTTTATCAAACTTGTATATTTAAGCCCAGTAATTGCACTTAAATAACAATTAATAGGTAATTATCATTGCCATTTAAGTGAAATCACTGAACTTAAATATACAAGCTTGATAAAAATGATCATTAAAGAGGAAAATTTCAAATGGCACTTAGAGGCTTTTGCATCTGAACTCTTCATATGCATCCTGATAAAGTTCCCTTGGCCTTTGGAATTAAAATATCCCCACATCATCACACACCTTCCACCACACCTAGAGATTGGCATGGGGTACTTTCCATAAGATCATCTTTCAATGCAAATCAAATCAGCTATTAGGCTAACTGAAGTAATGCCAATCTCAAGGCATGGTGAATGGTGTGTGATGATGTGGGGATATTTTAATTCCAAAGGCCAAGGGAACTTTATCAGGATGCATATTATCCTGGATCCATGAAATAACTGGCTTTTAAAAATACAAATCTGCCTGACTCTATGGGAATTTAACATAGGGGAACAATGACTTATGCACCCTGTATTTTAAGGAAAAACATTTATTTATTTATGATACATTATTATTCATTCACAAAGAAAATTGGTGTAATTAAAGGTTGGAGTTTTCCTCATTTTTCTAATTAAGGCATTAAGATCAATATCCAAAAGATGATTTTTTATTCCTCTCTTTAGGCAACTTTAGCATGGGGGCAAACACTTATTCACACCACTGTACATTTATAGTTGTCCTTGATGTGAATGGGCCTTTAGATGGACACGTTGATGCCCATGAATCTGTGTGTCCGCTCTTCTGTTTCTCAACTATTTGTGTGTGTTTTCTCAGTGCCTTTTGCACCATGGCAAGCATCAAGGTCCACAACATTGTGGTGTTCATGCAGTAAGTTTCTCAGCACTACATTTTTTCTTTTTCTTTTGCTGTTGTCCTACATTGAACGTTGGAGGTGCAGAGGTGCCTCCAGGAAACTTTTAATGGGGTTTTATTAAAATTCCAAGATGTCCGGTCTCTATATTTCCTTCCCTGCAAAGGTCCTGACAATACTTTTTGGAACAGTTTCCTTCGGCGTAGCCGTTGTACTTTGTGAAAGAAAAATAAAACCTAAACACTCAAAATAGTCATTGAATCTTGAGCTCACAGAGCCAAAAACAGTGATTTACATGTAAACACCAATGTCTATGGCACAAATGGCACATAGAAAACCTTAAGAAAAGTATGCCATTTTTATATATATTTTTTTCCAAGTAATAATAAACCACTAAAACAAACAATCTAATAATGAAAACTCTCATCATGAGCGCACAATTAAAGTTAACTAGTAAAACTAGCTAGTTAACTAGCCTAGTTTTCCACTTTTATTCACGCATCAATTTCCTATTTGGAGGTACAGAGAATGAAATGCTTTGGGTTGACCTAGTAAGGCTAAAGCTACAAAATAAATCTGTTTTACAAGGGAAAAAGATGGTGAAACATATACAAGATTACTTGTGAGTTTTGTCCATTTCAAGCTCACAGCGATCACTGCAGTATGATTACAGCTCGCATACATGAGTAAAGTGGAGGCGGAGTTCGAGAAGGAAATCCTGAGAGGAATGTTCCTTGCTGTTGAAATTTGATGTCAAATATTTAAGTCCATGTTTGATCATATGTATAGACCTTAAAATAGTGCTCTGTTATCCATTAAAAAGGAATTTGGGAGGGCCAAAGGTTTTTTTTATGGATGGCCATAGTCTTCGTCTTGAGGAGATGAAGGGTTTTCCTCGAGATTCTTAATGACATGTACCTGATGGCTTCTCTTATACACTCCAGGACCTCAGTGAAGACCTCCTACATGGTGCGGACGGCCCAGAACACACTGGAGTCTTACCGCTACATCGACTGCGGCGCCAACACCACCACCCACCAGCCCTCTGGGATGATGTGGTCCAAACCTCACTTCCCTCAGGATGGGAAACTGCTCAGGTGAAACAACTGAACGGCTGGGATCTCAATGGCAGCGCGGTTTCATCCAATCGACTCCAAATTCTGTGCTTTACTGATACTGAACAGAGCAGCTATGTTGAAAGATATTGCTTGAATGAATCCCTCAGTATGAAACATATGCTCTCTGCTCAAGGTCAATTCGAGAGCTTCTCACCTGCTATAGCTTAAAGGGATAGTTCACCCAAAAATGAAAATTCTGTCAGTATTTACTCGCCCTCATGTTGTTCCAACCCCGTAAGACTTTCGTTCATCTTCGGAACAAAAATTAAGATCTTTTTGATGAAATCTGAGAGCTGGATCACTCCTGCATACTAGTCCATAGGCTTCTTGAGGAATTGAAACTTGCTGGCCTCAAAGTTATTAAAAACAGTTAAAATCAATCTTAACTTTATCATACGACGAGAACAATTTTTGTGCACAAAAACAAACATAAATAATGACTTTATTTCAACTGTTTACTTCCTTCTCTTTGCGCCTCTAGTCAAACTAGTGTAATAGCGTCGAGCTTCGTCACACGTAGGCTCATTATTGGCCGACGCTGGCCATGTGTGTGATGCGTGTGACGTACAACAACAGATCATACGCAATTACACTAGTTTAACTGACTAGTGGTGCAAAGAGAAGGAAGTGAATGGTTGAAATAAAGTAATTATTTATGTTTGTTTTGTGGACAAAAAGTGTTCTCGTCGTTTGATAAAGTTAAGATTGAGCCACTGAAGTCACTTGGACTATTTTGACGGTGTCTTTAATAACTTTTCGAGGCCGGCAAGTTTCAATCCCTCAAAAAGCCTATGGACTAGTATGGAGGAATGATCCAGCTCTCAGATTTCATCAAAAATATCTTAATTGGTGTTCCGAAGATGAACGAAAGTGGGTGAGTAAATACTGACAGAATTTTCTGTTTTGGGTGAACTATCCCTTTAAATCAGTGATCTATAATTTTGCAGTGAATGATAAAAAGGGAGATTTAATCATTGAAGGGATTGTCAATGTTGAGGTGCACTTTAAAGTACTTTTTGTTCTGTAAAAAAATGTTATACTTTGCTTGATTATGCCTGATGCAGTTATGCCAAAGATTTCATGTGATTACTGCTGAAGTCATTTCTCTGATGGTTGTCGAACCGTGTAAATTAATTTGAATTAACAAAGAATCAGAACTTGTCATATATACAGCAAAAGCGCATGTTCTCAAAGGATTTGATTTGTGTTCTTCAGAGGTTTGGTTCTGACTGCTGTGATACTGAAGATGAGGTGACTTTTACAAAACTATTAAGTGTGTCACTTTGCTTCTGTGAAGCCATGAAAACTGAGATTATGAAAATATATATTAAAAAAAGGTTATTATGCTGAATTTTTTGCTGTTACTTGTGCATTAGGGGTTTCACCAAGTTTTTTATCTAATGTATTCTAAAAATGCTTGTATTTATGAATCATTGACAATCATAAGAATCAGAAAACTGCTTGTTTACATGATTTAATGTGTTTGTTTCTTACTTGAAGTTGCACATTTGGCTGAATTATTTCTATTCTTTTTTTATATAAAACATCCTTAATGCACCTTGAGATGTGATTGTATTTGCCATTGTCTAAAATGAGAAAAATAAGCTGATAATAAAAAGTTTGTTTTGAATAGCATTTGGGAAGATTTGTCAGTTTTTTATTATTGTATGTAGCCATTCATTTTATCCCCCCTCATATTTACACATGCCAGATTTTGAATATATACATTCAGTGAAAACTGTCCAGTTTCACTTCAGTTGCACAGAGTTTTGCAAACAGTTGACTTTAGTTTATTTGTCGACTTTTATATAATTTAGAAGCATTAAACCTGAAGAACGATCCCTGAAATAATGCAGCAACAGAAATTATTATTAAAGTCACTTCATAAAACCTAGAGTTGCCAAGACCACCAAAACCGAGGCCAAGACAAGTCCAGTTACCATCAAATCACAAACTATACAATTCATTTAAGTGTTGTCGAGTTGGCACAGAAGTTGCATCTGAATTGGTACAATTGCACCAAATGTTGATAATAATGTTTTAAAAATAAAATTTTGAATATAGAAATGTGATGGAAAAATCAAATGATAGGCTGCACATGCACAAACAGTCCTGCTATGGTGGATTTTCTTGGAAGTATTTTTGTTGAAAAAATTAAGTTGCGCCTTTATTAACTTCATGTGTGTTGAATGTTTGTATAAAATAAATATCACATTTGCAATCGTGCTCATATTCAAGAAAAAAGCTCTTTTGTTCTTGTGATATTGCTTAAAGCTGCAGTCCGTAGGTTTTTGGGGGGGTTAAAAATTATCCGAAATACATATCTGAGAAAATGCATAAGCAGCCATTGTTCAAAACTCTCATAATTATTAAAGCTTGTAATAATGTTTTTAATTTCAGCGGTACTGGTGGATTTATGCGGGAGATTTTCGTCATTACGCCACATCTGTACACATAAAGAAGAGTGTTGGCTAGTTGGCTATATAGAGTCATTACACCACATCTGTTCACATAAAAAAGAGTCTCGACTAGTATAAGCTATATTGTGTCATTACACCACATCTGTACACATAAAGAAGAGTCTCGGCTAGTATAAGCTATATTGTGTCATTACACCACATCTGTACACATAAAGAAGAGTCTCGGCTAGTATAAGCTATATTGTGTCATTACACCACATCTGTACACATAAAGAAGAGTCTCGGCTAGTATAAGCTATATTGATTCATTACATCACATCTGTACACATAAAGAAGAGTCTCGGCTAGTACAGCATAAGCTATATTGAGTCATTATGTCACGTACACATAAAGGAGTCTCGGCTAGTATAAGCTATATTGCTCATTACGCCACATCTGTACACATAAAAAAGAGTCTCGACTAGTATAAGCTATATTGTGTCATTACGCCACATCTGTACACATAAAGAAGAGTCTCGGCTAGTATAAGCTATATTGTGTCATTACACCACATCTGTACACATAAAGAAGAGTCTCGGCTAGTATAAGCTATATTGAGTCATTACATCACATCTGTACACATAAAGAAGAGTCTCGGCTAGTACAGTATAAGCTATATTGAGTCATTATGTCACGTACACATAAAGGAGTCTCGGCTAGTATAAGCTATATTGCTCATTACGCCACATCTGTACACATAAAAAAGAGTCTCGGCTAGTCGGCTATATTGAGTCATTACATCACATCTGTACACATAAAGAAGACTCGGCTAGTACAGCATAAGCTATATTGAGTCATTACGTCACATATGTACACATAAAGGAGTCTCGGCTAGTATAAGCTATATTGCTCATTACGCTACATCTGTACACATAAAGAAGAGTCTCGGCTAGTCGGCTATATTGAGTCATTACGTCACATCTGTACACATAAAGAAGAGTCTCGACTAGTATAAGCTGTATAGAGTCATTACGCTACATCTGTACACATAAAGAAGAGTCTCGGCTAGTCGGCTATATTGAGTCATTACGCCACATCTGCACACATAAAGAAGAGCCTTGGCTAGTATAAGCTATATAGAGTCATTACGCTACAACTGTACACATAAAGAAGAGTCTAGTCAAGTCAAGTCACATTTATTTATATAGCGCTTTTTACAATACAGATTGTATCAAAGCAGCTTCACTGTGATAACATGAAAGTAATGCAACACAGATCAATAATATTGTTGAATATTAAAACTCAACTAGTATAAGCTATATTATAAAACTCAACTAGTATAAGCTATATTCTCAACTAGTGTAAGCTATATTGAGTCATTACGCCACAACTGTACACATAAAGAAGAGTCTCGGCTAGTATACGATATATATATATATATATATATATATATATATATATATACTGTATATATATGTATACTGTATATATAATATTGAGTCTATATTGAGTCATTATTATATTGAATCATTAATGTTTCTTACTAGTTCAAATGACATTTTCCAGTTCAAATTATTATGTTGGTCATACTTCCAAAAAGAATAATCTGTGATTCTGAATGCCAGTATTGACACCAGCGTGGCAGCTGACACACACAGTCTCCTCAAACAGTGTGTTCATCCCTGCCTGCCATGTCGAGGGTGTCGAAGTACAACTCACGTAAAGTTGATAATTCCAGATGGCGACAAAGAGGAAAAACTGCGGACTGCAGCTTTACTGAAATGTCATAATATAAACAAGTACTTTTGTTTGCAATCATATCTTGAATTTGTGGGCAATTGTATGAATTTGGGGCATTTTACTTTTTTGAGACAATCCAGCATTGATTTCAAACCTGGTAACTAAATAAATCAGATTAAAAATAAAAGATAAATTATTGATTGCATTTCACGCAGTAAGTTTAACATTGATGATGTTAACAAATAAATCTGACCACGAAGCAGCAATTTAGTGATGTCCTTGCATCTGTGGTCTAGAGATAAAATCCTGAGTCCTCTAAGTCTGAGACAGAGACGAGACCAAGTTCAAAATGCGGTGGAGACTGAGACATGACCGAGACTTTCACAACACTAATGGACCTGCAGCCACGCTGGAAACTATCCAGAGACCAGTGCGTGTGGATGCCGTTTAATAATTTATTCAGTACAGGTTATTGCAAAGATATTGCATTCACATCTTCATTCTCACACTCAAGTCAGTCGCAATTTTGCTCCTATTCCAATGTGTGCAGATTTTTCTGCATTTAGATAAAACATCTTGTTTTGGTCATAGTTGAAGCTATTACAGCCAAACTACTGGTTGGATCTGGCACGTGTTAAGCTCAGATCAGACTGAAGTGTGTAGCTCATTTTCTTCTCAGAGATAATAGAGTCGGATCAGTAGGAGCAGGGCTACTGGAAACACTGAAGGTAGAGTATACTCTTATTCCTGTCGAAAGCACTGCTTCAGCATGTGCCTTTGCTAAATCTGCTGTGATATTGGTTTTGGTTTCCTGATGCAGGATGAGTGAAGCTGTGGTTAGCGGGGTGAGGAGGTTGAGCACCATCTCAGAGGCAGATATGGACCATGAAGAGGAGCCCGTGTCCATGGTGTCCTCAGGGGACAGCGAGCGGCTCGGATCCAGAGCTTCGCTCTGCTCGCGTGGGAAGCCCATCGCCGAGAGCAGCACCTTCACCTCCTTTGAGTCCTATCAGCCTGACACTGCAGGTACAGCGTCAAAACTTCTCTGTTTACTTGTTTATTTGCTTTTAACTGTACTCTTCCTAATGCTGATGTAGCCTATGCCTGTAAGACAATTGTGCTTTAGTTGTGAAAATGATCTAGTAGGGGTGTCACGGTACAGACTTCACAGTTTCGGTGCGTTCAGTCAGATGATGAATACAGTAACAGGCGATCCACACTCCAGTCCAGAAGGGGGCGCTCACGGTAATGCAACGCTGTTTGCTAACCGCCACAACCCGAAAAAGAGCAGAAGAAGAAGAGACGATCTATGCATAGATATCCAAAATAAAGGCTAGATGTCTCGTCTGTGCTGCTGGCCAATGAAGGTCGACGTCTGCACCTGGTGGCCATCTTGTCACAGGCAGCTCGCTCACTTGTAACATTTGCTGCGTCCCAATTCGAAAATAGAATTAGTGCATCCCAAACCGTTGTATGTTGAAATGAGTGTTTCAAAGATACCCGGATGAACTACTTTTTCCGGTCAGAATCCGAAGTGTAGATCGATGCACACTCTAACGGCTGATATTGCCCACAACCCTTTGCGCGTTGAACAAGAATTCGGTTAGAACTACAAACCAGAGTAAAAAGTGTTAAAAAAAATACAGACACGGAGGAAGTGCGAGTCCCGCGGTTATGTTGAGAGGTTTAGATAAAGAGGTTTGAGTGATTAATTAACATTATCTGACCTGACGAAAATTAATTTATTCAATGTTCTCCACATTATATTGCATCTGCAGCAGCAATGTGAACTTTTGTAAGGATACTTTTAGCCATTACTTTTTAAATGCATCATTATACTCAAATTGCAAAACACAAGGAAAGTATACATGAAAGACCCATGACTGGCAGATGAATGTGTTCCGATACGGTAGGAAATCAATTTAGATTGAATGGAGGATTTTAACTGTGACGAGATGATTGACAGGGCAGTTTATGGTGACAGGATGCACGCAGTCCGTTAAAGATGACGTGATAGTATGTCCCAAAGCTTGCCTACTTTTTTGCTACACACTCAAAAGTATGTACCTTTCTTCACAAAAAGAGTACTTTTAGGGCGTAGAATAAGTAAGCGAATTGGGACGCAGGGATTGTGTTTTAATGGACTTTTTAAATAACCATAACTTGCTAAATTATCTACTGATTTTCAAACGGTTTGGTTTTGTTATAAACGTCAGAGATTTCGTTATGATACTGCATACTTATGAAGTGTATGAATAAATAATCATCCAGAATTATAGCCACGTGAATAGCGTTTGTAAGAAACCAAACTTTTTGTAAATCCGTCAAGTTTTTTAACGAGATAACAGTATTCGTGTTCTTGGCGTGCTGATCACTCATCTTACATCAGGAACCACAGAGCCCGCCAGAAAGCTTGCCTGTGACAAGATGGCCGATGATGACGATAGAAACTCTGCCGTAAGTCATCTAGCCTTTATAATGCATATCTATGGATCTATGCACCAACTCAAAGCAAGAGTTTATATGCACGCTAGGCTAGTAGCCTAGCCAATATGCTGAGTTTAGATTCAGCACACTCCACAAACTTCACAGAAAGGAAAGCGGTATGGTGGAAAGTAGAATCCTGTTAGTTTTCTTTATTTTACAAAAGCACAATGTTCTTTCTGTTTTTATTGTGTGTACACAAATAAAATAAGATAATAAGATAAAAATAAGACCCTTTACCTTCAAATGTTGTCTTACGTGGAATTTCTCGCTCATGTTTCTTTAAAATCGACCTCTGTGCATCCTCCATTGTCACCATGTTAATTTCTCACACACAAAGACAATGACAGCATAGGCTACGCACATCACGATAGTCAAACCAACAGCCAAACGCAAAATGAACCTTTGGTCTAATTACACATTGCTATCTAGTCAACCGTTTTCTGAGATTTGTTTTCATGATTGCCGAATGTAAATAGTTTTATCTCTAAAAACATTTTAGCTTATAACGCTAGTATAATGCTAGTATATAGGGCATAGAGTAATGACAAATAAAAATCGCTTGTTATTACCACTAACAAGGCTCAAAATAGCCCTACACCAACACGACAGCATAACAAGGGTCTCTACATTCAAACCGAAACGTTGAGAACGTTGTTAGTGACCATAAAGTTTAATAAGAAGATATTTTATACACACAGTCAACTTCGCGAATACAGGAAGAAGCCATCTTTGAAAAAAAGTCTCTACCAGTCGATCTACGAGCGCCGATCCAAGTGCGCTGAACTGTGCAGAATCTCATATGGTCCGTTGTTTCCAGTAGAAACACAAACACAAACCGTTTTCTTCTCTTCAATATGTACACGTAGCCTACTGTTCGCGCTTACCGTATCTCCTTATTCACATCTCACCAGCGCACTTGGATCGGCATTCGTAGATCGACTGGTAGAGACTATTTTTCAAAGATGGCTTCTTCCTGTATTCGCGAAGTTTACTGTGTGTATAAAATATCTTCTTATTAAACTGTATGGACACTGACAAAGTTCTCAATGCTTCGGTTTGAATGTAGGGACCCTTGTTATGCTGTCGTGTTGCTGTGGGGCTATTTTGAGCCTTGTTAGTGGTAATAACAAGCGATTTTTATTTGTCATTACTCTATGCCCTATATACTAGCATTGTACTAGCGTTATAGGCTAAACTGTTTTTAGAGATAAAACTATTTACATTCGGCAATCATGAAAACAAATCTCAGATAACGGTTGACTAGGTAACAATGTGTAATTAGACTAAAGGTTCATTTTGCGCCGGAGTTGTCCTTTAATAGTAAATCGAGAAATTCATACTGTAAATCAATTAACTAACTAAAGTCAATTCAGCGAAAGGTCTAATTGAAGATAAATAGATTTTAAAAAATTCTTAATCTGGAAAATGTCATAAAATGTTAACTTAAACAAATTGATAATATAAAATTGGTCAAATTGAAATGTAATCATTTTAAAGATTTCAATGAATAGTAGTTACTTCTATTAAGTTTTACAAATGGCCAATTATAATTTCAGCACAATTATTGTAGGTTTATTCAATAAATAAACCACACCAGCCACTTTATTAGGTACTCTTTTGCCTTCTGAACTGCGTGTTTGTTCGTGGCAGAGATTCAACAAGTTGCTGGAAACATTCTCAGAGATTTCGCCGACTGAACATCCACTGTTCCATGCTCTGTTGAGATCTGGTGACTGTGGAGGCCGTTTGAGTTTAGTGAACTCACTGTCATGAGCAAACACAGTTTGAGATGATTTGAGCCTTGTGGTGTGTGTGTGTGTGTGTGTGTGTGTGTGTTATCCTGCTGGAAGTAGACATCAGAAGACGATACACTGTGGTCACAAAGAGATGGACATGGTCAGAAACAATACTCAGGTAGACTGTGGGGTTTAATCGATGCTCAATTAGTACTAAGAGGCTCAAAGTGTGCCAACATAAAATCCCACACCATTACAGCACCAGCAGCCTGAACCACTGGCCAAGGCAGGATGGACCTATGATTTTACCCAAATTCACACAAATATTATCTCCTTTTCAGACCATTCTCTGTGAACTCGAAGAGATGTTTAAGTGTGGAAATCCCACTAGATCAGCAGTTTCTTAAATACTCAGACCAGCCCGTCTGGCACCAACACCATACCACGTTTAAAGTCACTTAAACCACCTTATTCTGATGCTCAGTTTCAACTTCAGCAGATCGTCTTGATCATGTCTACATGCCTAAATGCACTGAGTTGCTGCAATGTGATTGGCTGTTTAGAAATGTGTGTTAACGAGCAGCTGTGTAGCTAATAAAGTGGCAGGCGAGTGGATATTCTTACTGTAATATAAATGTTGGATTTATTCAGCAAAGACACATGACAATATAAAAAGACTATAATAAATTACTATAATAAAAAAATGCATCAATCATAGATTGATTTGTTAAGGATCATGTGACACTGCAGACTGGAGTAATGATGCGATGCTGAAAATCTGCTTTATCACAGGGATTACATTTAACGTGTATTAAAGGTGGGGTTGACTGCTTTTTTTTTCTTTGCATGATTGTGTTTATGGGGTGCAATATAACATGTATTCGTGGTTTTTCTTTTTTAAAAAGTCTTATTTTTCATAAACTTCACCTTTATTGTCAGCCGCGCTCTCCTCTGTCCCCTGAACGAGCGGTTGACTTCCTGAGTCTATGAAACCACTCCCTCAGAAACATGCTATGGGCTCAGATTGGTTCGTTTGGGCGGGTGTGTTGTGATTGGCTAAAGTGTCGCTCACGTTGTCCGGAAGGTTAACGCCCATTACCTTTACGGGTATGCCAAAGGTGGATACCATAGACGGTGGATACACGTAAATAATGATGTCGAGACTGCAGTATCAGTGAGGCAGAATCAGACCGAGAAAGCCGCGATGAATCGAGTCAAGCAGAACCTCACCACACACGGCTCTTACTAAACGTTTCTGAATGATACACAATAGCATCTGACTGGCAACATTAGCAACTGACTGGCTACTAATGTTAAACACAAACAACGTTGGCAAGTTTACGTTCTTGATCAAATCGAAAATAACGTCAAAAAATACATTTACAACATTAGTACTTATACAAAATTCAGGTCCATAATGTTTGTACGCGTTTGTCGTGGACACAATAGCATAACTAGTAGCCTAGTGGCTATAAAGCCAGCGCTGGCATTTGAAAAAAATAAAACACAAGGCTAACGTTACGTCTGGAATTATACATGCAAATACATTTAAAATGATTAAGTCTTAGCCTACTTACAGGTTGTGGCCCAACAACTGCTGCCTCTGGTTTTAAAGTTGGATCTGCTTAAAGCTGTTTTTTTAGTAACGTTAACAGTTTCTTGTTGAATTCGTGGAGATTCTGGAAGCTGTCTTCCGTAAAATGCGCAGCACAGAGAGCTAGATTACGATCGTCACTTTCAGGAATATAATCAAACATAAATTGTATCCATTGTTGACGAAGTAGCATCCGTGGGAAGCTCGAACACAGGAGATCTGTCAGCTGGGTGAACACAACTCACTCGACGTGCTGCAGAAATATGCGCATGTCCTTTCCTGCATATTCCGGAGTGAGGGGTTGATGCAAATGTGTGGGTTAGTGACGTACCATAACCCAGCTGTAGTCCCAATCGAGTCGTTTTTGTAGGCAATATACTTCCTTATTTTTAAAAGACGATATTTCTGCTTACACTGAACTTTCAGCGCTGCAACTTTGCAGATACTGTTCATGCACCAACAGCAACATTACACACTATTTAAAATGAAAAAAGTGAAATCGCAGTCAACCCCCCCTTTAAAACAGAACATATTTAATTCTAGTTATACATAAACAATAATATTTCAGAAAAGTACATTATTTTATCGAATAAATGTTTGGGTTTTTTTGTAAATGTAAATTGTTTCTTAAAATAATTTTAATTTATGTAACAGCATTTATGTTTTACTGTTTTAACGGCTTTACTTACATATTATTATAAAGCCTGAAACATTGGTCTAATTATTAGTTTGCTTCAGAAACGACATGGCTATAGTCAGTTTTGGTTCCTGTTACAGTAAATCCGGTAGTTTCAACACGCGTATAAGTATCACTCAGTCCCAAACACACTTGTAAACATGTTAATCTGATGCGCTTGCAGCTCTCATGCAGAGCGGAGTGCACTTTTATGAGCACTCACACCAACACTCAGATGCTAAAACACTCCCTCAGTGACAGAGCCTTATGCAAGATACATGACCATAAACCTGTACTATGAGATATAATAAAAAAAATTATTCTCTCTCCATTGTATGCTCATCCTATGTAGTGAAACTCTACTCGGGTTGCTCTGTTTCACAAACTTCCCTGGGGAATGTATACTGTTACATTAATGTCTGTGGGTGGCCACTTATTTCCCCATTTCTGCTCACACAGCCCTTAATATAATTACTTAGAGAGAGCTCCTGTCTATAAGGTTTTGCAATGTGGCATTAGTCTGATTCTGTGCAAAGTGGCTAGCATGGCCACACGTGCCATAATCATAATTCTGAGGAATTATGTGCTGATGAAAGGCTGAAATGTGTGTTCTGGGCTTCTCTCATTTCAGCCTCCATCTAACTTCCCGAAATGGCAGATTTCTGTGCCAGTTTCAGTGTAATTAGAGCGTCTTAGTTTTAGTTTATGGCAGCCTGCACTTAACTTGATGTATGGACGTCTAAAAAATAAATAATGCATGCAAGAGGAAGTGTTTAGGTAATGATAACTGAGTGATGTGCACAAATACCAGCGTACTTAAAACCAATATGCTAGTGAATATTTATTAAAGCCACAGCAAGTGACATTTTACAAATATTCATGCAACCGTTAATGACGAAAAGTACTGTCCCAGACAGGCAAGGTAGTGTCGGCCCAGATCCCGGCCACATCCGGCACATGTGGATTCCACCCGTATAGGCGCTTTTCCACTGCATAGTACGGTGCGGTTCGGTACGGCTCACTTAATGGTGCTTTTCCACTGCATGGTACGGTACAGTACGGTTCGCTTCAGGTCACTTTAAATGGTACCTGGTCTGTTGAGGTTCCAAGCGCACTGTACCGGTACTAAAATGTGACGTGAAACACTGCAGATCACTGATTGGTCAGACAGAATCGTCACTACCAGCGTCACATTTTAAAGGGTTAGTTCACCCAAAAATGAAAATTCTGTCAGTATTTACTCACCCTCATGTTGTTCCAACCCCGTAAGACCTTCGTTCATCTTCGGAACACAAATTAAGATATTTAAGATATTAAGATCGCTCCTGCATACAGTCCATAGGCTTCTTGAGGGACTGGCTCTTGCTGTCCTCAAAGTCATTAAAGACATCGTTAAAATAGTCCAAGTGACTACAGGGGCTCAATCTTAAGTTTATCAAACGACGAGAACACTTTTGTGCGCAAAAAAACAACAAAAATAACGACTTTATTTCAACTATTCACTTCCTTCTCCATGAGCCTGTAAGTCAGTTAACGTAGTGTGATTGCGTAGAGCTACGTCACACGTTGGCTCACTATTGGCCGACGCTGGTCATGTGTGTGTGATGCGTGTGACCTACAATAACAGACTCGCGCAGAGGGAGAAATAAACGAATAGTTGAAATAAAGTCGTTATTTTTGTTGTTTTTTTGCGCACAAAAGTGTTCTCGTCGTTTGATAAACTTAAGATTGAGCCCCTGTAGTCACTTGGACTATTTTAACGATGTCTTTAATGACTTTGAGGACAGCAAGAGCCAGTCCCTCAAGAAGCCTATGGACTGTATGCAGGAGCGATCTTAATATCTTAAATATCTTAATTTGTGTTCCGAAGATGAACGAAGGTCTTACGGGGTTGGAACAACATGAGGGTGAGTAAATACTGACAGAATTTTCATTTTTGGGTGAACTAACCCTTTAAACACATTTTTCCGTCTAGCAGTTAAAAACAACCACATACCGAGAATCAGGAACACCATCCCCTCGATAGTCTCCATTGTTCCTGTGTTGTGGGTTTGAAAATGTGGCGCTTTTTAGATGATGTCATGGTAGTAGAGGCGCGCGCAAATAACGATCAGTCCCACACACTTTGAAGGGGTACTACTGCAGTGGAAACGCAAAGCGAGCCGAACTGTTCCGCGCCGAGTCGAAGCGTACTGAGCCGAACCGTACCGTACTATGCAGTGGAAAAGCGCCATATGTGGGCCGGATCCGGGCTGACGCTGTCTGGGATACTATGATGTCCTTGTGCATTTTTGGACACGTCAAGTGGTCACATTTATTTCCATAGCACTTTATACAAAACAGAGCCAAAACAGCTTATAAACAAAATATTAAATAGTGGCAGGCCCACTAGGTTCTACTAAGTTAATTTTCTTTTATCCAGATGACTGCGCCACCATCCTGCTGGCTTGCCTCTACTGCCGCTTCTGTGACGTCTTCGCCATGATGCCTGACGTGTGTGAGCGGGCGTTCATCCGCTGCTTCCCCTCCTTCAAGTATTACTGCACCTCAGATGAGCAGTCCAAGGGGAAAGACTGGTGCGGCTGTAACATCGAGTTCGACTGTAATTTCATGAACTCCTGTCAAGAGGCCAGTGAGTTAATCGAGCTGGCGATGGAGATATCTGAGGTGTGCTACCGCTAATACATTCAGGACAGAGATTCTCCATTGTTCTCAGAGTTATTCGTTTCCACAAAGGACGTTTTGTGACGCCATTGGTAAACCAGGGTAAAATGAGTCGCCCTTTGTTTTAGGCCAGCATGCCCAGAATAAAGCATGTTACAGCATTTTCAGGAACAGATCGTCATTTCATTCTGACAGAATACGGGGAATGTATTTGCGACTTTTCCCTCACCAAGTAAATTAATATATGACCAAAGCTATGATGAGTTAATAAAAGCAAAAGTTTCACTAAAGTAGGATCATTTTCACATTCATAAACAAAATAAAAAAATACTACAGGAAAACAAACAAAAACACACACCCACACATGAAAAGTTTGACGCATGTGTAAGGCACGAAAAATTGTGGGTGTGGGTACCAACCCAGCCTTATCAAGCTGGTGTTCAGCTGGTTTTATCTGATAAAGCTGGTCTTCAAGCCTGGCCCAGCTGGTGTTTATCTGGTTTTAGCAGGTCAAGATGGTCTCTTAGTCTGGCCAAGCTGGTGTTCAAGCCTGGCCCAGCTGGTGTTTATCTGGTTTTAGCAGGTCAAGATGGTCTCCTAGCCCGGCCAAGCTGGTGTTTATCTGGTTTTAGCTGGTCAAGATGGTCTCCTAGCCTGGCCAAGCTGGTGTTTATCTGGTTTTATCTGATAAAGCTGGTCTTCAAGCCTGGCCAAGCTGGTGTTTATCTGGTTTTAGCTGGTCAAGATGGTCTCCTAGTCTGGCCAAGCTGGTATTTATCTGGTTTTAGCTCGTCAAGATGGTCTCTTAGTCTGGCCAATCTGGTGTTTATCTGGTTTTAGTAGGTCAAGATGGTCTCTTAGTCTGGCCAAGCTGGTGTACAGCTGGTTTTATCTGATAAAGCTGGTCTTCAAGCCTGGCCAAGCTGGTGTTTATCTGGTTTTAGCTGGTCAAGATGGTCTCCTAGTCTGGCCAAGCTGGTATTTATCTTGTTTTAGCTGGTCAAGATGGTCTCTTAGTCTGGCTAAGCTGCTATTTATCTGGTTTTAGCTGGTCAAGATGGTCTCTTAATCTGGCCAAGCTGGTGTTCAGCTGGTTTTATCTGATAAATCTGGTCTCTTAGTCTGGCCAAGCTGGTGTTCAGCTGGTTTAATCTGATAAATCTGGTCTTCAAGCCAGGCCAAGCTGGTGTTTATCTGTTTTTAGCTGGTCAAGATGGTCTCCTAGTCTGGCCAAGCTGTTGTTTATCTGGTTTTAGCTGGTCAAGATGGTCTCATAGTCTGGCCAAGCTGGTGTTTATCTGGTTTTAGCAGGTCAAGATGGTCTCTAAGTCTGGCCAAGCTGGTGCTTATCTGATTTTAGCTGGTCAAGATGGTCTCCTAGCCTTTTCAAGCTGGTGTTCAGATGGTTTTATCTGATAAAGCTGGTCTTCAAGCCTGGCCAAGATAGTCAAGATGGTCTTCTAGCCTTATCAAGCAGGGTGTTCAGCTGGTCAAGATTGGCTCCCAGCCTGGCCAAGTTGGTGCTTATCTGGTTTTAGATGGTCAAGATGGTCTCCCAGTCTGGCCAAGCTGGTGTTCATCTGGTTTTAGATGGTCAAAATGGTCTCCCCGCCTGGCCAAGCTGGTGTTCAGCTTGTCATTTAAACAGGAGAACAGATGTTGTCAGAAACATAGGCATCATCAACAGGTAAACTCATTTCAACACTAATAAAGGTATAAGAGTGGTGTAGTCCATATATCCTACTTTTAGCTCTTTACTTCGTTCGGTTGGATTTAGTTTTTAAAATGTAAATAATTTTCTGTAGTTCTAAAAAGATTATCTTGTAAAAAAATGGGTAAGAATCATAAACATTTGCTTTCACAGATTTTATTTTCTGCAATAATCTAAAATCCAATAGAATTTTTTTTTTTCCCGGGTTACCAGGGTGATACTAATTTACAGGTTTGGCCCTCAAAATGTGATCCTTGCAGCACTTATGAAAAATGTGAAAAAGTCAAGGTTGATGCCCTCTGGAGGACAATATGGGCAGTACTTCATAAACCTCACGTTATTGACCCAGCAGTCTCGGCATGTGTAGTCATTCAACTGGAAACCCTTCAAGTCTGTCAAATGGAACTAATTATCCAGCATGAATAAAAAAAACTTTTTTAAATAAAAAACTCTGTGTTCTGTAATGTGTCCCAATTACACCAGTGATACAAAATCTGTTGGCATTCATATTCAATGGCTGAAGCTCAGCTAGTTATTTATATTCAAATATATATATATAATATATATATGATTTGATCGAATTTGTAGGCTTATAAAAAATAAATATCCCCTCTGGACATCACTTCGGGCCACTACTCTATGCACTACTATGCAGGTGTGTACTAATACTTTGTACAGAAATATTATTCTGTAACAGAATTTAATGTAAAAATTACAGGATTATTATTATTTTTTTTTTTTTACAATGTTGAGAACATGCAAAACGTCAGACAGAAAAGGCCCGGCCCTGTCTCCGCCGAGACTTAAACCAGGACCCTCTTGCTGTGAGACGACAGTGCTGCCACAATGTCATGTCACCCTCATGTATCCTTTAATGTAAATCTATTCATAGTTTGCCTACAGTTCCACCCTCTCCGTCACCTCAGCAACTGGCTTTAGTTACTGTTGGTACGAGTAGGCAAGAGGCCAACTTTCACTTTTCTCCTTCAATATGTCTTATGCTTCAAAAATCAGTAACGATGTCTGTGATGATGTGGCTGGATTCAGATTGGTGCATGTGGACTCTACGTGGAGCAGACAGCCTGAAGACTGCAAGTGTGCCGAGGGACGGGTGTCAGACGCCAAGATGTGAGTGTATCGATGAATTGCCACTCTGGTGCTGACTGTCTCAGCCTCGACCTACTGTAATACAATCATCTGAATCTGATTGATGCGTTTGAATAAGAAACATGTTTATTCCCTTATTTCACGGTGAGGTTTATAATGATGTCTTTAATCAGTTAACCTTAAAGTCTTTAGTGAGTTGTTTACTTCATGTTTGAATGCTTTTCTATTTTAAGAACTGACCTTACAGTTGGAAAGTATGAGGTCAAGTTTACAGTGTGTGTGTGTGTGTGAGAGAGAGAGACCATGCCACCACCTTGGTACTATGTCCAGAGCATGGTTTTACCATAGTACATTTGCACAAAACAAACTCTTTAAAACATAGGTAAATGTTCAAACATCATGATATTACCATGTCCAATGGTGGAACAAAAATTAGTAAACTAAATGAGAAAAAAACACGGTGTTACCATAGTATACAACAATCAATTCCTTGTGAAAAATAAGTGCACTCAATTGTATTGAATTTGTACTTGTAGTATAGCTACTTCATATCTTAAAGATATATATTTTTAAAAACTGAAATTGCATGTAATATAAAATTAATGAAATAAAAGCCTTCTTAGGTGTACTTAAAGAGAGCACACTTTCACCATTATGTTTCTTGTTTCTACTAATGTCAAAATATAATTTTTACTGTTAATCAATATTATTACAAGTTGAATATACGTTGAAATGTATTACAAATGTTGAATTACAAATAACCTACACTAAAAACATATTTCAATATAAATTACATATAGAAAACAGTTTATTTAAGTTTACCGTAAATGCTTGTCACTGCGTCCAGCAGTAACTTGAACCAGTCCTTCAAAAATCCTACTTACTGTAAGTAGGTTTAAAAAGCTCTTTAAAGCTAACATCATTTAATATAATTTTAAAACTATAATCCATTCTCAGTAACTGCTGTAAAATGTCTATAAAGTATTGTTGTAAGTGTAGGCTATTATTTCCATAACAAGTACTTCTAACAAGTATGCTGAAATGTTCTTTTTCACAAGGCGTATGCACTTATCACAGCTTATACTGAATACATGATGGTGAACTTGTCCCCCACAGTTATGAGTCTTCCACAGAAGATGGAGTCACATGGACAGTGGTCAGTCCTATCGTCTTCACCTATCGAGTCATTCAGAGTGACAGGCTTCTGGATCCAAGCAATGACACCTTGATGTTTGGCCATATCTCCGACCCAATGGAGATTCAAGCCATCAAGAACAACGGCAAAGTCATGAAGAGATTTATTGTGATTGACCAGACTGTTCATGATCTCTACGGCTCTCAGGTTGCAGCGTATTTCGAAGCGAGAGGGGTGACGTACAAGATCCTTCACTTGCCCACAACTGAGGAGAACAAGTCTATGGCACTCGTGACCAGTATCTTGGAGGAGGTCCATAAATTTGGAATTGGCCGTCGTACGGAGCCCATTATCGCTATCGGTGGCGGTGTGTGTCTGGATATCGCGGGTCTTGCCGCGTCTCTGTATCGCAGACGCACTCCGTATATTCGTGTCCCTACAACTCTGTTGGCTTACATTGATGCCAGTGTAGGGGCAAAGACGGGGGTCAATTTTGCCAACTGTAAAAATAAACTAGGGTCATACATACCCCCTGTGGCAACGTTCCTGGACAGGACTTTCCTGTGCACTCTTCCACGCCGCCATATTTCTAATGGAATGGCTGAGATGTTGAAGGTACACATTTATAAATTATGTATTTATAAGTATTTTAACATGAAAATGAGTCTGTCAAAAACATTTCAAAACCTTATCGACCCAGACTAGAGTTGTCAAAAATACTGACTTCGGTATTTTAAAAATGTGATAAAACCAGCATTTCCTTCTAGCATTTTGAACGCTGTTGAGCGGATTCTTAAACATCTCTGATTGGCCATTGCGGAGATGCACTCAACATATGTCTGTGATTGGCCATTGTGGACTAGTATCCACAACATATATGTCTGCTCAACATATATGTCTGTGATTGGCCATTGTCGTGATGCAATCAACATATATGTCTGTAATTGGCCATTGTGTTGATGCACTCAACATATATGTCTGTGATTAGCCATTGTGGTGATGGCTCAACATATACGTATGTCTGTGATTGGCCATTGTGGTGATGGCTCAACATATACGTATGTCTGTGATTGGCCATTGTGGGGATGGCTCAACATATATGTCTGTGATTGGCCATTGTGTTGATGCAATCAACATATATGTCTGTGATTGGCCATTGTGGTGATGCACTCAACATATATATCAGTAATTGGCCATTGTGTTGACGCAATCAACATATAAGTCTGTAATTGGCCATTGTGTTGACGCAATCAACATATATCTGTGATTAGCCATTGTGGTGATGGCTCAACATATATGTCTGTGATTAGCCATTGTGTTGATGCGCTCAACATATATGTCTGTGATTGGCCATTGTGTTGATGCGCTCAACATATATGTCTGTGATTGGCCATTGTGTTGATGCGCTCAACATATATGTCTGTGATTGGCCATTGTGTTGATGCGCTCAACATATATGTCTGTGATTGGCCATTGTGTTGAAGCAATCCACATATGTGTCTGTGATTGGCCATTGTGGTGATGCGCTCAACATATATGTCTGTGATTAGCCATTGTGTTGATAGCTCAACATATGTCTGTGATTGGTCATTGTGTTGATGCACTCGACAAATATGGCTACAATAATCAACACTTCAAAACAAGCCGTCTTTCACACTCTTCATCGTGTGCTTACACAGATACACACGGGAAAATTTGAAAGAGATATTAGGGATCCGCTGATAGACGCCTGCTTTTAAATGTGTGCATCTATGCTCTGTGAAGAGCATCAAAGATGTCATTGTTGATCATTGTAGCCAATCACAGACGTAAGTTGAGCGCTTCAACACAGCCAATCAGAGACATATACTGTATATTGAGCTGATGGCCAACACAATGGCCAATCAGAAACATACATGTTGAGCGCTTCAACAAAATGGCCAATCAGAGGTCATTCAACAGCGCTCAAAATGCTAGAGGTAAATGTTGGTATCGTCACATTTTTAAAATTTCAGTATCGACTTGGCACCGAAGTCTGTACTTTTTGACAACTCTAACCCAGACTTTTGAATGGTAGTTTATTCTGACTTTATTGTGCAAGTCTAATTGAGGTCTTGTTTCACCAATACTAGTGATCCTCAACAGATGGCGCTGATGAAACACAAAGGACTCTTTGAACTTTTGCAGAACGAGGGAAGACATTTGTTGGACTCAAGGTTCCAACCGAGAATCAATGAAAATGTGCACATGGATGCAGCGAGTGTGTCCACTAGACTGGCCATTGAGACCATGCTGGAGGAACTTGCCCCAAACCTGTGGGAGGATGACCTGGACAGGCTGGTGGACTTCGGCCATATCATCAGTCCAGAGCTTGAAATGGTTCTACCTATTAAGACTTGAAATAAAGTTGCACATTGTGTATCACTGTCTAGAATTAATCTAACTGGAGTTTCTTTGATACAGAAAGTACTTCCTGCACTTTTGCATGGAGAAGCAGTGAACATTGACATGGCCTTCATGGTCTATGTGGCTCATGAAAGGGGCTTTCTGACAGAAGAGGAGAAAAGACGTATCATTGTGTGTATGCAGAGTCTAGAGCTTCCAGTGTGGCATTCAGATTGCACTCTGGATCTAGTACAGAAGTCTCTTACTGACCGACTGAAGCATTCGGGTGGACTTCTGAGAATGCCTCTGCCGACAGCGCTGGGAAGAGCAAGTATGTCAAATATAAATAGAACAACAAAATGTTTGACCAAGGTGTATTTGGGGTCCCTGAGATGTTCTGACATGTCCTGACATTTGTGCTTTTTTTAAATTGCTTCTAAACATATTAATGGCACAGGCGAGATTACACTATATTTAGCACAAACAGGGCAACCATAATATGTGAGCAACATGTATGTACATGTTTGTATTTTTGAGAGAATATTGTTTATGCGTGGATATTGAAAAAACAAAAAATGAAAGTTTCTGAAATAAGGCCACAAAACACATCCGAAACATGAGTCCACAAGACTTTTGACTAATGATGTTGTGGCCTAGAGTTTTTTCTTCACAATGATCTGAAAATCATCCTGCCTTATCTTTCACATAAAACTGTGAATTGGGTTATATTGTGAAAAACAGATCAGCACAGAACAAATCTCAGTAGTCTATATAGTCTTACTAATGTAGGAGCGAAAGTGAATGACCGCCCATCGCGCGCATCTGTCTGTGCGCGCATTTAACATTTAAACAGTCTTTGTGCAGTTTACAGACACTATGCAATAACACGATTAGAACAAAGCACTTAAAGGATTAGTTCACTTTTGATCACGTTCTATTCTGTGAGGCGCGTTTGTAACGTCACGTAATACGTAATTACGTTCAAAAGGTCACGGGTGACGTAGCCGGAAGTACAGAGTCAGTGTTTAAGTTGAACGCATAGGTTGAACGTGCAAACTAACTCAAACGCCGTTTACAAAAAAAGGAATTAAAAGGTAAAACAACAATGTCGGACTATTTTGATTCTGTACTTCCGGCTACGTCGCCCGTGACCTTTTGAACGTAATTACGTATTACGTGGCGTTACAAACGCACCTTTATTTATTGATTTGTATTTTAAATGAGAACTCCGGCGAACAATGAACCTTTGGTCTAATAAAACATCGGTACATAGTCAACCGTTCTCTGAAATTTGTTTTCATGATAATCGAATGAAAAGAGTTTTATCTCTAAAAACTGTTTAGCGTATAATGCTAGTAATGGGGGCATTGGCTGAGTAAAAAGAAATCGCTAGTTTATACCACTAAACAAGGCTCAAAATAGCCCCACACTAACGCAGTAACATAATGAGGCTCCATACATACAAAACGAAGCATTGAGAACTTTGTAAGTGTACAGACCGTTTAATAAGAAGATATTTTATGAAGAGAGTTCACTTCGCGTATACAGACAGGAGCCATCTTAAAAAATAGTCTCGATAAGTCGAACCCAACGTCGTGCTGAGTGATCTGAACTCTATGAAGTTCAACGAACTTCTGAACTGTATGAATGGCGTTCGGGGATCGACTTATCGAGACTATTTTTTAAGATGGCTCCTGTCTGTATACGCGAAGTGAACTGTCTTCATAAAGTATCTTCTTATTAAAGGGTCTGTACACTTACAAAGTTCTCAATGCTTCGTTTTGCATGTATGGGCCCTCATTATGTTACTGTGTGAGCGTGGGGCTATTTTGAGCCTTGTTAGTGGTATAAACTAGCGATTTCTTTTTACTTACTCAATGCCCCCATTACTAGCATTATACGCTAAACAGTTTCTAGAGATAAAACTCTTTAAATTCGATTATCATGAAAACAAAACTCAGAGAATGGTTGACTAGGTACCGACGTTTTATTAGACCAAAGGTTCATTGTTCGCCGGAGTTCTCCTTTAAGTCTATTTTGCAGCTATGTGAATGCGGTGACTCGTTTTTGGTCCTCAGGGGTTTAAAGGGGTGAAATCAGCATATAGACGGCAGTTCAGTGTCTAACACCACTGTGGTATCGTACACAAAGGTCATGGTAACGCTGGCTAAAAAATTTCTGAATACACCTTCAATGTCGACTAAAGATGATGAAAAAATGTATGTATTCTTGAAAGTCATTACTCTACTCATCCTAGTTGCCATATTGAGATGGCAAGACCAGTTGAATACACTTTAGCTCCATTGCCACCATCATCAAACACTTTTAGGTGTGGAAGAAAACTAATCATGGTAAAATAGGCCTATGAGGTTCTGGGTTCAACTCCCGGACGAGCCCCCACTTTTTACAAGTTGTTTTAATCTAAATAAATAAATAATTAAAGGTTAGGACAGGTTTGGTGGTATGTTTAAGAGCGGGTTAGGTAAAGGGAAGGGTCAACTGTGTAATCATAGCAAAATAAATTACATATGCAGATATTTTTTAAAACATAAGTACAATGTAAACACATGTATGTACACACTAAGTGCATTTTATCATTGTATTAGTTAAAGACAAGTAATATAATTTTTTATACCCTACAGGAATCTTCAATGACATAGAAGACAGCATTGTGTGTCGAGCATTCAAGAGATGGTGCAAGGAACACTGTGAAACTGCCATGAAACCACAATCACACAATGGAAAAGCCTGATTCTATTCTTAAACCAAGAAAACATCTGTGATGCATCATGAATAAAAACTCCAGAAATTGTGAAAACCACTCAGTTTTATTTTAATGTCTGTAACGTTTTTTTTAAATTCCCAATACACTTGCTTGAATTCCAACCATGAAACGGTCACACAAGTGACCAACTACTTTCCTCATAAAGCTTCCCGGTAGAAGTTTCACGTTTCAAAACAACAGTTTGAGTGAAAGGTGACTTTCCCAACAGGTGGGCCGTCTTCCAGTATTGAATTCATAAGAAATAAACGCTTCACATATTCAACCAAAAATCTACATCTCACGCTATTGTAAGTCCTTTCTTAAATAATGTTTGGTTAAGCTTAAACAATATCATACAAAAGTATATTAACAAAACAAAAACGTCTTTAACTAGAGCCAAGACACTTTTATAAAAGACAGACTCTATCTGTAGCAATCTGTATTTGTTATTAAAAGATGTTTGGTTGGAGTTCAATGGAAGCCTGTTTTAAAGGCACCTTTCATTGACGTCACTGCATTCATACAGGCCTTGCCTTGTGCTTTACCTGTTACCTGATTGTCTGAATTATTGCTGAGAAAAAAAATTGCAACAGCCAGTTTTGCTATAAAACCACACTGAGATACGTAACAGTTTCACTGCATATTTAGACTTCACTTGCAATTTGGCAACGTTTTAGTAGTCAACACTGTGTAACATTACATTCAGAGGACAACTTTCAGTAGTTTGTCTAGTAAGCAAAGGAGTTTACATTATACACTATTCTTGAAAGTTTTGTAGTGCTTCAAGACACCACAGGTTTAAGCCAGAATACAAAACAGATCAAGTCTCGAGTCGAACCCGAGTTTAAATGTACCCTACTAAGAGATCGCTGGGTTCCACAGTTTAAGACTAAGTCTAAAATCACATAAATAGAAGAGAACGCTTCATTTAAAGGGATAGTTCACACAAAAATGAAAATCATTTCCTTACTCTCATGTTGCTCCAAATCAAGTGTTCCACACATCTCTAGAAAAGTGAAGCTAAAGCATTTTGATCGCCCCCTGGTGGCTCTCTGCAGTACAGGTCGTAAATCCCGCACTCTCCATGAAATCGAACGGGACAATTACACTTTAAATTTAATATTTTTTCCAAAGATGGTTTCTGTCATTTTAGGAAGTTTTCATAACGCTGGCGTACACCCAAATGTTACGAATGGCGAAATCGGCTAGTTCTAGGATATGTTGGCTTCATTTTTCTGCAGTGGGAGGAAGTGGAGACACGTCATCCATCTTTTTTTACAGTCTGTGCTCCAAAAACACATTTAGGTTTAATTGTCCTTTTTGGAAACAATAACAATCCCAGTCCCCATTGGCTTTCACTGTGCGGAAAAGAGCAGCGTGAAATCTCTACTAAACATCTCTTTTTGTTTATAGGTCAAACAGGTTTGGAATGACATGACGATGTGTAAATGATGACATATTCATTTTTTTTGGTGTGAACTATTGCTTTAAGTTGCAGGTTTGTAATATAAGGCACTTTACAGTGATCTGACTATGTTACCTACACTAAACTCTTACAACATCTTTCCATGAAACTGGTTGATTTCTCAACTGAAAGTTATCTTTGCATAGTTCTATGAAACAACACATTCTAGTTTCATCTACATGATCATTATAGTGGCACAAAATTGGATGCTACTCAAAGGCAAACATCAGTACATCTGAGTTGAGCACTTTTAAAGTAAAAATATACAGTAACAGTACAGCTTATTATCACAAACATAGTCAGTCATTTACACCGTGCAAGAATTAAAAAACCCAAACAAGTGTTAGAACAAAATATAAAATGCTTTTTTAAGGTATGATCTTTCTTCCAGTGTTTTTGCCAATACAAAACATAAAAAAACCCAGATCATTCTGTTATATATACGTATATATACATCATATATATATATATATATTTATATATAACAAAAAACCTGGAGCATTTTAGTTGCAATGGCATAATCAAACAGAATTCAATCAATAAAATGTTAGATAAAAATGAAAAAGTTTTTAAGGGCAATAGAATCTGAAGGTTTGAAATATTACTTGATTATTCCCTTAGGCATCAAATATGTGTTAATACATTTCTTCACATTCTTATGGATTCTTTCATGCGATGCATTGTGTTAAAATCAGTTTGCATAATTATATAATTATATAGGCACTGCATTTGATGAACGGTTTTGAAAACTGCTGGGTTAAATCTGAATATTGCTTATTGCTTGGCACATTTCACAGGACATTTGAAAATCAGTTGGAAACGCTGTGTGAAAACTGTCTCTCCACACATGAATGACAATCCTCTGAAGAGTTTTTAGCATGGCAATGGATATGACAATGTTAATGTATTTGGTCTCGGTGGAATAGATCTGCAACACTGCTGCTGAAAGTACAAAGACTCGCTACTGTCAATACATACACAGACCAAGCAGCTCTATGCAGGTGGAGCTGGGGAAGGTGGAGGGTTTCAGAGGACCTTTGAAAGCGAGCCACAGCAAATACTGACCGACTATTTAAATGTTGAGCAGCAAGCTCATTGGCTACAGTTGTGACATGAACCAATCAGCTTGTGCCGTGTAGTTAAGGACCCATTCGCCTGCGCCAACTTGCTATTTCTTCAGATAGACTGGTATTATTTAAAGATTATTTCACAAATTTATGAAAGATAAATATAACAAATCTAAGTGAAATTCTCTAAAACATGAATAAATTAATACTGAGAGAAATTTGGCATTGATTAATAATTGAGTGAAATAATTTATGGTCAGCAGTTTGGGATCATCCTGAGAGCAAACACACTTTGTCTAGACATCTAGTGGTTGAATGCGTTTTCATCTGGAATATGCCATTTTTTTAGATAATCTGCTTAAAAAGTTGGAACGACATTCAACAGAATTTTGTTTGACATTTATGAATTAGTTTGTTTTAGTTTAGATTTATTCAGCTACGCTAAAGGAATAATTAACCGAAAAAGGAAAATGTACTCACACTCATGTTGTCAGAAACCGGTTTGCTGTTATTTGTGTGCATCACAAAAGGATTTTTTTTTTTTTAAATCAGCTTCAATTTCAATCTGTTTCTCTCACACAGATATCACATACTTGTGAAAGTGGCGTGGACTCATTTTAGGATTTCTTTTTTGGAGCACAATGGACATGGTAATTATGCATTCTTAAAAAAAAAACAATAATGATTCTTCAAAATATCTATATTCAACAGAAAACCTACGTCATAGTTTAGAACAACATGAGAGTGAGTACTTAACAGAATTTTCAATTATTCTTTTTAATCTTTTCAAGTGCATCTCGTGGGGGTTTGTGTTTATGGGCAGCTGATATTAGATATTAACTGTTGCCTATTATCTACTTAAGTTAAAAGGAAAGCATTATGCTTAAATCATTCCTTTAAAAGGATATACATGTATATATAAAAGAGAATTATGTTTCTAAACTGTGCGCAAACATTACTGTACACCTAAAAAAAAAATAAAATAAAAATAAAAAATCACCATTCAGGTGCACTTTTAAATAGATTGGTGCAGGTAAGACGTCAGAATCCAGAAAACTAATTTGCCGCTGTTTCCCTTGATATTTTCCAATGGGGTTTGTACATTTTGGAGTAAAATAAGGTCTGTGGTAAACATAACTTGACAATACTTGCACATTTTGAAAAAAAACTGTCTTATCTAGTTACTTGTCAAAAACATTCGTTTTCAAAAATAAACATAACTGCTTCAAATTTTGCATTTTCGGTATGGGTGTTTGTAATTTTTTAATTTTTTTTTAAGTAAAGTATCTTCAAGTTATGTTTACCTTATTTTACTTATAAATTGAAAAACCCCATTATAAAATCCTAAAGGAAAATCTCAAGGGAACCAGCGACATATTGGTCTTATGGGTTTGACGTCATCCCTGCACGACTCTATTAACCCAAAGTTGATTAAATTAAATTATATTCTAGATATACCTATGCCAAGTTACAAAAATCAATCATTTTATGATACTGACCTTGATTATTGTGATATGCATAATCTGAATTATTATACCACAATGAATTTTGGGTAGACAAAGGTGGGATACGGTTAAAATACAATAAAATAAAGTGTAAACATAAAAAAATAATATTACTTTGCACTTGACAAAACAGGCCGTGCTTCCTCTTTAGCGATCCCAAGCATCAGTTGCGTTATTGTTAAAACGCAACGACCAGCGGCCCTAAAAGAAGGTTTTCGCTGTACTAACAAACATGCTCGTTTTCCTCCATGTTCACGCTGTCCTTGCGGCTTCTGTCATTCGAGGCTCCAGGCGAGACGGAGGTGAGAAGTGGGTCGCTTGTTGCTACAGACGACAATGTGTCGTCCATCAGGATGTCGTCAAGTTTAGCGACATTTGCCTTAGAAACGAGACCATAAGCCCCTGCGTCAGCAGAAGTGCTAGAGCCTGTACCATGAGAGTCGTTAAAGGTGATTGTGCCGTCGTTAAGGTCTAGGGTGCTGGAGCGGCCCATGCCAGGGCGAGAGGGGTGCGTGTGAGGGTACATGTCCTGGCTGCAGTCCCCCAGGACCGTCTCCTGTTTTATGCCCCGGGCTGCTAGATCTGATGGACAGAGTGTAGACGAGGCGATGGCCAGACCATGAGCACGAGCCTGCATTTCCAACTCCTGGATTAACATTGAGCAATGGACAGACAACAAAACATTAACTGTAACATAACCTGTGATTAACTTTAGTGAAATCTTAAAGACACATTGAAATCAAAACTGACTATTCTTATTTTTTTTTTTAAATGGCCAAGAGAGCTCAACATGCTGAAACTGAAGAAAACACATGCAAATACGAGCAAATTTAGAAAACATCATCAGTCTAACAACACATGTGCAACACAACCAAATAAAGACACGCACTGCAAATACTCACAACTCACAATTTTGTTTATATTAACATCATGATTCCTAATTGTATATACATTGTGAGTATTTGCAGCGCGTTTCTGTATTTGGTTGTGTTGAGAGTATTTGCAGCACGTTTCTGTATTTGATTGAATTGTGCATTGTTTTTTTGTGTATTGTTGGTGTCTTGTTTGATGTATTGTAAATTGTAATTTTGTTATGTTTTTGCTAGTTCTAATTGTTTCACTGTAAGGCCCCCCTCGAAAACGAGATGATACATCTCAAGGGGTTAATCCTAATAAATTCTATATTATTTCTGAATTTGATTGCATTGTGAGTATTTGCAGCGCGTTTCTGTATTTGGTTGCACTGTGAGTATTTGTAGCACGTTTATGTATTTGATTGCACTGTGAGTATTTGTAGCACGTTTATGTATTTGATTGCATTGTGAGTATTTGCAGCTTGTTTCTGTATTTGGTTGCATTGTGAGTATGTGCAGCGCGTCTCTGTATTTGGTTGTATTGTGAGTATTTGCAGCGCGTTTCTGTATTTGGTTGCATTGTGAGTATTTGCAGCGCGTTTCTGTATTTGGTTGCATTGTGAGTATTTGCAGCACGTTTCTGTATTTGGTTGCATTGTGAGTATTTGCAGCGCGTTTCTGTATTTGGTTGCATTGTGAGTATTTGCAGCGCGTTTCTGTATTTGGTTCTGTTAAGAGTATTTGCAGCACATTTCTGTATTTGATTGCATTGTGAGTATTTGCAGCGTGTTTCTGTATTTGGTTGCATTGTGAGTATTTGCAGCTTGTTTCTGTATTTGGTTGCATTGTGAGTATTTGCAGCACGTTTCTGTATTTGGTTGTGTTGAGAGTATTTTCAGCGCGTTTCTGTATTTGGTTGGATTGTGAGTATTTGCAGCACGTTTCTGTATTCGGTTGTGTTGTGAGTATTTGCAGCACATTTCTGTATTTGATTGCATTGTGAGTATTTGCAGCACATTTCTGTATTTGGTTGGATTGTGAGTATTTGCAGCGTGTTTCTGTATTTGGTTGCATTGTGAATATTTGCAACATGTTTATGTATTTGGTTGCATTGTGAGTATTTGCAGCACGTTTATGTATTTGATTGCATTGTGAGTATTTGCAGCGCGTTTCTGTATTTGGTTGGATTGTGAGTATTTGCAGCGTGTTTCTGTATTTGGTTGCATTGTGAATATTTGCAACATGTTTATGTATTTGGTTGCATTGTGAGTATTTGCAGCACGTTTATGTATTTGATTGCATTGTGAGTATTTGCAGCGCGTTTCTGTATTTGGTTGCATTGTGAGTATTTGCAGCACGTTTATGTATTTGGTTGCATTGTGAGTATTTGCAGCGCGTTTCTGTATTTGGTTGCATTGTGAGTATTTGCAGCACGTTTATGTATTTGGTTGCATTGTGAGTATTTGCAGCACGTTTATGTATTTGATTGCATTGTGAGTATTTGCAGCGCGTTTCTGTATTTGGTTGCATTGTGAGTATTTGCAGCACGTTTATGTATTTGGTTGCATTGTGAGTATTTGCAGCACGTTTATGTATTTGGTTGCATTGTGGGTATTTGCAGCGCGTTTCTGTATTTGATTGTGTTGAGAGTATTTGCAGCACGTTTCTGAATTAGGTTGTGTTGTGAGTATTTGCAGCACATTTCTGTATTTGATTGCATTGTGAGTATTTGCAGCTTGTTTCTCAATTTGGTTGCATTGTGAGTATTTGCAGTGTGTTTCTGTATTTGATTGCATTGTGAGTATTTGCAGCTTGTTTCTGTATTTGGTTGCATTGTGAGTATGTACAGCGCGTCTCTGTATTTGGTTGCATTGTGAGTATTTGCAGCGTGTTTCTGTATTTGGTTGCATTGTGAGTATTTGCAGCTTGTTTCTGTATTTGGTTGCATTGTGAGTATTTGCAGCGTGTTTCTGTATTTTGTTCAGTTGTGAGTATTTGCAGCGTGTTTCTGTATTTGGTTTCATTGTGAGTATTTGGAGCTTGTTTTTGTATTTTGTTGCATTGTGAGTATTTGCAGCGTGTTTCTGTATTTGGTTGCATTGTGAGTATTTGCAGCGCGTTTGTGTATTTGGTTGCATTGTGAGTATTTGCAGCACGTTTCTGTATTTGGTTGCATTGTGAATATTTGCAGCTCGTTTTTTTGTATTTGGTTGCATTGTGAGTATTTGCAGCTTGTTTCTGTATTTGGAAATCGAGTTTAACGCAGGCAAAATGTGGTGCAATGACACTGACCGATACACTGATTAAAATAGCTGATTTCACTGGATTTAAACATTGTTGGAAACATTTTTGAAAATCTAGGTACACACGTCAATAAAATATATAACATCGTTTGAGTGGTTTTTGGATATTTGAATCCAAAAATTGTACATACTGTGCATCATTACGTTTTAATAATTTTTTTTTTCATGAGAAGTGCACTTTTTTTTTTTTTTAAATTGCAACTTCGTTCATACAAATGTTTATTTACTAAGACTGTCAAGCATTTAAATATTTTTATCTAATAAATTACACGATTAATTAATCTAAATAATCGCAAAAAATTATTTTAAGTCATTATTGTGTTAAATGAGAAAAGCATCAAATAGACATTACAAAATGTAGCTTTAAAAAAGAAATATTTTATTTGGTTCAACATAGAATTTATTACACAAACGTTTAGGCTACAAATGCCATGATTTCTTTTTTCAGAAGCTGCATCTGAATGGATATTTAGATATATTTACAGACAAAAACAGTTTTGGTTACCAACATTCTTCATAATATCTTCTATGTTCTGCAAAAGAAAGAAAGTCATACAGGTATAAGACGACACAAGAGTGAATACATCTAAATAAACAGAATTACAATTTTTGGGCAAACTATCCTCAAAATATGAATTAATTTTTTTTAATGAAATGATACTGCCAGTAAGTGGCGATAAATGTCTAAATGAGTAAGTCATTGAATCATTCATTCCTTCATTTCATTCAAGTCATTAGGTGTGTTTGGCTTGAAGCTGCGCTGCACAGAACGATCAGTCTATGTACCGTGAGAGCGATTAAAGAGGAAGTGTAAGCTTTTGAATCGCTCTCTCGCGGTTCTTTGATGTCACATACCATTTGCTCTGCCCATCACTATTTTAAGTTGAACACACCTAATGGCTCTTTACGAATGGGCCATTGAATCATTGGTTCACCCGACCGATTCGCTCAAATCGCAGATTAATTCAGAAACGAAACACTGCTGTGTGTTGCTCCGAGACGCACGACAGATCAGCTCTGGCTTTATAGGTAATATTTTTGTTGGAAAAAAACGGACAGGATTGTGTTTAGAATAAAACATAATATTCACTTCTTATTTATTGAACTGTTGTATAAAATCAGGTGGCTCATTGTTAGCGCTGTTGCCTCACAACAAGAAGATCTCCAGTTCGAGTCAGGAGTCGAGTGTTTTATCCGGGTGCTCCGGTTTCCCCCACATGCTGGTTAAAATGGCCTGTGTGAGTGTGTGTGTGTGTGAGTAATTTCCCTGTGATGGACTGTCCATCTGTGCCGGGTACTTTCCCTCCCTCTGGACTAAGAAACAGGGATAGGCCTATGACCCAAGAAGGTCATATAAGGATGAATCAAATGTATAAAATCTGCATTCGTGCTATTCAGAATAAAAACAGCACTCGTGTGATATTGTGCTCGTTACTCGTGTGATATTGCTTAACTATGTCAGATGTACGGTGGCCGAGAGGTGCAAAACAAATCACAATTATAAAAACAAAACAAAAAACAAGTCAGAAAACACAGAAAACAAAATAACAATTCAGAAAACACAACAACAAATCTGAAAACAAATTTACAAATCAGAAAACACAAAAAAAATTCTGAAAACAAATTAACAAGTCAGAAAACACAACGACAAATCTGAAAACAAATAAACAAGTCAAAAAACACAACGACAAATCAGACAAAACGGAAAAGGTAGGTATATGTGGCGAATGGAATACTGATCGCTGATTGGACAAGACATCTGTCAATCAAGACATACAGAAAGTACAGCAGACTGCGCCTGCGGCAGAAGAAAGATTTATTCGCATGTGCATGTGTAAATATTAGCTGTCTATTTAGCCGGCTAATTTAGTGATATTATGGAGAACAAAACTTTTCAAATTAAAATCTTCCAAAATTATAAAATAACTCGAGCTGGTAAAGTGGGAGAGTGGCGTGTTGGAAGAACAGCTGATTTAGATTTTGACGCGAACGACCTGAGTTCGAGTCTCCCTCGAGTGACGAATTGTAATTCACAATATTAACTTCTTGTTTATTGATCTGTATAAAACCACATGTAGAAAAACAAAAGCTCATGCAGGGGCATTGCCCCTATATTTGGAAGTTTTAGGGCATTATTGCATTCCAATAGTGTTGTTTGTTTTTTGCAAAGTGAGGGACCTACTCGATAATGTCAGCTCGCAGCCTCGCACATAATTCAAAAAAATATTGTAGACGATACAGCTAATATTTACACATGCACACGCGAATCGATCTTTCTTCTGCCTGTATTATCTGTATGTCTTGATTGACAGATGTCTCGTCCAATCAGCGATCAGTATTCCATTCGCCACATATACCTACCTTTTCCATTTTGTCTGATTTGTCGTTGTGTTTTCTGACTTGTTAATTTGTTTTCAGATTTGTTGTTGTGTTTTCTGAATTGTTATTTTGTTTTCTGAATTGTCGTTGTGTTTTCTGACTTGTTTTTTTGTTTTTACAATTGTGATTTGTTTTGCACCTCTCGGCCACCGTACAGATGATATACAGTAAACATGAGACAAAAAATTTTGCACTGATACCTTGAATTCTAGAGTAATTCTAACTGAATTTTATAGGCTCCATCACACAGTGAGTTGTTGCCTGAATGAAATATAAAAAAGCTTTAAAAAGCTCTCTTAAGTTCAGCTCGATTCATTTAATATTTTTAAACTATAATACATTTTCATTTTATTGTAAATAACTTGCATTTAGGAACACTTTACCCTTGTGCGACCTTATGGACATTTTTGTCTTTTGCAGTTAAGATTTTTTTTTTTTAATCATTTTGCTTAATGCCAACTGCATGCATTTTGTATTTTTATTGGAATTTTACTATTTCACCTCCATTTCCTTAATAAAAAAAAGTTGCACTACGTACACAAAATAGTTCCACTCAGGACCTTAAGGGCAAAAATGTCCCCTTTGAAACCCATTAAAAGTGTTGGCAGTTTTAATGGGTTTGGCAAGGCTTTCTCAAATTTGGAACACGACTTGTTTAGATGTATGACTTTGATTTTCTTGCAGTTTTAGAGTTCAACATGTTTTATAAAATATATAGCTCATAAATCATTTTCATAAACTTAAACCTGTCTCCCTCCCTCCCTCTCTCTCTACACACACACACACACACACACACACACATGCACACACACACACACACACACACACACATTTATATATACAGTATATATATATATATATATATATATAATTGTTTTTTTTCTCTACACTATTTTTATTTTATTTTAACTTTTTTATTCTGCCAAGGGTCTTCTTTAAAATTAGACCAAACTTAAATCTTTGTTGCCAAGTTTTTTTTTGTTTGTTTTTTGACTCTATGGACTAATGTGTAACTTTTTTAAATTAAAGCACAAGGGTTAAGTATATTCTTTTAAAGTATATAATAAGTACTCTTTTTAAAAGTATGTAAAATTGTGCTTCAAGGGTAATTATGGTCAATGTGCCGTTCCTCTAGATTTAGATGTCCTGGCAGTGGTGTTGGCCAGACTGTCTGAACTGACCTGTATCCGGAGGATCAGGTGACGGTTGGCGTGCTCCAGCTTCTTCTGACGGTTCTCCAGCTCTTTGCTGCGCTGCTGCTCTCTCTGAAGTTTCCTGATGTAATCCACAGAGGCCTTAAGAATAGTGCCCTTGTTCCAACGCATGTCCCTGAGGAACACAAGCACGTCCTCAGCTGACAACAGCACATCTGATAGAATGCTCTATGAACAGCATCAGCATCTGCAGCAATAATAGCATGTATTCATCTGGCTTATGTGTAACTGCGTATCTATTGAACATCGCTGTCCTTACGGGTCATTTGATCTCGGAATCAGAGTCCCCAGTTCTTTGATTCGATCGTTAATGTTGAATCTTCGTCGCCTCTCAACTGAAACAGAAGAAAAAGGCATGTTATACTACACAAATCCCATTTAAGGTGCTCCACTTACAAAGTCTGTGGGACATTTCCTGTTTTTACAAACTGAGGGACGAGTCAAAATGACTGTCTTTGGTAATTAGAAGAAGACTTCCGTCTTGTTTCGAAACTCACTTAAGTTATGGTTGTCCTTTTTTTGCCTTTCCTTTGCGAGAGCGCGAACTTCTGCCCCTAAAAAAGACAAAGGGAGGTGAGAGGAGAAACTAAAAGCAGGACGTTTATTTCACAGATGTGAGATCGAAATGTCACTGCAGTCAAACTCGTTTATTTTCTCCAACCCAAATCTCTTTTCCACAAAATCTAGATCACTTCCTCTACAGAATATGACGATTTTCTTTTTGGCTGCACTTGGAATAAAATACAATTCCATGAATAATTACATTATAACTAGGGTTGGGTATCCAGAATCGAGTATCGATTGGAACCGAGACTAACTTTTCGTTTTTCCCGGAATCGTTCAAAAGTAAAAATTCCGATTCCTAGTTTCGATATTCACAGTCCGCCGAGCGGAAGAAGAAACCGCTGAACAACACCAACGAAGAAGCGTCTACCGGAAGTGTTGGCATAACCGCGCGAGTCGAACATGAGTACCTTACGTCGGCGATCCAAAGTGTGGCTTCACTTTTCTAAAAACAACGAAATCTCGGCAAAATGCAAAATTTGTGACAAAAGGAGTATTTTTACAGAAGGAGTATTTCCTTCAGAAAGACCGTTGGTTAGCAAGGTTAGCTAAACTTTTTTGACCCTGCCTCTTAAAAGAATCGGAATCGAGAATCGTTAGGAACCGGAATCGAAACAAGGAATCGGAATCAGAATCGTTCAAATTCAAACGATACCCAACCCTAATTATAACTGATATAAATTCCCTCAATTTGAGGTGTACCATAAAGCTTACATGATAAAAATGTTGGTCTTACGTATGCAACTGTCCGTCATTCATTTATTTGACAAATGACAGTAATGTTCTCCAAATCTGCCAGTTACAGAGGGTTTTGGTGAGCAGATCCACAGAAGCTTTGGCGCCTACGCTCTTATGCATCGTCATGGCATGGTGTTTCTTATTTGTGCAAATGTGACATTGATTTAATACAACAGTTTAATAAATAAGTAGTCAATATTGTGATATATTTTATGGCTCATTTCCACCGAGTGGAACAGTACATTACAGTGCAGTACGCAATTTCAGAAGTTGGGAATGGTACCAAAATACCAAACCATACCACTTTTTTGGGACCCTTTTGTTGGGGAGTAGTCCAGAACCTAAAGGGTGGAGCTAGACTCACCGCAGACTGTTAATTGGTTGACAGAGAATCGCCACTTGCACATGCTACAAGTGAATGACGACATCTTTTATTGTCTTGTGACAAACAGCCACATGCCAAGAAGCAAGAACAAGATCTGCAGAATGACGGTGTGCCGCTTTCTTCTTCGCGCGAGAATGACGTCGGTCGCTTCTTTCTAGTTTGCATACACCATGCCGATCAAGTAATGGTTCTGTTGGCGGTGGAAACGTAAGCCGGATCAGGGTTTCCCGTCCCGAATCGTACTGTACCGCTCGATGGAGACGAGCCATAAGTCACGATATTGCATGTTTTTGCTCAATTTTCTCCAACAAAAATACCACCTGTAAAGCCAGAGCCTCATAAATGAATCAGTGTTTTGAGCAAATCAATCGGGCGAGCCACTGATTTAATAACCCGTTCGTAAAGAATGCAATTTACTTCATTCCTAAATCAATCGAACTGATTTCGTCGCCGTTTGAACGTATCGAATGGATGATTCAATGACTTACTCATTTAGACATTTACCGTCACCTACTGGCAGTTTTACTTTTTATTTAGAGTATCACTTCATTTAAAAAAAGTCATATTTTGGGGATTGTTTGCCCAACAATTTTTTTTTTTTTTTTTACAATTACTCCTCCTCATGTCATTTCAAACCTGTGTGACTTTCTTTCTTTTGCGAAACATAGAATATATTTCGAATGTTAATAAATAAATCTAAATACCAACTCAGAATCATGGCCGTTGTTGCCTAAAAGTTTATGTGTAATAAATTCATTTTGAAAAATCGAATATCTGATGCTTTTCTCATTTTAAAGACTTTATCTTTTGGGGGTAATTTCTCAGTCAAATTTGATGTGATTTGGCACATAATGTAATTAGATTGGATCAATATATACAAACACATTTAATTTTACACAACCTATAATGAGCACATTCATGATTGTGCAAATCAAATCCATTAAATTGTTATTAAATTTCAGAGACGGCACAGAGTCTTTGAACGTACCCGCAGGAAACCCTTCAGGCCTTTGATAGTTCTCAAAGTTGCTACAGGAGCTGGGCTTGTCCATCATGTGCATCATCGCTGGGGATGGAGTAACTGTGTAGCAAATGAGCATAAATCTCATCATCTTTCACATGACATTTCTACTGACTTTATCAGGTGAAACACAATCCAGCACATCGTCAAAATATCGACTCTAACCGACTCATCCGATGTCAAATAAACAACACTTACCAGAGAATTCCCTTTTAATGTTGGGCAGGTTAGCAGGGCACGAGTTACTAATAGAGAGTCCAGGAGGAGGCATCCCTGGGTTACTGTACAGGTCCAAGAGGTTCGCTGACACAGGAATCTAGAAACACAAGACCATATACACATCATAGTCTCATTTGACCGAAGTGCATCACATTGTGAAGTGCATCAATGGCTTCACGAGACTCTTCTAGTCCTTTTTGAAACTTGACATTCTCAATCTCCATTAACTGTCATGGAAAAGAGCAGCTTGAACTAAACAAAAAAAGTCCAATGGATTTGGAAGGACTTGAAAGTGAGTAAATGATGATAGAATGTCCATCACTATAATTCACTATTTCATTGATAGACATTAGATCAGGGGATGACAGCTGGATAACACTGCTTTCTACAATACCAACACCAACGACAGCTCTGATTGTGTGACAAGACAGAAAGAGACAAAGGGGCTGTTTACACCTGGCCACTTCATGCGTTTTCAGTGATCAGGATAGCTATCCGATCCTGAAAAGACTAATGGCCCTATCTTGCACCCGGCGCAAATGACTTCGTACACTGACGCATTTTTCGTTCCTATTTTGCACCCGCGAGCAAAGTGGGCTTGTCCCTCAACAGTCGCACGTCGGTAAACTAGGAAATGAACTTGCGCTCCCTGGGTGGGTCGGCGCAAAAAAGAAGGAGAGTTTCGGAGCAAACATTCCCTAGTGCTATTTTGCAGTTCCAGAAAACAATTCATAATGCTATTTTAAGCGCGCATGCTTGGCCATAATGTAGCGTACACTTTGATTCTCTCATCAACACAGATGCAGGAGTTTTTATTTTTTTGCAAATTATACATTATAACAAGGAAAAAATATTAACACATGAGAGAAATCATCATGAAGATGTAAAAAAAAAAAATGTAGGCCTAAATCTAGCTTACACATTTACACAAATTTTTCAGGCTAATTGTAGTAATGACGGATCAGAACTGTTTGCCCAATAGTGGCAAGACACATATGTATATAAGGACAAGAACCAGGAAAAAAAATCTCCCATCCCCATACAACGTCACTTCTCTGTCTTACACTGCCCTGACAAGAACGTCGGTCTCCTCGGCTGTGAACCGCTCCTGGCGCGCGCCTGGTAAATCCGCCATAATAATAACAATCCGCCATGCAACATGCGCACCTGCTCTTAAAGGGTATGTTGGATGACGCTCTGATTGGTTTATTTCATGTTATGCCCAAACCACACCTATGAATACTGAAGCTATTTCAGACCAACCCCTTTTAAAGGGTACATATCATGCTTTTAAATCATTCATTTTTACATATAAATCATATCGTTGTGGTCTATATAAAACATAACTGCAATGGTTGGGTCTGAATTCCTCATTATTATAGCTCCACAGGCCCCTTTTCTGATGTGCGTCTTTGAGCGACCCGTTTTAAAGCGTCCCCTTTAAATAAAAAGGAGATGCGTCATACCCCGCCCGCTCTCCAGGTCGATGAGTTCACGGTCAGTTCAACTCCCCACGTTCGGCCATTATGTTAGTTTGATTAGAGATATACGATTATATACGATACCTTCAAAGAACATTTTTATTCACACGTTAATAAAATGTCAACAACAGAGGACTTGTCCATCAAGACTTACATATTCGAGCCAGAGCGAGCGAGTTGATAAAGACGACGACGAACTTGCAGTGAACAACCACTTCTTCATATGATATGTGATATATTGGTATGTGAGTTAACTGTTTTGTGTTATTAGTGAAAGTCGACTATTTCTCTTGTTAAAACAACCACACTGACAAGATAAATGACTACGGTCTAATCTTACCACAAAAAAAAAAAAATCTGTATTGACAATATGATACGTTTAAAACACAGCAGCTAAATGACTCAAGAACAATAATACTGCAGACGTGTAACGTTACTTCAAAACAAAAACAAAGAAAGACAAAGGTACTGCTAAACCACGACCACCATGTGTTTTAAGAAAGTAAAGTACTTTATTTTATTAACGATATTTACAGCTTATCGAAATGCTCTGTTCGTCATCTCCAAAGATAGAAGGAATTTACCTCTCATTCAGACGAAGTCAATCGGCAAACCCATCTTTATACTGGCGGAGGTTGTTGAAGTGGGAATCCTTGAAGTGCTTCAGATCACTAACGTACATCCAACAACCGAACATTTTGACTTGCCCTCTCGTAACTTCTGCATCATTGAGCTCGAACTACAAAATCGGAGCGAGAAATAATAATGGCGGATTGCTCGAAGTGTTGGACCGGTAGTCAATGTCCTTATTTGTCAGTTCCGCTGCAAATACGGTGATGCACTTGCTCCAAAAACGTCATAGAAAACAGAAAAATCTGAACAGGTTGAAAAATATGACCAAAACAGAATATAAAGATATAAACGAAGCACCTGAAGAGAATAATTTCATCTTTTCTGTACTTATAAACACTCCAAATATACAACAAAATGCATTTAAGGGCTAAAAAAGTGGATTTTGCATGATATGTCCCCTTTAAACTTGCGTCGGGCGCAAGAGTCATTTATCCTGCCGATAAAATAGCAACAGTTCCCAAGACCCGCCCACAAAGTTACTTGCGCTTGATACTTGCGTCTTAGATCGTTAAAATAGGGCCCCAGCCATGCCCTCCGAAATGCATTCAAGATGGATTTGAATCCGATTAGGCCTGCTCAAACCACATCAGGAGGTGGTCTGGGCCGCATTCCAGCCGAAACTGGACAAGTGTAAATGCATCTGGTTGTTGAAACCACATGTGTAAATTTTACTCTTCCCAACAATGCTTAAAAATAAACGTGTGAGAGCGTGTTATAGGCTATATGTCATGTTATAGTCAGATATGATGACGCTACTGCAACACGCATTACAGCATGACGCGCGAACGTGAAAGATAAGTTGCAGACGCTCAACACGCAATCATCATCATTGAATGATCTTACCCGTTCTGTTAACGCTCTCTCTTATTGCCATCTTTGATTTTGAAATTAGCTGACGATCAATAAAATGCAGCAATATCTGTTGCTTTCGGTGACGTGCACTCCATTAAATCTGCAGCGGGAATTGAAGATCGGATTTATATGCGTTTTGCAAAAACACATTTATGTGACGAGGTGTAAATGGAATCGTTTTCATAAATCAGAACCGATCAGAGAAAACGCTTGAAGTGGCCAGGTGTAAACAGCCCCAAAGTCTCATGAAATTCACTGGTAATTTAAATACATGCTTGAGTCATTTTAGATCAAGAGATCAGGGTTTGGCTTGTTAGCATTGTTAGCCACTACAGGTACAGTGCTTAGCATACGTGAACACACCCATGCTAAAGTTGACTAAAAAGAGGAATAAAATATCTTTAATAAAATATTAATAAAATCATCTTTTGGAAATTGGTCTTAATGCCTTAATTAAAAAAATGAGGAAAAATCCAACCTTTAAAGATACCACTTGTCATTGTGAATGAATAATGTATCATAAAAAAAATAAATGTTCTTCCTTCAAAGTCAGGACACCCCTATGTTAAATTCCCATAGAGGCAGGCCTTCAGCATACCTAGAGATTGGCATGGGGTACTTTCCATAGATCATCTCTCAATGCAAATAAGACCAGCTATTAGGCTAACTGAAATAAACCCATGTCAGTCTCTGGGTGTGTGATGATGTGGGTCTATTTTAATCCCAGAGGCCAACAGAAATTATCAGGATGCATAGTATCCTGGATCCATGAAATAACTGGCCCTTAAAAAATAAAAAAAAACCTGCCTGTCTCTATAGGAATTTAACATGGGGTGTCCTGACTTATGCACCCTGTATTTGATATCAAAGGAAGAACATTTTATTTACGATACATTATTCATTCACAAAGAAAAAATCCTTAAAGACTGTATTTTTCCAGTCCTTAAATGGTCTTCGTTTCCTGTTTACACTTCTGGGCTTCGGGGTCTATACGACCCAACAATTGATTGAGTAATTGTACAAAAAAATATACATTTTTAATCATACAAATAATATATATATTTTTTTGTTTACTCATCTTAATTAATGCTGTGTTTTTGGAGATATAAAGTACTTTTGTATCCATATACCACACAATTCCTCAACTACACCATTAGCTTGCATATGAAATATTCTTTTTTATGATGCATTGCATTTATGCTCTAGTACTAGGCCTTCATTTTTTTTTTTTGACACGTGAAGAAAATATAATTTTTTTTTTCTTCACATTTCCCATTCATTTCAATGTGGGGTCATATTGACCCCGAAGACCAGATGTGTAATTTTTTTTTTTACATACCTTCAGAAAAACCGAATCAAGCCCAGTTTTTTTTGTGTGTGTGTATAGATAGATAATGTATGAAAAGTCACAAAATTTTATTCCACTGAGATGAAGGGAACCTTTTTTTATTAAGTAAATGTCGATTGGGGTCGTATAGACCCCATGACTCGATTGAGGGCTACGGCATTAAGATCGATTTCCAAAAGACGATTTTTTATTCCTCTTTTTAGTCAGCTTCAGCATGGGTGTGTTCACTGTAGGTTCACCGTAGATGCCGTAGCTTTTGTTTTTTTGGAGGCAAAATAAAATTACGAATAAAATTACAAATATTTCATTATATTAACTGATTTTTGCAAGCAAAATTAAATGAATACATAAGAGTTACTATTTTATTACTACGATTTTTTTGGAGGCAAAAAAATATACAATGGATAAAAAAATATATTAACAGTTTACTTTATGCAAGCTAAATAATTAAAAGTAAAATATACAAAATAAAACATGGATCACACTTTAGTTACGATCCAATTCTCACTAATAACAACGCAAAAAAAAAAAAAAACATTTCATTGTATTATTACTATTTTTGCAAGTAAAATAAAAATGTAAAAAAAATGTTTTTATTACTACTGTTTTATAGGGCTCTTAAAAACTCGTTCAGTCACAATCCATGTGTTTGTGCCAATCAGCACTATTACACAAAATCTTGATGTACATGTCCTTCCACATACTCACATTACTATTTACAAGTGCTGAAGATACGAATAAGTAAGGTTATAGAAAAAAAGTCACATATTTCTGTACCGTGTTGGCCATCTGAAGTCCGGGGTCCAAGGAGAGTCCCATGATATCATCATTGTAACTGGATTCCAAACTTATTATGTCATCAATGACATCATCCATCTGAGAGAAATCAAAAGCAATCAGGTGAACAGCTGTCAGAGGTCATCCGCTGAGGTACAGTGTGACATTGTGAAGTGAATTAAAGTATCAAGTATGTTGGAAATCACACAAAGGTTCAAATCCATCCATTTCCTATGCTGAAAATCACTCGAATGAAACCGATGTACTGAAGCACATCCCAAAGCCCCTCAACCTGCCAGTGCCAAGCTCTCTCTAATCTATTAACACATATTTTTGCACTCTCTCGCTCACGCTCTCTCTATCACACCGTGAGCAGTGACGCAGTCCACACACCAGCTGTTTCAGAGACACGTTCACAGAGTTGTTAGCTTTGCTCCTTCATTGATATCAGTTTTATTGATTAACATCTTCATGACGGTCGCTATCCACTATATTTATACATCCTGTCAGGATCATGTCACCTCTGTCTAGACTTTTATACGTTTTTTTTTTGTCTCAGGATCCCGACATCCATGTTTTCATCTTGGAAATGGTGAAATGGTAAATGTAAATGGAGGGGAAAAAGGTTAAGCCTGTTTTGTACCATCATTCAATTATGACTTCATTTTCATGTCTGTTCATGGATTCCAATCATATATTATTTTTCATCCGATTTGATAGCTAGCCTAAACGTGTGTTTGTTAGTGAATTCCAATCATTCGTAAAAATGGCTTATGTGAACGCTCACCCATAATTAGCATAATCCCTTCAATTACGTGTCCAGTGGCCGGTTTCACAAAGATAGACTATGACTATGGCTTAGACTAGAAGATAGTCAGACTTCAGATAGACAAATAAATCAGACCATTGCACAAAGCACTTAAAGGAACACTCCACCCATTTGCATTAAGATTTCCATTGTTACAAATCCAGTCATACTATTGAATGGTCGTGCAACACTCATTTTCCCAAGACAAGAGAAATCCGCTATTTACCTTTTTCACGTCCTCCTACAATGATGCAAAAATCTTCATTTTACGTTATTGTAGGAGGAAGTGTAAGAGGGGGGATTTCTGTAAAGACTACAAGCCTACTAGTTACCACAAGACTACTAGTTCCCACCCTTTCAAACCCGCCTATAGGGGGTTGGACCTAATGCGCTAACAGACCTATCACAGATCAGTGCCAGTGCGTCGGTAAAACTTTACAATAAGGTTCGTTAGTTAATATTAGTTAACAACATTAGTTAATATGAACTAATAATGAATAGCACATATACAGCATTTTTAAATCTTTGTTAATGTTATTTTCAACATTTACTAATACTTGATTAAAATCTTCCTAACATTAATTAATGCACCATGAACTAACATGAACAAATGATGAACAGCTGGATTTTCATGAACTAACATTAACAAAGATGAACAAATGCAGTAACAAATGTATTGCTCATGGTTAGTGCATGTTAGTAAATACATTAACTAATGTTAACTAATGAACCTTATTGTAAAGTGTTACCAGTGCGTCTGATTTCACCAGCAGAAACTTTTTGAAAATATGGACGAAGGTACTGAATACGCAGACAGATGGATTATAGGGCTGGGTACCGAAACGCGCTGCCAATCAGGAACCGGTTCTGACGTAAACGGTAATAACAAGACCGAATAAGAACGAAAATTTTGGTGCCTGAGACTCAGTGTCATGAGGCGCACACACGCAAAATCTCTCGCTCTCTCCCTTGTGCGCGCACTATACGGTTTGGAGTCTGGTCTGATCTGTCTCGTATGCGCGCTCTTGCTCACTCGCTCTAGATTCCGGGAGATTTGAACTAATTTGCAGGCATCAGGGAGCCGTTATCAATATTCGGGAGTCTGATACTGAGGGGATTAATGAAGATGCTGATGCACATTATCTGATTTCATTGTGTGAAATGATTTCCAGGCGGTAAAGTGGAGCTCAACTCTAGTCTACATTGATGGGTGGAGTAGTGGGAGTGGCCTGCGGAGCTGAGCATTGCAATGCACTATGGGGATTGTTGTCTACAATCCACAAGCACTAAAAAGTCATTTTATGCCTTTTATCGGCCGAGAAGGACCCAAATTCGAAATTTATGATACTATTCTACTACATATATGAACCACTTTCAATACATATTCATGTCTCCACCAGTGGAATTACCCTTTAAGGCCCAGTAAAAACGGAGAACTTTTGCTACGTTTGCACCTCCCGTCCAGCCTAAAACGGAAAAAATGAAGACCTAAAACGGAGAAGTTTAGAAAAGCTGCAGCTCCGTTTTGCGCTTTGAAACTCCGGAGAGCGTTTTATTGAAGACGAGACAAAACGGAGAAGTTTAGAAATGATGACTCAGAGGCTCACTCTCGGCTCTATGATTGGGTGTCATCAGTCATGACGTATCCTTCCCTGATTCGTCAGCCATTGTTTACACCGGCACGCGCATGCCCAGTGTTGGTGAATGGTCACGTGATCGCCGTTTTCAGTCGTTTTAATGTGGACGGAGATCAATTCTAATATGCAGTAAAATGCTGGTCTGGACGGAGATCGTATTCGAACGTATTCTCCGTTTTTAAACGAAAACGCAGTAGTGTGGACGGGGCCTAAGACTCTGACTATCTTAGGTAGGACTAGACTGCAATGCATTCTGGGTAAAATAAACAAATAACATGGCAGATCGAGTAAGCGCATTCAACCGCTCAGTGCAGGTTACCCCAATGGAAAACATGTGTTTGTTGTAGTAGTATAACACTTACAAGGACATTTTACTTGAGAAATGTAACGGACAATTTAGTAACAAGAAGACATGTTTAATTTGAAAAGGCCCTTTTTCCCTTCTGGCTGTTTGTAATGTAACTGATTGTAACTGCTGGTTGCCAAGGTAACTGAGTCTTAGACCTAAGTTAGCCTGGGGAAAAGGTGTCTATATTTTTGGGAAACAGTCTAACTTGCATTAGACTAGTCTATTGTTAGACTAATATGACTCGTCTAACACTACCGGTTAAAATAGCTTTGTGAAACCGACCCCAGGATCTTCTGGACTTCCTTCTCTTGTTTGGCTCCAGTATATTGCATAAATGCAAAAAGAGACCAATAGGCCATATGCCTAATAATAAATATTCAATTATCGTGTGTCCACCAAAACATTTTTAGCCAGTAAATAAAAAATGCCAGGCGCTCTTCTGAAAACGGCCAGCCAGTGGCACTTGAGTGCGCTTTGGAGGAGCAGCCGGTTACTATGCCGAGGAAAATGCCAGGCAGTAATATGATA